>CM077474.1:19465077-19900077 GCA_039654755.1 Calcarius lapponicus | reverse complement strand
CTGATGGAAAGACACCTGGAGGTTTAGTCAAGTTTGCCTGGATAACAGTTGTTGAGCGTGGTTCCTGAAAATATTTCCTTAGTAAAGTATTTAACTAAGAGGTTACAGTGAGGACTTTTGGCCACTTGTGCCTGCATTAGGGACAGCTTTGGATTTGTTTGTAGCAAAAGCTGCTGTCAACTGCAGAATCTGCATAGAAGACTTTTCAGCAGTGGGGCTCCTGTTGATTTTTGTTGACCATTATAAAATGTTCTACAAACGTAAATTATGCTTGATTCAAAATTGAAAATAATAACACCATTATTTAAGAACAACAAAAATGTTTGAGGTGTTATTAGAGGAAGGGGGGTTTGATGGAATGCAGCCGATATCTGGTGGATTTGAGTCCCATGTGATAGTTGAAAACACTGTTAAGAATTGTGAGTCACCAGAAACCAAAGAACTAGAAGCAAAATGTTCACTTGCAAACTCTAACAGGAATTTTCTCTTAGCGGGTATATCTTTTTCAGTGTATTTAGTATAATTTAAGGTGAGTTTACATTGTTTTCTCAGCAGCTGAGACTCACAGCATTCCCCATGTGGCAGGGCACAGTGGGCACTGGCCGTGCCCTCAGCCTCAGCAGCTGCACCCAGCACAGCCTGGCAGGGCGGGCAGGGCACTGGGGCAGAGCTCAGGAGCCACCACAAGCCCAGCACAGGCTGGAGACACAGCCAGCACTGCTTGGGGTCACTGCAGTGCCTGCCACCAGCTTGCCCTGGGAGCAGCCAGGTTAAAGCTGGCTGGGGTTTATCTCCAGGCACTGTAAATCACACCTGTGCACATACACAGGGGAAGATCTGGAGTAAAGTGCACAAGGAGCATTTGGAGTAAAGTGCACAAGCACAGCCACAGCACTCAGCACTAACAGGAGCACAAGAGATGTGCTAAACTAATCTGAAGACTGTGGCCCTTGTAAGCCACTGAGCTGTAAAGAGAGGTGTGAGCAGCAATGGATCTGCAGAAATGGAGCCCCTCTCCTGTGGGGACAGGCTGAGAGAGCTGGGCTGTTCCGCCTGGACAGGAGAAGGCAATGGGGACACCTCAGAGCCCCTTGCAGGAGCCCCAGGCAGCTCCAAGGAAAATGGAGAGGGGCATTTGCCAAGGGCATGCATGTAGCAACAGGACAAGGGGGAATGGCCTCAAAACAACTAAGGTCAGTTTAAATCAAATGCACAGATGAAATTCCCCCCTCTGAGGGCACTGAGGCTCTGGCACCCAGAGCTGCCCAGAGCAGCTGTGGCTGCCCCATCCCTGGCAGTGCCCGAGGCCAGCTTGGACAGGAAGGGGTCCCTGCCCATGGCAGAGGTGGCGTGAGTAGAGCTTGGAGGTTTATTCCAACCCAAACCATTCTGTCATCAGATCAGCTTTTGAAATGCATCAGATTCTGTGAAATGCTCTTCCTGACAACTGAGAATTCACATGATCAGAAATTGCAAAACTGTCTCTCTGGGGTAAGAGGTACTGAGTCAGGAAAAAAAATTTAAAAAAAAGAAAAAGGCAGAGCCTAATACCTGCATAAAACCAACACGACCTCTTAGTTAATGTGAGCAGAAAATCTCTACTCAGCTATTCTGTTCTCTCTTTTCATATCATCCTTCAATTATGGGTGTGCAATGTATTGAAATAAATCCTCTGGATTTTCCAGACGCATTAGATATAGAGTTACCACCCAAATACCACCCTTTAATATTGCTCCCACTTGACAAAAGTTAATCATTCATCTTTTTCTGGTTGTTACTGCATTGCAGCACTATTCCAAACAACCCTGAATACACAGAAATGAGTGACAGGTGCCTCCTGCACCCTGCAGGAAAAAGCTGGGGTTTATCCAGTATTGGTGGTTTTGTCAGAAAAATGCTTTTCTGAGAATAAAAATGACTCCACTTTTACTCCGGTAGAAGTACACCGGCAGGGCGATGGTTTGGTCTCGGCTGGAGCGTGTTTCCCACGCGGAGATCTCAGCAGCCAAGGCAGTGAGTGAGAGCGAGCAGAGCCGGAGCCCGCAGGGTGCGCGGGGCAGGCTGAGCAAAGGCTCCCCCGGAGCCGCAGCCCGAGGTGCTGCCGCAGCGGGACAGCGCTGCCGGCCGTGCCGGGCCGTTCCCAAAGCGCCTGCAGGCCGCAGTGCCCGGGACTCTGGCAATGGCAGGGCAAAGGAGCGCTGCGGAGGCAGCGGGAGCCCCGTGGGCAGGAGGGCTCCCCGCTGCCGGGCCGGGCCCCGCAGTGCCGGCCTGGCTCGCAGCCCGAGCGCTGCCTCGCCTCAGCGGCTTTGCCTTGCGTAAGGCGGCCCAGGCCCAGCCTATAAAGGCCCGGCCCGCGGGCTCGCTGCCACTGGCACCATGGCAGCTGCGAGGGGCACGGCGCTGCTGGCCTGGATCCTCTGCCTCGGGGCCACGCCGCTGCTGGCCACAGGTAAACACCGGCGATACGGCCCAGGGCAGCCTCAGGGACAGAGGGCACCTGCAGCTGCCTCCCGGGGCCAGCCCAGAGCAGGGCACAGACCCCGAGCAGGGATGGGCACAGACCCTGGGCAGGGATGGGCACAGACCATGGGCAGGAATGGGCTGAAACCCTGGGCAGGGATGGGCACAGACCCTGGGCAGGGATGGGCTCAGACCCTGGGCAGGAATGGGCTGAAACCCTGGGCAGGGATGGGCACAGACCCTGGGCACGGATGGACACAGACCATGGGCAGGAATGGGCTGAAACCCTGGGCAGGGAAGGGCACAGACCCTGGGCAGGGATGGGCACAGACCCTGTGCAGGGATGGGCAAAATCCCTGTGTTGAGCTGGGAACACACCCTGGGCTGAGCTGGGCAAAAACCCTGGGTAGGGATGGGCACAGATCATGGGCATGGATGAGCAAGAACCCAGAGCATGGATGAGCAGAAACCCTGGGCTGAGCTGGGCTCAAACCCTGGACTGAGCTGGGCACAAACCCTGAGCTGAGCCAGGCACACACCCTGGGCTGAGCTGGGAACACAGCCTGGGCTGAGCTGGGCAGAGAATCTGAGCTGCAGTAGCAAAAAGTTCATTTCAGATTTGAATCTGCTTCCAGTCATTTATTTTAATTGCCTTCTTTGCAAATAGCAAAGACAAATCCCTATCCTAATGTCTTTCCTGCTGAGGCTGAGCAGCCACAGTACCACCTCTGTATTTGATGTTAGAACTTTCAAACAGATCTTAAACTGATTTTTTATCTAACAACCAAGGCCGAAAACTAAAACAAATTAAGTTCTCTATGCAATCAGTATGGCGTGTGTGGTAAGACAATACATATTATATACCTGAAGGAGATGGACATACAGAACATCAAAATGAAGGCTGAAATAATGTCAGCTATAGTGATTTGAGAAAAGGAATAATGAAAGTACATCTGATAAATTAAAAACTAAATTTAAAAAAATTAAAATTAAATTAACTTTAAAAGAGTAAACACTAATAATCATATTGGTAAATAAAAGAGTAAAATGAATAGCAGATTAGAACAGTGGACTATTAAAGCTGATGAGACTTTGTTGAAGCTTTATGTATAAAAACTACTTGTTAAAATGAACAAAAGGTGTACATTTAAGTTGCAAATTTAGCAATTACTTACCAACAGACCAGTGATGTGATTCTGTGCTGCTGTCCCACAGAACAACCAGAAGCAGAGACCAAATACGGGAGAGTCCGAGGCTACCAATTCCAAGTGGACACAGCTGACAGGACTGTAAATGTCTTTTTGGGACTTCCTTTTGCTAAGCCTCCAGTTGGATCCCTGAGGTTTTCTGAGCCCCAACCACCTGAGCCATGGGAAGGTGTCCGAGATGCCACTTCCTACCCACCAATGTAAGGCAATGACCAAACCTCAGAACCTTTCATGGTGTTAAACTCTGGGCACTTCCATGACACTGCTGTGCTCCCAGGGCCATCCATGAACACAAATTCCCTGGTGCCCCCTCGCTGCACCTGCAGCTGTCCCAGTGGATGCATTTCTAAAGACACTCTGGGAGCTGCTCTCTGTGCCAGCAGCTGCTGTTTGACAGGCATCAGAGATGGGCTGAGATGGAGCAGCACCTACAGACAATGCTCTGCCTCAGGAGCACTTGGCCATCCCTTACCAATCACTGGAAACCTTTGGAGCAGGGACAGAAAGGAGCTGAGGAAATGCTGGAGCACAACGTTAGGGGGAAACTTCTCAGTCAAGTGCTTAAAAGGGCACACAAGAAATGCACAGCAATTCCAATCAGCCTTGTAAATGTCTCACTCCCTTGAGTTGTCCTACTGCTCTTGGTTAGTGTCTCAAGGCTAATATCTACCACTGCAATGTAAAAAGCTATTGGAGACTTCAAATAATTCATTGATATTTTCATATGTGTTTCACGTGCCCATCTAAAAGTTTGCTGCAGATCAGTTTCTGGTTGACACTTTGTTGTGGAAGTACAAAAAAGCTTCTCTTCACAGCTTTCAGGATTTAGTGAATTCTCTTGCCTGTTACTTTTTCATTTATTCAGGTGTCTACAGGACCAAGTACAAGGACAGTATTTTTCAGACTTGATTACCAACAGAAAAGAGAAGGTTCCTCTGCAAGTGTCTGAGGATTGCTTGTACCTAAATGTCTACACACCTGTTTCTACAGGAGAAAAGGAGAAGCTGCCTGTAAGCAAAATCCTTACAACACCTTCAGCAAAATTATCTGACAGAAAGCTTCAACCTCTGCCATGAGCAGACATGCAGGGGCACTTTTGTAGTGATGAACAACTTACATGCTTTATCCCAGCAAATATTAGCTGGAATTACAGAGACAACAAATCCTATTTTACAAGTAAAATTGTATTGCCATTTAGCTAAGCAGTGCTGGATTTAATCTAAAGGATCAGTCCAAAGTCACAGGGCACTGACACAGTGTAAACATTTAACAAAAGCAGTGCCATTTTGTAGCCCTGCAGGCCTTATCCTTGAATGATTTCTACAATCTCTGAAATAGATTCTGACACAATCAGGAGTGAAATAGCAGAAAATGCTGTATCTTGGGCTATATTTAGTTTTTGTCACTGGGGGCTCTTACCTGTGCTGGGTTGATCCTGTGTTTCTTCTTCCAGGTCCTGGTATGGATCCATGGAGGTGGATTAGTTTTTGGAGCAGCTTCATCATATGATGGCTCAGTATTTGCAGCCTTTGACAATGTGGTGGTTGTGACAATTCAGTACAGACTGGGTATTGCTGGATATTTTAGGTAAGTTGGTTGATCTCAGGTTTTCCTAAGTGACTTCCAAAAGGATGTGTGCAAAGCCTTTGTAAAGAGAAGTGCAGAAGACTTGCTCATGCAAAGAAACATTTCTGAACTGCAGGTGCAGCACTGGGGACAATTTCCAGTCCCAAGGCAGCTTCCAGGTCTGTTCTTGTGGGGCTGCTGCTCCAATCTCAGCGATGCCTGAGCCATCCATTTGTCAGTCGTGGAGGGAAGATCTGTGCAGAGAATGGCAGATGATTTCTCACACCACAGACTGTACTTTCCTCTGCCTCTTGGCTTGCATTGAGCATTTGAACAAATCTGTTCTCTCCCTGCAGCACTGGTGATGAGCATGCCCGAGGTAACTGGGGATATTTAGACCAAGTGGCGGCTCTTCGGTGGGTTCAGGAAAATATCATGCATTTTGGAGGAGATCCAGGATCTGTCACTATCTTTGGAGAATCTGCAGGAGGAATCAGTGTTTCTGCTCTTGTAAGTTCCCAGTAATATGGAATTGTAATTACTTAGGGAAAAACCCCTCCATCCATTTTCAGCATCTGCACGGGAAGTCAGTGAGAGAAAAGTGATCAGGTTACAGTGACACATCACCTGGGTCTTGGATAACAGAACAAGGCAAAACAACACAGATTTGAATGATAATAATGTCTCATTCTCATACTCAAATGTTGTGGTTAAGTAAGAGAATATTACTCATCTGTTGAATTAGGTTCTCATTGCTTTGGGTTTTTTTTTTTCAATGTCAAAAACCATCAAAGTCTAATCTCAGGTGAAAAGTCCATTAGGAGGAGTTGGGGACTCTTGCCCAATTTGTGTTTGCTTTGACAGCCACTTGTGCAAAGTGATTGAGGTGAATAGTTCTGGCAGCTGGTGCAGCCCTGCAGTTTGTGACCCTGTGATTGTGTAAAATCTTTACTCCCACATGGAGCACATTGGCTGTGACTCTCTCCTTCTCCAGTCGCTCCCACTTTGGTAGAGCTCACACAGCCCAGCCAGGCTTCCTCGTCCCTGGCATACACATCCCTGCTTGCTCTGGCCAAAAGCTCTTTCCTGCCCTTCTGCAGCAGAGCCAGCCTGCCCTGGGCACATCCCATCTGTACCTGCCCTGCAGGGTGCTGCTGGGAGGCCCTGGGAGCAAAGGGCAGGGGAGGGAAAGGCCCTGAACTGCCCATCCCTGCCAGCGCTGCCAAAGCACTTTGCACAGCTGGGCTATGGTCAGAGGCTGCACAGGGACACTCTCAGCACAGGGCCTTTCCAAATGCCCCCAGTGGCCACTGCTGATACTGAAACCCAAAATCCCAGGGAGAACACTCTGCTTGTCACGCTTGTCCTTGCTTTCTCACAGGTCTTATCCCCCCTGGCCAAGGGCTTGTTCCACAAGGCCATTTCAGAGAGTGGCACTGCAGCCCTGGGCTTGTTCACTGACCAGCCTAAGGAGGAAGCACAGGTGGGTATTTGTGGTAATTTTAATTCCTTTTTCCAGATAGTTCTGTATATCTTAAACTGTTCAGTCCAAAATATTGAATCATGTGAATTCACATTCCTCGTGGATCAAAGCAGTCATTAAAGACAGTATTTCTGTGTGCAAATAGTACATGTTTAATGATGTGCTGCTTTTCAAACACCCAAATATCCCCAACGAGAGAAAAATGAAAAGTCAAGGAATATTGTAACATGTAGTGTCTTCAAAAAAACTGAACCTCTACTTTTTGGCTGGAAAACAATATCAAACTCTGAATACTCTTCCCCTCCTGCTTGATGCCTGTAGTGTGAAAATAAACAAGGCTTTATTCAGTTTGTTTGTTTTTTTTTTACTTGAGAACTACAGGCTTCCTCTCCTTTCCTTTCTGTATAACTGCAAGGAACAATTTCCAGAACCTGGAAGCTGGGACATAAAAGAGACAGCTGTCTCTAATGACAGCTCTTGCTCCAGCCAAAAAGACATCACCAAGAGTGGTAGAATGTGCTCTCTGTTGCCCTGCAGAGGTTTTATTCTCTTAACTCCTTTATGTCACCCAGCCTTCCTAGCACGGCCTGTTTGTTTCCAGCATTGTCTTAGAATATTTCTGTACCAAAAAATCCTGCAGGCAGAGGTTTTCCCCTTCTGCCCAGCCCGTGGTGTGAAGGATTGTGAGGGCTTCCAGCACCCTCCCTCAGGAGCTGGGACAAGCCAGGCTCCAGCATCCTTTGTGCAGGAGCTTTGGCTGCTCCTGCTGGACTCGGTGTCTTGTAGGGCCAGACAGAGGAAATGTGTCCAAATCTGTTTGTTCTCACTGCTTGCAGAAAATTGCTGCTGTCTCTGGCTGTGAAAAATCCAGTTCAGCTGCAATGGTTGAATGCTTGAGAGGAAAAACAGAAGAAGAACTACTACAGATAACACAAAAAATGGTAGGTGAAATGATTCTTCTTGCACTTATATGACACCCCAGACTGTTTCATCCCAGACAATACCCTTTGTGGGATGTAATATTAGAAGAACCTGAAGTGGATGTAAAATCTGACGTTCTTGACTTTTTCAGGACATGACAGCACTGCAGATCTGCAATGACACCTCGCCTGAAAATTGCAAACAGGTTCCTGCCCCTCATTCTGCATGTACTTGGAGCTTCCTGTGGCTTGCTGTCATGCTCAACCAGGGCAAGGAAAAGAAAATGGCTCAGATGATTCTGGAGAACATGAAAATCAAATCATATATTATGTCCTACTTAACTGTTCCACACATCCATGGCCATAATTAACTAAGGAAAGGCGTAAATTCAATATAATGACTTCTGCTTCACAAACATTAGAAGTATAATGTTAATCTTCACAGAACGTCCTGCCTAGTGCAGAAAAGCAGTCAGAGAAAATGCTAAGATGGGCTGGATACCATTACTTTTTGAATTTTCAATTGGCTTCTCTTCAGAACTGCAGTTAAAATCTGAACTACTTTCAAAAGCAAAATGAATGCACTAATGAAACTTTCTTTTCCCTGTTTCTGTTTTTGTTCAGGATTTCTTTTTCATCAGTGCATGTGTAGATGGTGAATTTTTTCCAAAGAGTCCCATGGAATTACTTTCTGAAAAATCAGTGAATGCAGTCCCATACATCATAGGAGTAAATAACTGTGAATACGGATGGATACTTCCTATGGTAAGAGATGTTAAAATGCTGATATTTAAACAACATTTTGTAAATAGAGGCTGTTTTAGTAAGCATGATTCTCTGTATCACACAGATGATGAAATATCCTCCCTTTGTGGACGGTCTGGATAAAGATGTTGCACGTCAAATTTTACAGAGCAACTTAGCACTATTCATTAAGGTAAGAGACCAGTTTCAGAATTACCCAGTGCTGCTGCTTGGCTGGTCTGGCTGCTTTTACCCCTGGAGGGACACATTTCACAGGGAAATGCCATTGTGCTGGACAGCTCCCTGAATTGGGGCAGAAACAGGCACTCAGGTGCTGCACTCCTGTAACAGCCAGTGACTGAAAATACTTTCTACATTCCCAGCCTAAATGCCCCTCTTCTTCAAAATGAGTTCTGTGGGAATCCAGGAGTGATGCAGGTGCCTAAGCAAGGTCTCTTGGACATTTCAGATCCCCCCAGGTTATGCAAGACATGCAGAGTAGCAGCAGGTCTGGCAGGAGACCTATGGGGCACAACCTCCTAAAGCAGTAGCTGGGCACTGAAAGGAAAGCCCGAGAGGTTTGAATTGCCCTGACACCTCCCTTCAGGTTTCTCAAGGTTTTGCTTCCCTGTAATTTACAAATCTCTTGGCTTTGTGGTGCCTTTGTGCTCTCCTGAAGCTCCTCCACAGAAAAGTACAGATTATGAGGTGAGAATTAAGGACTCTAGAAGCAGGGCCAGTACTTGCAAGGATCATTCAATGACACAAACATCCACCATGAACTTGGAAATGCAGAGCCCAGGCTTGTTCTGAATGGGAGAAATTATGGTCATTGAAAACAACCAATGGATTTTATGAAATCCATCAGGATTTCTGTGCTGTTGTGAAGGTGTTTGCACAGAAGAGAGAACAGTCAGCATCACTGAGTGCTGCTCATCTAAAGGTGGTTGATCCTTTGATCTTGCATCCCCCTTGTCCCCAAGATCACCTTTATCCACTGCTGTGTAACTCCACTCTGAGCTCTGAGCCACACTCTGACACAGCTGGGGATTTTCTCTGAAAGCTGTTGTTGAGGATTAGCCAGGGATGTGCAGAGGCCACACTCACCCACTGCTGTTGCTCCTTATCATATTCATCATCATTATCATGCTTTGTATTGCTGTTTCAGGGCCTTACATCTGAAGTTGTTGACAGAGTGTACAAGGAGTACATGGGGGATGCAGAAAGCCCTGCTCAGGTCCGAGATGGCCTCCTGGATGCAATGGGAGATGTCTACTTTGTCACCTCATCTGTGGAAGTGGCCAGATCCCACAGAGGTACCCAGCAGCTTCAGAACAGCTGTACAATTCTGTCTGGGGCTGGTGTGGACAGTGTGCAGCACTTTCCACTCTCCAGAGAACTGGTAGTTTTTTCATTTAAGCAAAAGAGTTTTTCATGAAAGTTTATAATCTCTGGAGCAGTATTTTCAGCTCTCAAACCAGCACTTTTCTGTATCCTCTAGATGCTGGCAACCCAGTCTACTTTTATGAATTCCAACATCGGCCGAGTTCCGTGGAAGGTTTGGTACCAGAGTTTGTAAAAGCAGATCATGGAGCTGAGATTGCCTTTGTCTTTGGAAAGCCATTCTTAGCTGGTGATGTACCCATATTTCCTCCATATTCCTTTCATATGCTCATTATTTCTCATTTCAATTACTGCAGGGCTTTAGAATAGAATTTCTCTCTTATATGCATCAAAAACATTATCCATATTATAAGCATATCTTATATATCATAAGCATTATTGTGAGCATAAACATCTTCTGTCTTTAGTAGCAGATACTTTGCATTACATCATTCATCTGCAGGTCTCTCCTAGAAAAACCTCCAACAGCTCATGGCAACCAGAAGTGTTGCAATGCTACAGCTGATACTCATCAGTAACTTTCTAATGTGGCCCTTCCATCTCTCCCTTTGCAGGAGGTGCTACAAAAGAAGAAAATGAACTTAGCAGAACTGTGATGAGATACTGGACCAACTTTGCTAAAACTGGGTGAGAATCACAGTGCTAATTACAGCTCAAGTTCAGTCTGTGCTGCCCAGAACATACTCACTTGCCTGAAGCAGTACTTATATGGTGCTTCCTGAAATGTGAGAGAATTTAAGAGAAATTTTGAAGCAATTTCTCTTCTTAATGGTCTTTTAAAAGAACTTGTATACATTAGGAAATAAAAAAATCTTAGGGCATTTACAATGGAGTTTTAGATCTAAAATGAATGGCAACTTTTATACTTTTCCTGTTCCAGTGATGAGCCTTTCCATAAAATACTGTCCATTTATTCAGGTACCAGAATCACATCAGCTGGGCTCACCTGTTGGTTCTCTGAAATGCTCTGAACCTGAGCAGTCAGACAGCAATGGATTGGCAAATGGAGAGCTAACTTTTCCTTCTGTTGTTTCCAGAAATCCCAACGGAGAGGGCTTGGTCCATTGGCCTCAGTATGACCTGAAGGAAAAATACCTGGGAATAGACCTGCAGCAAAAGGCAGCAGAGAAACTGAAAGAACACAGAGTGGAGTTTTGGGCACAGCTCATGAAACAAAGTCAGACTGGAAGGAAAAAACACACAGATTTATAAGATCTGTGGAGGGCACAGTTTGCTTTTAAACTCAAAGGAAAATCAAACAAAATGAGTTTGTCCGCATACAGAGTAATATTCACCTTCTAACTTACTGTTGTGTAATCTGCTGTCCTAATCAGAGTGAAAGGAGAGAAACAAGGGGCATTCAGAATGTTTGTCAGACTGAAAATCACTATTTAATGAAGGAAGCAGAAAAAAAATGCCACAACCTGTCTGGGTCCAGACAGACCATGGTACCTACTCAGTGCATATCAAAAGTGAATACTGAGGTGGGAATGGGCAAATGAACTGAAATCTATAGGACATGATCAATACAGAATATACCATAAGTGTCAGAGTATTTTATATGCTTATTCCTTTCTTCTTTGAGAAAAGCATGGCCAGTTGTCCTTCCTAGAGATTCTTTCTGCTTTAACTGGAAATAGCTTGTAGGCAGCAGAGCATCCATCAAACTATGTCTGTGAGGTGGGCTTGACATCTCACAAAAGAGGACAGGAAATCTCTACCTGGTTTTTTTTGCTTTGTGAATTGTTCTAAATAAATGTTGCTGTGATTTTTTGGAACTTCCTTTTCTTTCACTTAACTGATGGAGGCTCATTCCGAGAGGTCAAGGCACGTGCGAGAAGCCAGAAACGTGCCCAGGCTCTTTCTTCCACCCCAATGGTTTCAGGTATGAATCTTTTCAGGTGTCTGTGCAGGACCTGAGGCTTAAGGCTCTTCCACAAACTCTTCTGGGGTGTGCCTGTGTGTCCTTCAGGCCTTCCTGGCCAATGCCCAGTCCAGGGGCTGCAGGAGGGCGCAGTGCTGGCAGGACAGACGCCCACAGAGGCAGAGGGGGAGCAAAGGCTGCAGGTGCTCCCTGCACGTTGCTGGCTCAGCAGCAGCAGAGAGAAGATCTGCTGACATGCAGAGTGTGCACCCCCAGCCTGCCCCAGCTGGGGAAGGGCTCAGGCACACCGGGAGGGAAGTGGCTTTTTTGCCAAGTTCCATGGCAAGCAGGATACAAAGGAACAATGTGGCAATCCAGGAAGCCAGGAGAGCTCTCCTCATGGCCATCAACAAACAAACAGCCCTACTCCAGCTCCCCCTTGCACTGGTGCCCAGCTCCCACATCCCACAGCACCCAGGGGGCTCTCACAGGGACAGCCCAAGCTCCTGCTGCAGCTGGTGACCCTTTCTGGGTGTCTTCTTCTTCCTCCTCCCCCCTGGGTTCACTTGCTTTTGCACACCTGTGGATCTCAAGCAGTGTCATCTGCACTACCTGGCCACCCCCTTTTCTGCATTTTCCATAACTTGTGAAAAACTCCAGTTGTGGCAATTAGTAACAGCCAATTGCAGCAAACACGCTGCCAGTTGTGTCACACATTTCTTACCCCTTCCCTTGTTCTGCTCTGACACAGCCTTTATGTCCATTAGGGGTGTGTTTGTTGAATCAATGTGTCTGTCCCTGCACATTCACAATAATCATTATCCTAACAAGACAGAAGGAATCCTGTGTCTTTGGGAATGCAGAGCCATCCGTGTAACTCCTGTCTAGAAGGGAGGCACACATCAGGCAGACATGAGAACAAAGCAGTTTCTGACTGCATGAGAGGAAGTGTTCTGTCCACCTGTGGCCTTTAAACCCCAAATATAAAGACTGGTACACATTGTCAAACAGCTGAGAAAGGAATAACACCACGGCCACAGTGAATGGGCCACATTTAGACAGCAGATCCTTACCTTATGTTCCAAACCTCATTTTATTTCATAGCTTTAGTATTCATGGTCACTTGCTTCAGATTCCCAGCTGCACCAATAGTTGAAGAAACTGTTATCAGTTACTGATACTATTCAGCAAGAACTGCTGTTCTGTTTTTCACATTCTGTCAATACAAGCCTTAATCTTTTTTTGGTGAAGTTTATTAATTATCCATAATTACTCTAATTGCCTTTCCAAGGTGGTCAGTAACTATGTTTGTTCTGTGCCAGTCCTGCTTCTCAGATCATCTTGTTGCCAAGTGTGAAATATGCAAATTTTTATTAAGATAGGATGTTTTTTGCAGTTTGATAATTTGTAACTTGCAAGCCTGATCAACAAGGAGGGAGATTTAATTTGTGAAACAGAGCGGCCAGCAAGCTCTAAGTGATGTGCAGCTGTTAGAAACACAAATTGCTGGTCAGCAGCATTGCCTTGTTAAGGTTTGGGGCTGGACATGTTCCGATGATCTCAGCCCCATGGGAGGTTAACAGAGCTGCTTGTGCCTCCCTTGAGCTGCTTGGGATAAAGGAAGCTGTGAGCAGGTGGAGTGTGCTCCCATCTCCAGCAGCTCTGTGGCATCGGAGTCCCTGGGTTTACAGACAGGGACCTTCACTGATCACCTTCCATCTTGGGCTGCAGCACCTCACTGCTCAGGAGCTGGGCTGTGTGAGACTCACACCCATGAGTTCTCTGGACCCGGGAGATTTGAACTCCCTGAATGAGAAGGCTCCCAACAATAAAGCACAGAGTTTGTCACATGGAGCTCTGCAGGTGTGTGTGTGTCTTTGTGTGTCTGCATGTATCTGTGTGCTTGTGTGTCTGTCTGTCTGTCTGTCTGTGTCTGTATCTCTGTGTGTGTGTGTCATCCCTGTCTCTGACCACCGACCCCACGGCTCACGTGGATCCCAGCGTAGTTGTGGTGACCCCGACGTGATTCGCCTCAGCCAGCTCCTGTGGCTACAACGGGAGCAGGCAGGCCGGTGTGCAGGCAGAGCCACCAGACACACCAGCGGGGAAGATGAAGAAATAATCAAAAGGTGAGTGCAGAGAGTGGCCAGGCCAGCAAATAACCAGATATAACAAGAGGTCAGCGGGAAGATCCATCCACTTAATACAGTGGGCAGGGCTGTTTTGTGGCGAAAAGCTTCTAAAAATCCAGATTTCCTTTGTATGTACCCCTTTTAAATAGAAGAAAACTCCACCGAAGGACATGGGAGGATCTGTCTCTATGGAAGAACATCCAGCAATGCAGGTATGGACCAATTTTCTAAAGAAATTACTTTGAAAAAGAGAATTTATTAGATTTGAAAATATGAACTAAAAATCGAGGATTGGAACCTACCAAAGAGAATGCATCAAATATTCATACAAGGACACAAACTGGTGAATATATAATGGATGCAGCTTACAAAAGCAACAGAAATGCAATTGAAATCCTAAGACCTTGGAAACTGATATTGAATTTAGTAAGATGGATAAAAACCAAGATGCGTGGCGAGGAGTGTGTGCTGGGAAAAGCAGCCAGGGCACACCGTGAGGCGCTGAACGGGCACCACAGGGAAGATCCCACAACAGCCCAGAGGGCCGGAGGCACAGCTGAATCCCGGCGGGCGGCGAGAGCCCGCGCGGAGCCGATGCCTCGGCGTGCACAGGCAGAGCCCCGGCCGGTGGAACGGCCCTGGCGGGGTCCGGCACACAGGGGAACCCCACACACTGTCTGTGCTGCTGTGGCAGCCGGTGCCTGCACAGGTGGCATGCTGGATTGTGCAATTCAGCCTGGAGCGGAGGCAAGCACAGCCACGGTGCCCACTCAGGACTGCTGTGCCGAGCTGAGTCGCTCTCCGGCCGCCCAGGGCCGCATCGCCGGTCTAGGCAACAGCACACCGGGCATGTCGCCCTTTTGTGGGGCCAGAGCACGCAGCAGCCGCTCTGGCACTGCCCCACGCTGCCATGTCAGCACCCCCATGACCCCACACACACCAGGACTGCCTCCTCTTGAGGCCAGGTGGCCTGGCCCCAAAGATAATTCCCAGCTCCATGGAGTGTCGCAGACATCTTTCATGAAAAATCCTTCCTCAGGGATTTTTCCTTGTTAGATGCTGCAGCAGCAACCAAATGTAAACAATTATTATCTACTGCTGTGGAATGCAACGGGTCCCCCTGTGATTGGCCCATCTTGGATATTTATAATTAATGGTCAGTCAAGGACAGAGCTCTCTTGTACTCTGCTTTTTTGATGCATTCTTTTCTATTCTTAGACTAGCTAGCCTCTAAAGAACCTTTCTCTTTCTACTTCTTTTTAGTATTGTTATAATGTAACATGTATCATAAAATAATAAATCAAGCCTTCTGATCATGGAGTCAACATTCTAATCTCTCCTTCACCCTGAAAACCCTTGTGACCACGGTCACAATGGAGCATGGCTGTGCCTCCGTTGCGGGAACGTACCTACACCCCCAGTCCAGCCTACATTGGGGGGCAGGGCCCTGCCCCCAAGCCAGCATCACTGCAAGTGTGGCCTTGCCCCTGGCCCTGCCTCCATTGGTGGATCTGGGAATTACATGCCCAAGAGCTCCTGCAGTTGTCATACCAAGAAGTGGGGCCACTCTTCCCTCAGCACCACCCCTGCCAGAGTTAAAGCCTTCCAGAGACACAAGGGATCATCATCCCCCTGCAGAACACCGTGAGAGCACTGCTGTTGTGTTGTGTATTTTGTTTATTCCTGGGTTTTTTCCCCTGTTTGTAGTTGCACCCCAAGTTACCTTCCTTTCTCCAATGTCAACCCTATCCCCACTCTGCCCACTTCACCGGAAACTCCCTTGTCCATCCTCAAATCCCCTCTCCAGTGCCTCGTCTGTCACTCGGTTCTCTGCCCCCCATCTCTAGAAGCTTCCATAAAGGGCGTTGAGTGACTGGTCAAGGATCAGGGATCCCTCCCACTAAGTTTCCTGAAAGGTTGTTCTAGTTGTCAATTGTCTCCCAGTTCACTGCCCATACTGGTGAGTAGTTAAACCCCTCCTTTGGTACCACCCCTGAATAAAAGATACTGCTCCTATTGTGTCAGGGCTTTTTGGAGTTGTAAGCCCTGAGGCTGGGAGCTCTTCATGGCTCCTAATAAAGCTTTGCACTAATTATTACCCTCCGAATTGCCTACTCCCTTCCTTCCCCTGCACTCTCCCAAGGACAGGGCTGCGCCCTTATCCGCCCCTGTGCATCCCGAGCGCGGAGGAGCGTCCCCTGCAGTCTGCAGCGTGGGGCTGGCAGGGCAGCACGGCGTGGCTGCTGGGTACACGCTGTGACACACCACAGATGCTTTGCTGCCAACAGCCTTCCCCGATCCTGCCCCTGCCACGGCCTCTCGGAGCCTTTCTGCGTTTCCAAACGCCAATTGCAAGTTTCCAGAGCGTGGGAAGAGCCCTTGCAGGGGGCCCGCCAAGCAAAGGGCAGAGGGAAGAAGCAGGCAGGAGTGTTACACCGTGGGGACTGTCGCAAACAAACCTGCCCCAAAATGGTGCTGACCACATGGCGCACCATCACTCAGTGGCTAAGAGCAGGACACCCTCTCACCAAGCCCGGCGGGAAACCAGCAGCTCCTGAGCGAGGGCACTGAAGAGGCAAACTAAAAAATTTACCAGCACCAGCCGAAGCAACAGCAACATAGCAGCTACCCCAGATAGCTCAGCAGAGCCCCACAGCCACCCTGCCTTGTGCTGCTTCAACTCTACCAAGGTTCTCACACTACACACCCTAATAAACTGACAACACGTGCTAAAGGTGAAACGGACTCATGTAACATAACTGGGCTAGCCAAGGCCATCACAGTTATAATAAAGGCGTCACACAAGGCTTACAAAAATGCTCAACTGTTTGCTAAATACGTCTTACAATTCATAGGACAATATTTGTTATTACAGTTTACATTTGCTGAAACAAAATTATCAAGTTTCTGTTAGCTGATTCTCTTACAGTTACTGAGGAGGTATTATGTCTCTGTTCCAAGTATGGAATACTGTTTATTAAATAGATCTTAGAATTTATAATACAAAGTTTATTAATATTAATTCTATGCAAGCAGAATGCAAAGTAGATCAACCTGGAAAACTCAGAGAATTTGCTTCTTTGAACCCTCTAGATCCATTAAAGCAACACAAAACCACGACTTTAGGAATGTCACAAGCAAATTTCAGTGGCAAAATTTTCTAACTGAAAATTTGCCACCAGTCATCATTTTAGAAGCTAAAAACCACCTATTGAGGTCAATAACAAATTTCTAACTAACTTGCCATACTAAAGGAAAAATTAAAATGCCTATATTTAATTATTCATTAGTTGTTCACTTTAAAAAAAATTTGCAGTGGATGGTAATAAAGGCTTGTTTTTGAAACATAATTAGGGAAGATGTTTCCCCACTAGGCTCATGGCCCTGATCAAGCCATAAGCCTGGCTGGTAAAGGAAAAATATACTATTAAACCTAGATAATTCCATACAAACTTTGCAAAAGCAAAACCCTTTTTCCTTTGAGATAAACAAGAAAGCCTTGTCTGGAAGGGGTTCTTTCAAGTCCTCATGGTGAAAAAGAATCCCCTCAGCAATAGCAAACCCTAGCTAATAGTACCTTATTAATGCTGCTGAAAAATCCATGGTTTGTTCCTATTGTAGTTATTAAAACAAAGAAAAGGGGGAAAAGGTTGGGGTGAATATACACCCCCTGTTAAATCTTAGGTATTATCATGTTCTCATGGATTTCAATCAGTCATACAACAGAACAATAATCCTGTGATGTTCAGCTGCCCAAACCCAAGGCAATGGCATGAATGTGTTTCAGTGGACCCTGAGACACGTTGGACGCCTGCCAGATGTGTCCAGCCTGCACCACGTCCTGCTCAGGACCACAGGCAGCATCCTCCTGGTGACCCCTCACAGCCATCACAGAGCCCTGGAACCAGAGCAATTGATCACCTACCTCATGGAAACCTGGCACTCTTAAAGTGACAGTTTATATCAGGACTTGATTTGTATACAAATCAATTTTTCCTGTTTACAAACTGTCTTTTCTGTTTACAGATTGTTTTTTCTAGTACTTAGGTTCTCTAGCAGCTTTTAGGGTTAAATGGTTTAAGGGTTAAATAGTTCCTTGTTTTTAGAGATAAGTTGTAACCTGCAAGCATTAAGCCTGTGACATGCCAGCCTCGTCTTGCCTAACAGCTCCTAGACCAGAGTGCTGCACCTCTAGTGATTACATAACAAACAGCAAGAAAGATCACAAAGAACACATTCCATTTTTAAATATAACCAAAAGGGGAATTGTGGCATTGGAGTCCCTGGGTTTAGAGACAGGGACCTTCACTGATCACCTTCCATCTTGGGCTGCAGCACCTCAGTGCTCAGGAGCTGGGCTGTGAGAGACTCACACCCATGAGCTGTCTAGACCTGGGAGTTTTGAACTCCATGAATAAGAACACTCTGAACAGTAAAGCACAGAGTTTGTCACATGGAGCTCTGTGTGTGTGTGTGTCTGTGTGTCTGTGTGTGTGTGTGTGTGTCTGTGTGTCTTTGAGTGTGTGTCTCTGTGTGTGTGTGTGTCTTTGAGTGTGTGTCTGTGTGTGTGTGTGTCTGTGTGTGTGTGTGTGTGTGTCTGTGTGTCTGTCTGTGTGTCTGTGTGTGTGTCTGTGTGTCTGTGTGTCTTTGAGTGTGTGTCTCTGTGTGTGTGTCTGTGTGCATCTGTGTGTCTGTGTGTGTCTAAATGTGTCTGTGTGTGTGTGTGTCTGTGTGTGTGCCTGTGTGTGTCTGGTGTCTGTGTGTGTGTCTGTGTGTCTGTGTGTCTGTGTGTGTCTGTGTGTGTTTCTGTGTGTCTGTGTGCACCTGTGTGTGTGTCTGTGTGTGTGTCTGTGTGTCTGTGTGTGTCTGTGTGTGTTTCTGTGTATTTCTGTGTGCATCTGTGTGTGTGTCTGAGTGTGTCTGTGTGTGTCTATGTGTGTGTCTGTGTGTCTGTGTGTCTGTGTGTCTGTGTGTCTGTGTGTCATCCCTGTCTCTGACCACAACCCCATGGAACACGTGCATCCCAGCTCCAGCAGCTCCACCTGTCTGAGCCTGCCCATGGCCCAGGTGCCCAGGACACACCTCCTGCAGCCAGGGAGGACATGCTGATGGCAATGGCTGCTTCAGCTCCTGTGTTCCAGCCCTTCTACATTAATGTTGTGGATGAGGAAGATTACATGGCTTTCCCTGATACAGATCATGCAGATAAGCTACTGAAGGAGTATCAGCAGAGAGAGTGCCTTGATTTGGAGCAGATGATGTCAGAAAGGTGAGAACAGGTCTGCAGTTCATGGTGAAACTGAAGGAATTGGGTGGTTTCCTGTATGCTGGCTGAGAATCTCAGTGGCACTCTCACTGAACCTGAATGGTGACAATTGTCTGGAAGCTTCTTTAGGAGCCATTGGGGTGCTCTGCAGTGCACCCAGTGCTGCCAAAGCTGCAGTTACTCCAAGGTGGTTTTAGCTCAGCTGTTTCTGAGGGACTGAGCCGTGTTCATGGGCTCCAGGAGGTGCAGTGGATGGTTAATCTCTGAAACAAGAGCTGTGCCACATGGCAGGACTTAGATCATGACATTCCATGCTTTTTTGTTTACAGGCCTAAAGCTTTTCTTGCATTTCAGTTGCATTTTTAGGAGTTTAGTTTTTTAGGGATTTTGGCTGATGGAAAGACACCTGGAGGTTTAGTGAAGTTTGCCTGGAAAACAGTTGTTGAGCGTGGTTCCTGAAAATATTTTCTTAGTAAAGTATTTAACTAAGGGCTTACAGTGAGGACTTTTGGCCACTTGTGCCTGGATTAGGGACAGCATTGAATTTGTTTGTAGCTAAAGCTGCTGTCAACTGCAGAATCTGCATAGAAGACTTTTCAGCAGTGGGGCTCCTGTTGATTTTTGTTGACCATTATAAAATGTTCTACAAACGTTAATTATGCTTGATTCAAAATTGAAAATAATAACATCATTATTTAAGAACAACAAAAATGTTTGAGGTGTTATTAGAGGAAGGGGGGTTTGATGGAATGCAGCCGATATCTGGTGGATTTGAGTCCCATGTGATAGTTGAAAACACTGTTAAGAAGTGTGAGTCACCAGAAACCAAAGAACTAGAAGCAAAATGTTCACTTGCAAACTCTAACAGGAATTTTCTCTTAACAGGTATATCTTTTTCAGTGTATTTAGTATAATTTAAGGTGAGTTTACATTGTTTTCTCAGCAGCTGAGTCTCACAGCATTCCCCATGTGGCAGGGCACAGTGGGCACTGGCCGTGCCCTCAGCCTCAGCAGCTGCACCCAGCACAGCCTGGCAGGGCGGGCAGGGCACTGGGGCAGGGCTCAGGAGCCACCACAAGCCCAGCACAGGCTGGAGACACAGCCAGCACTGCTTGGGGTCACTGCAGTGCCTGCCACCAGCTTGCCCTGGGAGCAGCCAGGTTAAAGCTGGCTGGGGTTTATCTGCAGGCACTGTAAATCACACCTGTGCACATACACAGGTGAAGATCTGCAGTACAGTGCACAAGGAACATTTGGATTAAAGTGCACAAGCACAGCCACAGCACTCAGCACTAACAGGAGCACAAGAGATGTGCTAAACTAATTTGAAGACTGTGGCCCTTGTAAGCCACTGAGCTGTAAAGAGAGGTGTGAGCAGCAATGGATCTGCAGAAATGGAGCCCCTCTCCTGTGGGGACAGGCTCAGAGAGCTGGGCTGTTCCGCCTGGACAGGAGAAGGCTCTGGGGACACCTCAGAGCCCCTTGCAGGAGCCCCAGGCAGCTCCAAGGAAAATGGAGAGGGGCATTTGCCAAGGGCATGTAGCAACAGGACAAGGGGGAATGGCCTCAAACCAACTAAGGTCAGTTTAAATCAAATGCACAGATGAAATTCCCCCCTCTGAGGGCGCTGAGGCTCTGGCACCCAGAGCTGCCCCGAGCAGCTGTGGCTGCCCCATCCCTGGCAGTGCCCGAGGCCAGCTTGGACAGGAAGGGGTCCCTGCCCATGGCAGAGGTGGCATGAGTAGAGCTTGGAGGTTTCTTCCAACCCAAATCATTCTGTCATCAGATCAGCTTTTGAAATGCATCAGATTCTGTGAAATGCTCTTCCTGACAACTGAGAATTCACATGATCGGAAATTGCAAAACTGCCTTTCTGGGGCAAGAGCTACTGAGTCAGAAAAAAAATAAAAAAGAGAGAAAAAGGCAGAGCCTAATACCTGCATAAAACCAACACGATCTCTTAGTTAATGTGAGCAGAAAATCTCTACTCAGCTATTCTGTTCTCTCCTTTTCATATCATCCTTCAATTATGGGTGTGCAATGTATTGAAATAAATCCTCTGGATTTTCCAGAGGCATTAGATACAGAGTTACCACCCAAATACCACCCTTTAATATTGCTCCCACTTGACAAAAGTTAATCATTCATCTCTTTCTGGTTGTTACTGCCTTGCAACACTATTCCAAACAACCCTGAACACACAGAAATGAGTGACAGGTGCATCTTGCACCCTGCAGGAAAAAGCTGGGGTTTATCCAGTATTGGTGGTTTTGTCAGAAAAATGCTTTTCTGAGAATAAAAATGACTCCACTTTTACTCCGGTAGAAGTACACCGGCAGGGCGATGGCTTGGTCTCGGCTGGAGCGTGTTTCCCACGCGGAGATCTCAGCAGCCAAGGCAGTGAGTGAGAGCGAGCAGAGCCGGAGCCCGCAGGGTGCGCGGGGCAGGCTGAGCAAAGGCTCCCCCGGAGCCGCAGCCCGAGGTGCTGCCGCAGCGGGACAGCGCTGCCGGCCGTGCCGGGCCGTTCCCAAAGCACCTGCAGGCCGCGGTGCCCGGGACTCTGGCAATGGCAGGGCAAAGGAGCGCTGCGGAGGCAGCGGGAGCCCCGTGGGCAGGAGGGCTCCCCGCTGCCGGGCCGGGCCCCGCAGTGCCGGCCTGGCTCGCAGCCCGAGCGCTGCCTCGCCTCAGCGGCTTTGCCTTGCGTAAGGCGGCCCAGGCCCAGCCTATAAAGGCCCGGCCCGCGGGCTCGCTGCCACTGGCACCATGGCAGCTGCGAGGGGCACGGCGCTGCTGGCCTGGATCCTCTGCCTCGGGGCCACGCCGCTGCTGGCCACAGGTAAACACCGGCGGTACGGCCCAGGGCAGCCTCAGGGACAGAGGGCACCTGCAGCTGCCTCCCGGGGCCAGCCCAGAGCAGGGCACACACCCTGGGCAGGGGTGGGCACAGACCCTGGAGACGGATGGGCACAGACCCCGAGCAGGGATGGGCTCAGATCCTGGGCAGGGATGGGCACAGACCCTGGGCTGGGATGGGCACAAACCCTGGGCACGGATGGGCACAGACCCTGAGCAGGGATGGGCAAAATCCCTGGGTTGAGCTGGGCTCAAACCCCGAGCAGGGATGGGCTCAGACCCTGGGCAGGAATGAGCACAGACCCTGGGCACGGATGGGCACAGACCCTGGGCACGGATGGATACAAACCCTGGGCAGGGGTGGGCACAAGCCCTGTGAACAAAAGGTGTACATTTAAGTTGCAAATCTAGCAATTACTTACCAACAGACCAGTGATGTGATTCTGTGCTGCTGTCCCACAGAACAACCAGAAGCAGAGACCAAATACGGGAGAGTCCGAGGCTACCAATTCCAAGTGGACACAGCTGACAGGACTGTAAATGTCTTTTTGGGACTTCCTTTTGCTAAGCCTCCAGTTGGATCCCTGAGGTTTTCTGAGCCCCAGCCACCTGAGCCATGGGAAGGTGTCAGAGATGCCACTTCCTACCCACCAATGTAAGGCAATGACCAAACCTCAGAACCTTTCATGGTGTTAAACTCTGGGCACTTCCATGACACTGCTGTGCTCCCAGGGCCATCCATGAACACAAATTCCCTGGTGCCCCCTCGCTGCACCTGCAGCTGTCCCAGTGGATGCATTTCTAAAGACACTCTGGGAGCTGCTCTCTGTGCCAGCAGCTGCTGTTTGACAGGCATCAGAGATGGGCTGAGATGGAGCAGCACCTACAGACAATGCTCTGCCTCAGGAGCACTTGGCCATCCCTTACCAATCACTGGAAACCTTTGGAGCAGGGACAGAAAGGAGCTGAGGAAATGCTGGAGCACAACGTTAGGGGGAAACTGCTCAGTCAAGTGCTTAAAAGGGCGCACAAGAAATGCACAGCAATTCCAATCTGCCTTGTAAATGTCTCACTCCCTTGACTTGTCCTACTGCTCTTGGTTAGTGTCTCAAGGCTAATATCTACCACTGCAATGTAAAAAGCTATTGGAGACTTCAAATAATTCATTGATATTTTCATATGAATTTCACATGCCCATCTAAAAGTTTGCTGCTGGTTGGCACTTTGTTGTGGAAGTACAAAAAAGATTCTCTTCACAGCTTTCAGGTTTTAGTGAATTGTCTTGCCTGTTACTTTTTCATTTATTCAGGTGTCTACAGGACCCAGTAAAAGGACAGTTTGTTTCAAATATGGTTACCAACAGAAAAGAGAAGGTTCCTCTGCAAGTGTCTGAGGATTGCTTGTACCTAAATGTCTACACACCTGTTTCTACAGGAGAAAAGGAGAAGCTGCCTGTAAGCAAAATCCTTACAACACCTTCAGCAAAATTACCTGACAGAAAACTTCAACCTCTGCCATGAGCAGACATGCATGGGCACTTTTGTAGTGATGAACAACTTACATGCTTTGTCCCAGCAAATATTAGCTGGAATTACAGAGACACCAAATCCTATTTTACAAGTAAAATTGTATTGCCCTTTAGGTAAGCAGTGCTTGACTTAATCTAAAGGATCAGTCCAAAGTCACAGGGCACTGGCACAGTGTAAGCATTTAACAAAAGCAGTGCCATTTTGTAGCCCTGCAGGCCTTAGATTTGAATGATTTCTACAATCTCTGAAATAGATTCTGACACAATCAGGAGTGAAATAGCAGAAAATGTTGTATCTTGGGCTATGTTTAGTTTTTGTCACTGGGGGCTCTTACCTGCGCTGGGTTGATCCTGTGTTTCTTTTTCCAGGTCCTGGTATGGATCCATGGAGGTGCATTAATTTTTGGAGCAGCTTCATCATATGATGGCTCAGTATTTGCAGCCTTTGACAATGTGGTGGTTGTAACAATTCAGTACAGACTGGGTATTGCAGGATATTTTAGGTAAGTTGGTTGATCTCAGGTTTTCCTAAGTGACTTCCAAAAGGATGTGTGCAAAGCCTTTGTAAAGAGAAGTGCAGAAGACTTGCTCATGCAAAGAAACATTTCTGAACTGCAGGTACAGCACTGGGGACAATTTCCAGTCCCAAGGCAGCTTCCAGGTCTGTTCTTGTGGGGCTGCTGCTCCAATCTCAGCGATGCCCGAGCCATCCATTTGTCAGTCGTGGAGGGAAGATCTGTGCAGAGAATGGCAGATGATTTCTCACACCACAGACTGTACTTTCCTCTGCCTCTTGGCTTGCATTGAGCATTTGAACAAATCTGTTCTCTCCCTGCAGCACTGGTGATGAGCATGCCCGAGGTAACTGGGGATATTTAGACCAAGTGGCGGCTCTTCGGTGGGTTCAGGAAAATATCATGCATTTTGGAGGAGATCCAGGATCTGTCACTATCTTTGGAGAATCTGCAGGAGGAATCAGTGTTTCTGCTCTTGTAAGTTCCCAGTAATATGGAACTGTATTTACTTAGGGAAAAACCCCTCCATCCATTTTCAGCATCTGCACGGGAAGTCAGTGAGAGAAAAGGGACGGGGTTACAGTGACACATCACCTGGGTCTTGGATAACAGAAAAAGGCAAAACAACACAGATTAGAATGATAATAATGTCTCATTCTCATACTCAGATGTTGTGGTTAAGTAAGAGAATGTTATTACTCATCTGTTGAATTAGGTTCTCATTGCTTTGGGGTTTTTTTTTCAATGTCAAAAACCATCAAAGTCTAATCTCAGGTGAAAAGTCCATTAGGAGGAGTTGAGGACTCTTGCCCAATTTGTGTTTGCTTTGACAGCCACTTGTGCAAAGTGATTGAGGTGAATAGTTCTGGCAGCTGGTGCAGCCCTGCAGTTTGTGACCCTGTGATTGTGTAAAATCTTTACTCCCACACGGAGCACATTGGCTGTGACTCTCTCCTTCTCCAGTTGCTCCCACTTTGGTAGAGCTCACACAGCCCAGCCAGGCTTCCTTGTCCCTGGCATACACATCCCTGCTTGCTCTGGCCAAAAGCTCTTTCCTGCCCTTCTGCAGCAGAGCCAGCCTGCCCTGGGCACATCCCATCTGTACCTGCCCTGCAGGGTGCTGCTGGGAGGCCCTGGGAGCAAAGGGCAGGGGAGGGAAAGGCCCTGAACTGCCCATCCCTGCCAGCGCTGCCAAAGCACTTTGCACAGCTGGGCTATGGTCAGAGGCTGCACAGGGACACTCTCAGCACAGGGCCTTTCCAAATGCCCCCAGTGGCCACTGCTGATACTGAAACCCAAAATCCCAGGGAGAACACTCTGCTTGTCATGCTTGTCCTTGCTTTCTCACAGGTCTTATCCCCCCTGGCCAAGGGCTTGTTCCACAAGGCCATTTCAGAGAGTGGCACTGCAGCCCTGGGCTTGTTCACTGACCAGCCTAAGGAGGAAGCACAGGTGGGTATTTGTGGTAATTTTAATTCCTTTTTCCAGATAGTTCTGTATATCTTAAACTGTTCAGTCCAAAATATTGCATCATGTGAATTCACATTCCTTGTGGATCAAAGCAGTCATTAAAGACAGTATTTCTGTGTGCAAATAGTACATGTTTAATGATGTGTTGCTTTTCAAACACCCAACTATCCCCAATGAGAGAAAAATGAAAAGTCAAGGAATATTGTAACACGTGGTGTCTTCAAAAAAACTGAACTTATACTTTTTGGCTGGAAAACAATATCAGACTCTGAATACTCTTCTCTTCCCCTCCTCTTTGATGCCTGTAGTGTGCAAATAAAGAAGGCGGTATTCAGGTTTGTTTTTTTTTAATTTGAGAACTACATGCTTCCTCCTCTTTCCTTTCTCTTTAACTGCAAGGACCATTTTCCAGAACCTGGAAGCTGGGACATAAAAGAGACAGCTGTCTCTAATGACCACTCTTGCTCCAGCCAAAAAGACATCACCAAGAGTGGTAGAATGTGCTCTCTGTTGCCCTGCAGATGGTTTATTCTCTAACTCCTTTATGTCACCCAGCCTTCCTAGCCCAGCCCGTTTGTTACCAGCATTGTCTTAGAATATTTCTGTACCAAAAAATCCTGCAGGCAGAGGTTTTCCCCTTCTGCCCAGCCCATGGTGTGAAGGATTGTGAGGGCTTCCAGTGCCCTCCCTCAGGAGCTGGGACAAGCCAGGCTCCAGCATCCTTTGTGCAGGAGCTTTGGCTGCTCCTGCTGGACTCAGTGTCTCATAGTGCCAGACAGAGGAAATGTGTCCAAATCTGTTTGTTCTCACTGCTTGCAGAAAATTGCTGCTGTCTCTGGCTGTGAAAAATCCAGTTCAGCTGCAATGGTTGAATGCTTGAGAGGAAAAACAGAAGAAGAACTACTACAGATAGCACAAAAAATGGTAGGTGAAATGATTCTTCTTGCACTTATATGACACCCCAGACCTTTTCATCCTGGAGAATAAGCTTTGTGGGATGTAATATTAGAAGAACCTGAAGTGGATGTAAAATCTGATGTTCTTGACTTTTCCAGGACATGAGAACACTGCAGATCTGCAGTGAATTCTTGCCTGAAAATTGCAAACAGGTTCCTGCCCTTCATTCTGCATGCACTTGGAGCTACCTGTGGTTTGCTGTTGTGCCCTACCAGGGCAAGGAAAATGGCTCAGATGATTCTGGAGAACCTGAAAATCAAATCATATATTATGTCCTACTTAAAAGTCATTATATTATCACATTTCTTATGTGCCTTTGAAACTTCAATACTGAAGGCGTTTTTCCCCACTGTTGCACGCATGCATGGCCAATTTGCACTAAGATGTAAATTCAATAGAATGATTTCTGCTTCACAAACATTAGAAGTATAATGTTAATCTTCACAGAACCTCCTCCCCAGTGCAGAAAAGCAGTCAGAGAAAATGTTAAGATAGCTTGGATACCATTACATTTTGTATTTTGCTTTGGCTTCTCTTTGGAACTGCAGTAAAAATCTGAACTTCTTTAGGAACCAAAATACATGCACTAATGAAACTTTCTTTTTCCTTTTTCCCTTTTTGTTCAGGATGTCTTTTTTGTCAGTGCATGTGTAGATGGTGAATTTTTTCCAAAGAGTCCCCAGCAATTACTCTCTGAAAAATCAATCAATGCAGTCCCATACATCATAGGAGTAAATAACTGTGAATTTGGATGGGTAATGCCTACGGTAAGACACTAAATATGTTGATATTTAAACATCATTTTGTGAATAGAAGATCTTTAATTAAGCATGATTCTCTGTAACACGCAGGCATTGAAATATCCTCCCTTTGTGGACGGTCTGGATAAAGATGTTGCACGTCAAATTTTACAGAGCAACTTAGCAGTACTCATTAAGGTAAGAGACCAGTTTCAGAATTACCCAGTGCTGCTGCTTGGCTGGTCTGGCTGCTTTTACCCCTGGAGGGACACATTTCACAGGGAAATGCCATTGTGCTGGACAGCTCCCTGAAGTGGGGCAGAAACAGGCACACATGTGCTGCACTCCTGTAACCTCCAGTGACTGGAAATACTTTCTACATTCCCAGCCTAAATGTCCCTCTTGTTCAAAAGGAGTTCTGTGGGAATCCAGGAGTGATGCAGGTGCCTAAACAAGGTCTTTTGGACATTTCAGATCCCCCCAGGTTATGCAAGACATGCAGAGTAGCAGCAGGTCTGGCAGGAGACCTATGGGACACAACCTCCTAAAGCAGTAGCTCGGCACTAAAAGGAAAGCCCGAGAGGTTTGAATTGCCCTGACACCTCCCTTCAGGTTTCTCGAGGTTTTGCTTCCCTGTAATTTACAAATCTCTTGGCTTTGTGGTGCCTTTGTGCTCTCCTGAAGCTACTCCACAGAAAAGTGCAGATTATGAGGTAAGAATTAAGGACTCTAGAAGCAGGGCCAGTACTTGCAAGGATCATTCAATGACATGATCATCCACCATGAACTTGGAAATGCAGAGCCCAGCCTTGTTCTCTGAAAGCTGTTGTTGAGGATTAGCCAGGGATGTGCAGAGGCCACACTCACCCACTGCTGTTGCTCCTTATCATATTCATCATCATTATCATGCTTTGTATTGCTGTTTCAGGGCCTTACTTCTGAGGTTGTTGACAGAGTGTACAAGGAGTACATGGGGGATGCAGAAAGCCCTGCTCAGGTCCGAGATGGCCTCCTGGATGCAATGGGAGATGTCTACTTTGTCACCTCATCTGTGGAAGTGGCCAGATCCCACAGAGGTACCCAGCAGTTCCAGAACAGCTGTACAATTCTGTCTGGGGCTGGTGTGGACAGTGTGCAGCACTTTTCACTCTCCAGAGAACTGGTAGTTTTTTCACTTAACCAAAACAGTTTTTCATGAAAGTTTATCATCTCTGGAGCAGTATTTTCAGCTCTCAAACCAGCACTTTTCTGTATCCTCTAGATGCTGGCAACCCAGTCTACTTTTATGAATTCCAACATCGGCCGAGTTCCGTGGAAGGTTTGGTACCAGAGTTTGTAAAAGCAGATCATGGAGCTGAGATTGCCTTTGTCTTTGGAAAGCCATTCTTAGCTGGTAATGTACCCATATTTCCTCCATATTCCGTTCATACGCTCATTATTTCTCATTTCAATTACTGCAGGGCTTTAGAATTGAATTTCTCTCTTATATGCATCAAAAACATTATCCATATTATAAGCATATCTTATATATCATAAGCATTATTGTGAGCATAAACATCTTCTGTCTTCAGTAGCAGATACTTTGCATTACATCATTCATCTGCAGGTCTCTCCTAGAAAACTTCCAACAGCTCAGGGCAACCAGAAGTGTTGCAATGCTACAGCTGATACTCATCAGTAACTTTCTAATGTGGCCCTTCCATCTCTCCCTTTGCAGGAGGTGCTACAAAAGATGAAAATGATCTTAGCAGAACTGTGATGAGATACTGGACCAACTTTGCTAAAAATGGGTGAGAATCACAGGGCTAATTACAGCTCAAGTTCAGTCTGTGCTGCCCAGAACATACTTACCTGCCTGAAGCAGTACTTATATAGTGCTTCCTGAAATGTGAGAGAATTTAAGAGAAATTTTGAAGCAATTTCTCTTCTTAATGGTCTTTTAAAAGAACTTGCAGACATGAGGAAATAAAAAAAATCTTAGGGCAGTACCAATGGAGTTTTAGATCTAAAATGAATGGCAACTTTTACACTTTTGCTGTTCCAGTGATGAGCCTTTCCATAAAATACTGTCCATTTATTCAGGTGCCAGAATCACATCAGCTGGGCTCACCTGTTGGTTCTCTGAAATGCTCTGAACCTGTGCAGTCAGACAGCAATGGATTGGCAAATGGAGAGCTAACTTTCCCTTCTGTTGTTCCCAGGAATCCCAACGGAGAGGGCTTGGTCCATTGGCCTCAGTATGACCTGAAGGAAAAATACCTGGGAATAGACCTGCAGCAAAAGGCAGCAGAGAAACTGAAAGAACACAGAGTGGAGTTTTGGGCACAGCTCATGAAACAAATTCAGACTGGAAGGAGAAAACACACAGATTTATAAGAGCTGTGGAGGGCACAGTTTGCTTTTCCAACCCAAAGGAAAGTCAAACAAAATGAGTTTGTCAGCATACGGTATAGTATTCACCTTCTAACTCACTGTTGTGTAATCTGCTGTCCTAATCACAGAGAAGGGAGAGAAACAAGGGGCATTCAGAATGTTTGTCAGACTGAAAATCACTATTTAATGAAGCAAGCAGAAAAAAAATGCCACAATCTGTCTGGGTCCCGACAGACCATGGTACCTACTCAGTGCATATCAAAAGTGAATACTGAGGTGGGAATGGGCAAATGAACTGAAATCTGAAAGAAATTATACATATAGAATATACCATAACTGTCAGAGTATTTTATATGCTTATTCCCTTCTTCTTTGAGAAAAGCATGGCCAGTTGTCCTTCCTAGAGACTCTTTCTGCTTTCATTAACTGGAAATAGCTTGTAGGCAGCAGAGCATCCATCAAACTATGTCTGTGAGGTGGGCTTGACATCTCACAAAAGAGGACAGGAAATCTCTACCTGTTTTATTGCTTTGTGAATTGTTCTAAATAAATGTGGCTGTGATTTTTTGGAACTTCCTTTTCTTTCACTTAACTGATGGAGGCTCATTCCGAGAGGTCAAGGCACACACGAGAAGCCAGAAACGTGCCCAGGTTCTTTCTTCCACCCAAATGGTTTCAGGTATGAATCTTTTCAGGTGTCTGTGCAGGACCTGAGGCTTAAGGCTCTTCCACAGACTCTTCTGGGGTGTGCCTGTGTGTCCTTCAGGCCTTCCTGGCCAATGCCCAGTCCAGGGGCTGCAGGAGGGCGCAGTGCTGGCAGGACAGACGCCCACAGAGGCAGAGGGGGAGCAAAGGCTGCAGGTGCTCCCTGCACGTTGCTGGCTCAGCAGCAGCAGAGAGAAGATCTGCTGACATGCAGAGTGTGCACCCCCAGCCTGCCCCAGCTGGGGAAGGGCTCAGGCACACCGGGAGGGAAGTGGCTTTTTTGCCAAGTTCCATGGCAAGCAGGATACAAAGGAACAATGTGGCAATCCAGGAAGCCAGGAGAGCTCTCCTCATGGCCATCAACAAACAAACAGCCCTACTCCAGCTCCCCCTTGCACTGGTGCCCAGCTCCCACATCCCACAGCACCCAGGGGGCTCTCACAGGGACAGCCCAAGCTCCTGCTGCAGCTGGTGACCCTTTCTGGGTGTCTTCTTCTTCCTCCTCCCCGCTGGGTTCACTTGCTTTTGCACACCTGTGGATCTCAAGCAGTGTCATCTGCACTACCTGGCCACACCCTTTTCTGCATTTTCCATAACTTGTGAAAAACTCCAGTTGTGGCAATTAGTAACAGCTAATTGCAGCAACCATGCTGCCAGTTGTGTCACACATTTCTTACCCCTTCCCTTGTTCTGCTCTGACACAGCCTTTATGTCCATTAGGGGTGTGTTTGTTGAATCAATGTGTCTGTCCCTGCACATTCACAAAAATCATTATCCTAACAAGACAGAAGGAATCCTGTGTCTTTGGGAACGCAGAGCCATCCGTGTAACTCCTGGCTAGAAGGGAGGCACACATCAGGCAGACATGAGAACAAAGCAGTTTCTGACTGCATGAGAGGAAGTGTTCTGTCCATCTGTGGCCTTTAAACCCCAAATATAAAGACTGGTACACACTGTCAAACAGCTGAGAAAGGAATAACACCATGGCCACAGTGAATGGGCCACATTTAAAGAGCAGATGCTTACCTTATGTTCCAAACCTCATTTCATAGCTTTAGTATTCATGGTCACTTGCTTCAGATTCCCAGCTGCACCAATATTTGAAGAAATTCTCAGCAGTTACTGATACTATTCAGCAAGAACTGATGCTCTGTTTTTCATATTCTGTCAATACAACCCTTAATCTTTTTTTGAAGTTGATTAATTATCCATAATTACTATAATTGCCTTTCCAAGGTGGTCAGTAACTATGTTTCTTCTGTGCCAGTCCTGCTTCTCAGATCATCTTGTTGCCAAGTGTGAAATATGGAAATTTTTATTAAGATAGGATGTTTTTTGCTGTTTGATAATTTGTAACTTGCAAACCTGATCAACAAGGAGGGAGATTTAATCTGTGAAACAGAGTGGCCAGCAAGCTCTACGGGATGTGCAGCTGTTAGAAACACAAATTGCTGGTCAGCAGCATTGCCTTGTTAAGGTTTGGGGCTGGACATGTTCCGATGATCTCAGCCCCATGGGAGGTTAACAGAGCTGCTTGTGCCTCCCTTGAGCTGCTTGGGATAAAGGAAGCTGTGAGCAGGTGGAGTGTGCTCCCAGCTCCAGCAGCTCTGTGGCATTGGAGTCCCTGGGTTTACAGACAGGGACCTTCACTGATCACCCTCCATCTTGGGCTGCAGCACCTCACTGCTCAGGAGCTGGGCTGTGTGAGACTCACACCCATGAGTTCTCTGGACCCGGGAGATTTGAACTCCCTGAATGAGAAGGCTCCCAACAATAAAGCACAGAGTTTGTCACATGAAGCTCTGCAGGTGTGTGTGTGTGTCTTTGTGTGTCTGCGTGTATCTGTGTGTCTGTCTGTCTGTCTGTGTCTGTATGTGTGTGTGTGTGTGTGATCCCTGTCTCTGACCACCGACCCCACGGCTCACGTGGATCCCAGCGTAGCTGTGGTGACCCCGACGTGATTCGCCTCAGCCAGCTCCTGTGGCTACAACGGGAGCAGGCAGGCCGGTGTGCAGGCAGAGCCACCGGACACACCAGCGGGGAAGATGAAGAAATAATCAAAAGGTGAGTGCAGAGAGTGGCCAGGCCAGCAAATAACCAGATATAACAAGAGGTCAGCGGGAAGATCCATCCACTTAATACAGTGGGCAGGGCTGTTTAATGGCGGAAAGCTTCTAAAAATCCAGATTTCCTTTGTATTTGTTCCTTTGTAGCCCTTTTAAAGAGAGGAAAACTCCACCGGAGGACATGGGAGGATCTGTCTCTATGGAAGAACATCCAGCAATGCAGGTATGGACCCATTTTCTAAAGAAATTACTTTGAAAAAGAGAATTTATTAGATTTGAAAATATGAACTAAAAATCGAGGATTGGAACCTACCAAAGAGAATGCATCAAATATTCATACAAGGACACAAACTGGTGAATATATAATGGATGCAGCTTACAAAAGCAACAGAAATGCAATTAAAATCCTAAGACCTTGGAAACTGATATTGAATTTAGTAAGATGGATAAAAACCAAGATGCGTGGCGAGGACTGTGTGCTGGGAAAAGCAGCCAGGGCGCACCGTGAGGCGCTGAACGGGCACCACAGGGAAGATCCCACAACAGCCCAGAGGGCCGGAGGCACAGCTGAATCCCGGCGGGCGGCGAGAGCCCGCGCGGAGCCGATGCCTCGGCGTGCACAGGCAGAGCCCCGGCCGGTGGAACGGCCCTGGCGGGGTCCGGCACACAGGGGAACCCCACACACTGTCTGTGCTGCTGTGGCAGCCGGTGCCTGCACAGGTGGCATGCTGGATTGTGCAATTCAGCCTGGAGCGGAGGCAAGCACAGCCACGGTGCCCACTCAGGACTGCTGTGCCGAGCTGAGTCGCTCTCCGGCCGCCCAGGGCCACATCGCCGGTCTAGGCAACAGCACGCCGGGCATGTCGCCCTTTTGTGGGGCCAGAGCACGCAGCAGCCGCTCTGGCACTGCCCCACGCTGCCATGTCAGCACCCCCATGACCCCACACACACCAGGACTGCCTCCTCTTGAGGCCAGGTGGCCTGGCCCCAAAGATAATTCCCAGCTCCATGGAGCATGGCCGTGCCTCCGTTGGGGGAACGTACCTACACCCCCAGTCCAGCCTACATTGGGGGGCAGGGCCCTGCCCCCAAGCCAGCATCACTGCAAGTGTGGCCTTGCCCCTGGCCCTGCCTCCATTGGTGGATCTGGGAATTACATCACCAGGAGCTCCTGCAGTCTTCATACCAAGAAGTGGGGGCACTCTTCCCTCAGCACCACCCCTGCCAGAGTTAAAGCCTTCCAGAGACACAGGAGATCCTCATCCCCTTGCAGAACACCATGAGAGCACTGCTGTTGTGTTGTGTATTTTGTTTATTCCTGGTTTTTCCCCTGGTTGTAGTTACACCCAAAGATACATCCCTTTCCCCACTGTCAATCCTATCCCCACTCTGCCCACTTCACTGGAAACTCCCTTGTCCATCCTCAAATCCCCTCCCCAGTGCCTTGTCTGTCACTCGGTTCTTTGCCCCCCCATCTCTAGAAGCTTCCATAAAGGGCGTTGAGTGATTGGTCAAGGATCAGGGATCCTTCCCACTAAGTTTCCTGAAAGGTTGTTCTAGTTGTCAATTGTCTCCCAGTTCACTCCCCATACTGGTGAGTAGTTAAACCCCTCCTTTGGTACCACCCCTGAATAAAAGATACTGCTCCTATTGTGTCAGGGCTTTTTGGGGTTGTAAGCCCTGAGGCTGGGAGCTCTTCATGGCTCCTAATAAAGCTTTGCACTAATTATTACCCTCCGAATTGCCTACTCCCTTCCTTCCCCTGCACTCTCCCAAGGACAGGGCTGCGCCCTTATCCGCCCCTGTGCATCCCGAGCGCGGAGGAGCGTCCCCTGCAGTCTGCAGCGTGGGGCTGGCAGGGCAGCACGGCGTGGCTGCTGGGTACGCGCTGTGACACACCACAGATGCTTTGCTGCCAACAGCCTTCCCCGATCCTGCCCCTGCCACGGCCTCTCGGAGCCTTTCTGCGTTTCCAAACGCCAATTGCAAGTTTCCAGAGCGTGGGAAGAGCCCTTGCAGGGGGCCCGCCAAGCAAAGGGCGGAGGGAAAAAGCACGCAGGAGTGTTACACCGTGGGGACTGTCGCAAACAAACCTGCCCAAAAATGGTGCTGACCACATGGCACACCATCACTCAGTGGCTAAGGGCAGGACACCCTCTCACCAAGCCCGGCGGGAAACCAGCAGCTCCTGAGCGAGGGCACCGAAGAGGCAAACTAAAAAATTTACCAGCACCAGCCGAAGCAACAGCAACATAGCAGCTACCCCAGATAGCTCAGCAGAGCCCCACAGCCACCCTGCCTTGTGCTGCTTCAACTCTACCAAGGTTCTCACACTACACACCCTAATAAACTGACAACACGTGCTAAAGGTGAAACGGACTCATGTAACATAACTGGGCTAGCCAAGGCCATCACAGTTATAATAAAGGCGTCACACAAGGCTTACAAAAACGCTCAACTGTTTGCTAAATACGTCTTACAATTCATAGGACAATATTTGTTATTACAGTTTACATTTGCTGAAACAAAATTATCAAGTTTCTGTTAGCTGATTCTCTTACAGTTACTTAGGAGGTATTATGTCTCTGTTCCAAGTATGGAATACTGTTTATTAAATAGATCTTAGAATTTATAATACAAAGTTTATTAATATTAATTCTATGCAAGCAGAATGCAAAGTAGATCAACCTGGAAAACTCAGAGAATTTGCTTCTTTGAACCCTCTAGATCCATTAAAGCAACACAAAACCACGACTTTAGGAATGTCACAAGCAAATTTCAGTGGCAAAATTTTCTAACTGAAAATTTGCCACCAGTCATCATTTTAGAAGCTAAAAACCACCTATTGAGGTCAATAACAAATTTCTAACTAACTTGCCATACTAAAGGAAAAATTAAAATGCCTATATTTAATTATGCATAAGTTGTTCACTTTAAAAAAATTTTGCAGTGGATAGTAATAAAGGCTTGGTTTTGAAATATAATTACGGAAAATGTTTCCCCACTAGGTTCCTGGCCCTGATCAAGCCATAAGCCTGGCTGGTAAAGGAAAAATATACGATTAAACCTAGATAGTTCCATACAAACTTTGCAAAAGCAAAACCATTTTCCTTTGAGATAAACAAGAAAGCCTTGTCTGGAAGGGGTTCTTTCAAGTCCTCATGGTGAAAAAGAATCCCCTCAGCAATAGCAAACCCTAGCTAATAGTACCTTATTAATGCTGTTGAAAAATCCATGGTTTGTTTCTATTGTAGATATTAAAACAAAGAAAATGGGGAAAAGGTTGGGGTGAATATACACCCCCTGTTAAATCTTAGGTATTATCATGTTCTCATGGCTTTCAATCAGTCATACAACAGTACAATAATCCTGTGATGTTCAGCTGCCCAAACCCAAGGTAATGGCATGAATGTGTTTCAGCAGACCCTGAGACACGTTGGACGCCTGCCAGATGTGTCCAGCCTGCACCACGTCCTGCTCAGGACCACAGGCAGCATCCTCCTGGTGACCCCTCACAGCCATCACAGAGCCCTGGAACCAGAGCAATTGATCACCTACCTCATGGAAACCTGGCACTCTTAAAGTGACAGTTTATATCAGGACTTGATTTGTATACAAATCAATTTTTCCTGTTTACAAACTGTCTTTTCTGTTTACAGATTGTTTTTTCTAGTACTTAGGTTTTCTCTAGCAGCTTTTAGGGTTAAATGGGTTCAGGGTTAAATAGTTCCTTGTTTTTAGAGATAAGTTGTAACCTGCAAGCATTAAGCCGGTGACATGCCAGCCTCTTCTTGCCTAACAGCTCCTAGACCAGAGTGCTGCACCTCTACTGATTACATAACAAACAGCAAGAAAGATCACAAAGAACACATTCCATTTTTAAATATAACCAAAAGGGGGAATTGTGGCATTGGAGTCCCTGGGTTTAGAGACAGGGACCTTCACTGATCACCTTCACTGATCACACTCTGAACAATAAAGCACAGAGTTTGTCACATGGAGCTCTGGGTGTGTGTGTCTGTGTGTCTTTGAGTGTGTCTGTGTGCGTCAGTGTGTGTGTCTGTGTGTCTGTGTGTGTGTGTCTTTGAGTGTGTGTCTCTGTGTGTGTGTGTGTGTGTCTGTGTCTGTGTATGTCTGTGTGTGTGTCTGTGTGCATCTGTGTGTGTTTGTCTGTGTGTCTGTGTGCATCTGTGTGTGTGTCTGTGTGTCTGTGTGTCTTTGTGTGTCTGTGTGTGTGTCTGTGTGTCTTTGAGTGTCTGTGTGTGTTTCTGTGTGCATCTGTGTGTGTGTCTGTGTGTCTGTGTGTGTCTGTGTGTCTGTGTGTGTGTGTGTCATCCCTGTCTCTGACCACAACCCCATGGAACACGTGCATCCCAGCTCCAGCAGCTCCACCTGTCTGAGCCTGCCCATGGCCCAGGTGCCCAGGACACACCTCCTGCAGCCAGGGAGGACATGCTGATGGCAATGGCTGCTTCAGCTCCTGTGTTCCAGCCCTTCTACATTAATGTTGTGGATGAGGAAGATTACATGGCTTTCCCTGATACAGATCATGCAGATAAGCTACTGAAGGAGTATCAGCAGAGAGAGTGCCTTGATTTGGAGCAGATGATGTCAGAAAGGTGAGAACAGGTCTGCAGTTCATGGTGAAACTGAAGGAATTGGGTGGTTTCCTGTATGCTGGCTGAGAATCTCAGTGGCACTCTCACTGAACCTGAATGGTGACAATTGTCTGGAAGCTCCTTTAGGAGCCATTGGGGTGCTCTGCAGTGCACCCAGTGCTGCCAAGGCTGCAGTTACTCCAAGGTGGTTTTAGCTCAGCTGTTTCTGAGGGACTGAGCCGTGTTCATGGGCTCCAGGAGGTGCAGTGGATGGTTAATCTCTGAAACAAGAGCTGTGCCACATGGCAGGACTTAGATCATGACATTCCACGCTTTTTTGTTTACAGGCCTAAAGCTTTTCTTCCATTTCAGTTGCATTTTTAGGAGTTTAATTTTTTAGGGATTTGGGCTGATGGAAAGACACCTGGAGGTTTAGTGAAGTTTGCCTGGAAAACGGTTGTTGAGCGTGGTTCCTGAGAATATTTTCTTAGTAAAGTATTTAACTAAGGGCTTACAGTGAGGACTTTTGGCCACTTGTGCCTGGATTGGGGACAGCATTGAATTTGTTTGTAGCTAAAGCTGCTGTCAGCTGCAGGATCTGCATAGAAGACTTTTCAGCAGTGGGGCTCCTGTTGATTTTTGTTGACCATTATAAAACGTTCTACAAACGTTAATTATGCTTGATTCAAAATTGAAAATAATAACACCATTATTTAAGAACAACAAAAATGTTTGAGGTGTTATTAGAGGAAGGGGGGTTTGATGGAATGCAGCCGATATCTGGTGGATTTGAGTCCCATGTGATAGTTGAAAACACTGTTAAGAAGTGTGAGTCACCAGAAACCAAAGAACTAGAAGCAAAATGTTCACTTGCAAACTCTAACAGGAATTTTCTCTTAACAGGTATATCTTTTTCAGTGTATTTAGTATAATTTAAGGTGAGTTTACATTGCTTTCTCAGCAGCTGAGACTCACAGCATTCCCCATGTGGCAGGGCACAGTGGGCACTGGCCGTGCCCTCAGCCTCAGCAGCTGCACCCAGCACAGCCTGGCAGGGCGGGCAGGGCACTGGGGCAGGGCTCAGGAGCCACCACAAGCCCAGCACAGGCTGGAGACACAGCCAGCACTGCTTGGGGTCACTGCAGTGCCTGCCACCAGCTTGCCCTGGGAGCAGCCAGGTTAAAGCTGGCTGGGGTTTATCTGCAGGCACTGTAAATCACACCTGTGCACATACACAGGTGAAGATCTGCAGTACAGTGCACAAGGAACATTTGGATTAAAGTGCACAAGCACAGCCACAGCACTCAGCACTAACAGGAGCACAAGAGATGTGCTAAACTAATTTGAAGACTGTGGCCCTTGTAAGCCACTGAGCTGTAAAGAGAGGTGTGAGCAGCAATGGATCTGCAGAAATGGAGCCCCTCTCCTGTGGGGACAGGCTCAGAGAGCTGGGCTGTTCCGCCTGGACAGGAGAAGGCTCTGGGGACACCTCAGAGCCCCTTGCAGGAGCCCCAGGCAGCTCCAAGGAAAATGGAGAGGGGCATTTGCCAAGGGCATGTAGCAACAGGACAAGGGGGAATGGCCTCAAACCAACTAAGGTCAGTTTAAATCAAATGCACAGATGAAATTCCCCCCTCTGAGGGCGCTGAGGCTCTGGCACCCAGAGCTGCCCCGAGCAGCTGTGGCTGCCCCATCCCTGGCAGTGCCCGAGGCCAGCTTGGACAGGAAGGGGTCCCTGCCCATGGCAGAGGTGGCATGAGTAGAGCTTGGAGGTTTCTTCCAACCCAAATCATTCTGTCATCAGATCAGCTTTTGAAATGCATCAGATTCTGTGAAATGCTCTTCCTGACAACTGAGAATTCACATGATCAGAAATTGCAAAACTGCCTTTCTGGGGTAAGAGGTACTGAGTCAGGAAAAAAAATTTAAAAAAAAGAAAAAGGCAGAGCCTAATACCTGCATAAAACCAACACGACCTCTTAGTTAATGTGAGCAGAAAATCTCTACTCAGCTATTCTGTTCTCTCTTTTCATATCATCCTTCAATTATGGGTGTGCAATGTATTGAAATAAATCCTCTGGATTTTCCAGACGCATTAGATATAGAGTTACCACCCAAATACCACCCTTTAATATTGCTCCCACTTGACAAAAGTTAATAATTCATCTCTTTCTGGTTGTTACTGCATTGCAACACTATTCCAAACAACCCTGAACACACAGAAATGAGTGACAGGTGCATCTTGCACCCTGCAGGAAAAAGCTGGGGTTTATCCAGTATTGGTGGTTTTGTCAGAAAAATGCTTTTCTGAGAATAAAAATGACTCCACTTTTACTCCGGTAGAAGTACACCGGCAGGGCGATGGCTTGGTCTCGGCTGGAGCGTGTTTCCCACGCGGAGATCTCAGCAGCCAAGGCAGTGAGTGAGAGCGAGCAGAGCCGGAGCCCGCAGGGTGCGCGGGGCAGGCTGAGCAAAGGCTCCCCCGGAGCCGCAGCCCGAGGTGCTGCCGCAGCGGGACAGCGCTGCCGGCCGTGCCGGGCCGTTCCCAAAGCACCTGCAGGCCGCGGTGCCCGGGACTCTGGCAATGGCAGGGCAAAGGAGCGCTGCGGAGGCAGCGGGAGCCCCGTGGGCAGGAGGGCTCCCCGCTGCCGGGCCGGGCCCCGCAGTGCCGGCCTGGCTCGCAGCCCGAGCGCTGCCTCGCCTCAGCGGCTTTGCCTTGCGTAAGGCGGCCCAGGCCCAGCCTATAAAGGCCCGGCCCGCGGGCTCGCTGCCACTGGCACCATGGCAGCTGCGAGGGGCACGGCGCTGCTGGCCTGGATCCTCTGCCTCGGGGCCACGCCGCTGCTGGCCACAGGTAAACACCGGCCATACGGCCCAGGGCAGCCTCAGGGACAGAGGGCACCTGCAGCTGCCTCCCGGGGCCAGCCCAGAGCAGGGCACAGACCCCGAGCAGGGATGGGCACAGACCCTGGGCAGGGATGGGCACAGACCATGGGCAGGAATGGGCTGAAACCCTGGGCAGGGATGGGCACAGATCCTGGGCAGGGATGGACACAGACCCTGGGCAGGGATGGGCACAGACCCTGAGCAGGGATGGGCACAGACCCTGGGCAGGGATGGGCACAGACCATGGGCAGGGATGGGCTCAGACCATGGGCAGGGATGGGCACAGACCCTGTGCAGGGATGGGCAAAATCCCTGTGTTGAGGTGGGAACACACCGTGGGCTGAGCTGGGCAAAAACCCTGGGTAGGGATGGGCACAGACCATGGGCATGGATGAGCAAGAACCCTGAGCATGGATGAGCAGAAACCCTGGGCTGAGCTGGGCTCAAACCCTGGACTGAGCTGGGCACAAACACTGAGCTGAGCCAGGCACACACCCTGGGCTGAGCTGGGAACACAGCCTGGGCTGAGCTGGGCAGAGAATCTGAGCTGCAGTAGCAAAAAGTTCATTTCAGATTTGAATCTGCTTCCAGTCATTTATTTTAATTGCCTTCTTTGCAAATAGCAAAGACAAATCCCTATCCTAATGTCTTTCCTGCTGAGGCTGAGCAGCCACAGTACCACCTCTGTATTTGATGTTAGAACTTTCAAACAGATCTTAAACTGATTTTTTATCTAACAACCAAGGCCAAAAACTGAAAAAAATTAAGTTCTCTATGCAATCAGTATGGCGTGTGTGGTAAGACAATACATATTATATACCTGAAGGAGATGGACATACAGAACATCAAAATGAAGGCTGAAATAATGTCAGCTATAGTGATTTGAGAAAAGGAATAATGAAAGTACATCTGAAAAAATTAAAAACTAAATTTAAAAAAATTAAAATTAAAATTAAATTAACTTTAAAAGAGTAAACACTAATAATCATATTGGTAAATAAAAGAGTAAAATGAATAGCAGATTAGAACAGTGTACTATTAAAGCTGATGAGACTTTGTTGAAGCTTTATGTATAAAAACTACTTGTTAAAATGAACAAATGGTGTACATTTAAGTTGCAAATTTAGCAATTACTTACCAACAGACCAGTGATGTGATTCTGTGCTGCTGTCCCACAGAACAACCAGAAGCAGAGACCAAATACGGGAGAGTCCGAGGCTACCAATTCCAAGTGGACACAGCTGACAGGACTGTAAATGTCTTTTTGGGACTTCCTTTTGCTAAGCCTCCAGTTGGATCCCTGAGGTTTTCTGAGCCCCAGCCACCTGAGCCATGGGAAGGTGTCAGAGATGCCACTTCCTACCCACCAATGTAAGGCAATGACCAAACCTCAGAACCTTTCATGGTGTTAAACTCTGGGCACTTCCATGACACTGCTGTGCTCCCAGGGCCATCCGTGAAGACAAATTCCCTGGTGCCCCCTCGCTGCACCTGCAGCTGTCCCAGTGGATGCATTTCTAAAGACACTCTGGGAGCTGCTCTCTGTGCCAGCAGCTGCTGTTTGACAGGCATCAGAGATGGGCTGAGATGGAGCAGCACCTACAGACAATGCTCTGCCTCAGGAGCACTTGGCCATCCCTTACCAATCACTGGAAACCTTTGGAGCAGGGACAGAAAGGAGCTGAGGAAATGCTGGAGCACAACGTTAGGGGGAAACTGCTCAGTCAAGTGCTTAAAAGGGCACACAAGAAATGCACAGCAATTCCAATCTGCCTTGTAAATGTCTCACTCCTTTGAGTTGTCCTACTGCTCTTGTTTAGTGTCTCAAGGCTAATATCTACCACTGCAATGTAAAAAGCTATTGGAGACTTCAAATAATTCATTGATATTTTCATATGTGTTTCACATGCCCATCTAAAAGTTTGCTGCAGATCAGTTTCTGGTTGGCACTTTGTTGTGGAAGTACAAAAAAGCTTCTCTTCACAGCTTTCAGGATTTAGTGAATTCTCTTGCCTATTACTTTTTCATTTATTCAGGTGTCTACAGGACCAAGTACAAGGACAGTATTTTTCAGACTTGATTACCAACAGAAAAGAGAAGGTTCCTCTGCAAGTGTCTGAGGATTGCTTGTACCTGAATGTCTACACACCTGTTTCTACAGGAGAAAAGGAGAAGCTGCCTGTAAGCAAAATCCTTACAACACCTTCAGCAAAATTATCTGACAGAAAGCTTCAACCTCTGCCATGAGCAGACATGCAGGGGCACTTTTGTAGTGATGAACAACTTACATGCTTTATCCCAGGAAATATTAACTGGAATTAAAGAGACACCAAATCCTATTTTACAAATAAAATTGTATTGCCCTTTAGGTAAGCAGTGCTGGATTTAATCTAAAGGATCAGTCCAAAGTCACAGGGCACTGACACAGTGTAAACATTTAACAAAAGCAGTGCCATTTTGTAGCCCTGCAGGCCTTATCCTTGAATGATTTCTACAATCTGTGAAATGTATTCTGACACAATCAGGAGTGAAATAGCAGAAAATGCTGTATCTTGGGCTATATTTAGAGTTTTTGTCACTGGGGGCTCTTACCTGTGCTGGGTTGATCCTGTGTTTCTTCTTCCAGGTCCTGGTATGGATCCATGGAGGTGGATTAGTTTTTGGAGCAGCTTCATCATATGATGGCTCAGTATTTGCAGCCTTTGACAATGTGGTGGTTGTGACAATTCAGTACAGACTGGGTATTGCAGGATATTTTAGGTAAGTTGGTTGATCTCAGGTTTTCCTAAGTGACTTCCAAAAGGATGTGTGCAAAGTCTTTGTAAAGAGAAGTGCAGAAGACTTGCTCATGCAAAGAAACATTTCTGAACTGCAGGTGCAGCACTGGGGACAATTTCCAGTCCCAAGGCAGCTTCCAGGTCTGTTCTTGTGGGGCTGCTGCTCCAATCTCAGCGATGCCCGAGCCATCCATTTGTCAGTCGTGGAGAGAAGATCTGTGCAGAGAATGGCAGATGATTTCTCACACCACAGACTGTATTTTCCTCTGCCTCTTGGCTTGCATTGAGCATTTGAACAAATCTGTTCTCTCCCTGCAGCACTGGTGATGAGCATGCCCGAGGTAACTGGGGATATTTAGACCAAGTGGCGGCTCTTCGGTGGGTTCAGGAAAATATCATGCATTTTGGAGGAGATGCAGGATCTGTCACTATCTTTGGAGAATCTGCAGGAGGAATCAGTGTTTCTGCTCTTGTAAGTTCCCAGTAATATGGAATTGTAATTACTTAGGGAAAAACCCCTCCATCCATTTTCAGTATCTGCACGGGAAGTCAGTGAGAGAAAAGGGATGGGGTTGCAGTGACACATCACCTGGATCTTGGATAACAGAACAAGGCAAAACAACACAGATTTGAATGATAATAATGTCTCATTCTCATACTCAAATGTTGTGGTTAAGTAAGAGAATATTACTCATCTGTTGTATTAGGTTCTCATTGCTTTGGGTTTTTTTTTTCAATGTCAAAAACCATCAAAGTCTAATCTCAGGTGAAAAGTCCTTTAGGAGGAGTTGTGGACTCTTGCCCAATTTGTGTTTGCTTTGACAGCCACTTGTGCAAAGTGATTGAGGTGAATAGTTCTGGCAGCTGGTGCAGCCCTGCAGTTTGTGACCGTGTGATTGTGTAAAATCTTTACTCCCACACGGAGCACATTGGCTGTGACTCTCTCCTTCTCCAGCCACTCCCACTTTGGTAGAGCTCACACAGCCCAGCCAGGCTTCCTTGTCCCTGGCATACACATCCCTGCTTGCTCTGGCCAAAAGCTCTTTCCTGCCTTTCTGCAGCAGAGCCAGCCTGCCCTGGGCACATCCCATCTGTACCTGCCCTGCAGGGTGCTGCTGGGAGGCCCTGGGAGCAAAGGGCAGGGGAGGGAAAGGCCCTGAACTGCCCATCCCTGCCAGCGCTGCCAAAGCACTTTGCACAGCTGGGCTATGGTCAGAGGCTGCACAGGGACACTCTCAGCACAGGGCCTTTCCAAATGCCCCCAGTGGCCACTGCTGATACTGAAACCCAAAATCCCAGGGTGAACACTCTGCTTGTCACGCTTGTCCTTGCTTTCTCACAGGTCTTATCCCCCCTGGCCAAGGGCTTGTTCCACAAGGCCATTTCAGAGAGTGGCACTGCAGCCCTGGGCTTGTTCACTGACCAGCCTAAGGAGGATGCACAGGTGGGGATTTGTGGTAATTTTAATTCCTTTTTCCAGATAGTTCTGTATATCTTAAACTGTTCAGTCCAAAATATTGAATCATGTGAATTCACATTCCTCGTGGATCAAAGCAGTCATTAAAGACAATATTTCTGTGTGCAAATAGTACATGTTTAATGATGTGCTGCTTTTCAAACACCCAAATATCCCCAACGAGAGAAAAATGAAAAATCAAGGAATATTGTAACACGTGGTGTCTTCAAAAAAACTGAACCTCTACTTTTTGGCTGGAAAACAATATCAGACTCTGAATACTCTTCCCCTCCTGCTTGATGCCTGTAGTGTGAAAATAAACAAGGCTTTATTCAGTTTGTTTGTTTTTTTTTTACTTGAGAACTACAGGCTTCCTCCCCTTTCCTTTCTCTTTAATTGCAGGGAACAATTTCCAGAAGCTGGAAGCAGGGACATAAAAGAGACAGCTGTCTCTAATGACAGCTCTTGCTCCAGCCAAAAAGACATCACCAAGAGTGGTAGAATGTGCTCTCTGTTGCCCTGCAGAGGTTTTATTCTCTTAACTCCTTTATGTCACCCAGCCTTCCTAGCACGGCCTGTTTGTTACCAGCATTGTCTTAGAATATTTCTGTATCAAGAAAACCTGCAGGCAGAGGTTTTCCCCTTCTGCCCAGCCCGTGGTGTGAAGGATTGTGAGGGCTTCCAGCGCCCTCCCTCAGGAGCTGGGACAAGCCAGGCTCCAGCATCCTTTGTGCAGGAGCTTTGGCTGCTCCTGCTGGACTCAGTGTCTCATAGTGCCAGACAGAGGAAATGTGTCCAAATCTGTTTGTTGTCACTGCTTGCAGAAAATTGCTGCTGTCTCTGGCTGTGAAAATTCCGGTTCAGCTGCAATGGTTGAATGCTTGAGAGGAAAAACAGAAGAAGAACTACTACAGATAACACAAAAAATGGTAGGTGAAATGATTCTTCTTGCACTTATATGACACCTCAGTCTGTTTCGTCCCAGACAATACCCTTTGTGGGATGTAATATTAGAAGAACCTGAAGTGGATGTAAAATCTGACGTTCTTGACTTTTTCAGGACATGACAGCACTGCAGATCTGCAATGACACCTCGCCTGAAAATTGCAAACAGGTTCCTGCCCCTCATTCTGCATGCACTTGGAGCTTCCTGTGGCTTGCTGTTATGCTCAACCAGGGCAAGGAAAAGAAAATGGCTCAGATGATTCTGGAGAACATGAAAATCAAATCATATATTATGTCCTACTTAACTGTTCCACACATCCATGGCCATAATTAACTAAGGAAAGGCGTAAATTCAATATAATGACTTCTGCTTCACAAACATTAGAAGTATAATGTTAATCTTCACAGAACGTCCTGCCTAGTGCAGAAAAGCAGTCAGAGAAAATGCTAAGATGGGCTGGATACCATTACTTTTTGAATTTTCAATTGGCTTCTCTTCAGAACTGCAGTTAAAATCTGAACTACTTTCAAAAGCAAAATGGATGCACTAATGAAACTTTCTTTTCCCTGTTTCTGTTTTTGTTCAGGATTTCTTTTTCATCAGTGCATGTGTAGATGGTGAATTTTTTCCAAAGAGTCCCATGGAATTACTTTCTGAAAAATCAGTGAATGCAGTCCCATACATCATAGGAGTAAATAACTGTGAATACGGATGGATACTTCCTATGGTAAGAGATGTTAAAATGCTGATATTTAAACAACATTTTGTAAAAAGAGGCTGTTTTAGTAAGCATGATTCTCTGTATCACACAGATGATGAAATATCCTCCCTTTGTGGATGGTCTGGATAAAGATGTTGCACGTCAAATTTTACAGAGCAACTTAGCACTATTCATTAAGGTAAGAGACCAGTTTCAGAATTACCCAGTGCTGCTGCTTGGCTGGTCTGGCTGGTTTTACCCCTGGAGGGACACATTTCACAGGGAAATGCCATTGTGCTGGACAGCTCCCTGAATTGGGGCAGAAACAGGCACTCGGGTGCTGCACTCCTGTAACCTCCAGTGACTGAAAATACTCTCTACATTCCCAGCCTAAATGTCCCTCTTGTTCAAAAGGAGTTCTGTGGGAATCCAAGAGTGATGCAGGTGCCTAAGCAAGGTCTCTTGGACATTTCAGATCCCCCCAGGTTATGCAAGACATGCAGAGTAGCAGCAGGTCTGGCAGGAGACCTATGGGACACAACCTCCGAAAGCAGTAGCTGGGCACTGAAAGGAAAGCCCGAGAGGTTTGAATTGCCCTGACACCTCCCTTCAGGTTTCTCAAGGTTTTGCTTCCCTGTAATTTACAAATCTCTTGGCTTTGTGGTGCCTTTGTGCTCTCCTGAAGCTACTCCACAGAAAAGTACAGATTATGAGGTGAGAATTAAGGACTCTAGAAGCAGGGCCAGTACTTGCAAGGATCATTCAATGACACAAACATCCACCATGAACTTGGAAATGCAGAGCCCAGGCTTGTTCTGAATGGGAGAAATTATGGTCATTGAAAACAACCAATGGATTTTATGAAATCCATCAGGATTTCTGTGCTGTTGTGAAGGTGTTTGCACAGAAGAGAGAACAGTCAGCATCACTGAGTGCTGCTCATCGAAAGGTGGTTGATCCTTTGATCTTGCATCCCTCTTTTCCCCAAGATCACCTGTATCCACAGCTGTGTAACTCCACTCTGAGCTCTGAGCCACACTCTGACACAGCTGGGGATGTTCTCTGAAAGCTGTTGTTGAGGATTAGCCAGGCATGTGCAGAGGCCACACTCACCCACTGCTGTTGCTCCTTATCATATTCATCATCATTATCATGCTTTTTATTGCTGTTTCAGGGCCTTACATCTGAGGTTGTTGACAGAGTGTACAAGGAGTACATGGGGGATGCAGAAAGCCCTGCTCAGGTCCGAGATGGCCTCCTGGATGCACTGGGAGATGTCTACTTTGTCACCTCATCTGTGGAAGTGGCCAGATCCCACAGAGGTACCCAGCAGCTTCAGAACAGCTGTACAATTCTGTCTGGGGCTGGTGTGGACAGTGTGCAGCACTTTCCACTCTCCAGAGAACTGGTAGTTTTTTCATTTAAGCAAAAGAGTTTTTCATGAAAGTTTATAATCTCTGGAGCAGTATTTTCAGCTCTCAAACCAGCACTTTTCTGTATCCTCTAGATGCTGGCAACCCAGTCTACTTTTATGAATTCCAACATCGGCCGAGTTCCGTGGAAGGTTTTGTACCAGAGTTTGTAAAAGCGGATCATGGAGCTGAGATTGCCTTTGTCTTTGGAAAGCCATTCTTAGCTGGTGATGTACCCATATTTACTCCATATTCCTTTCATATGCTCATTATTTCTCATTTCAATTACAGCAGGGCTTTAGAATATAATTTCTCTCTTATATGCATTAAAAACATTATCCATATTATAAGCATATCTTATATATCATAAGCATTATTGTGAGCATAAACATCTTCTGTCTTCAGTAGCAGATACTTTGCATTACATCATTCATCTGCAGGTCTCTCCTAGAAAAACCTCAACAGCTCATGGCAACCAGGAGAAGTGTTGCAATGCTACAGCTGATACTCATCAGTAACTTTCTAATGTGGCCCTTCCATCTCTCCCTTTGCAGGAGGTGCTACAAAAGAAGAAAATGACCTTAGCAGAACTGTGATGAGATACTGGACCAACTTTGCTAAAAATGGGTGAGAATCACAGTGCTAATTACAGCTCAAGTTCAGTCTGTGCTGCCCAGAGCATACTTACCTGCCTGAAGCAGTACTTATATGGTGCTTCCTGAAATGTGAGAGAATTTAAGAGAAATTTTGAAGCAATTTCTCTTCTTAATGGTCTTTTAAAAGAACTTGCATACATTAGGAAATAAAAAAATCTATGGGCAGTTGCAATGGAGTTTTAGATCTAAAATGAATGGCAACTTTTATACTTTTGCTGTTCCAGTGATGAGCCTTTCCATAAAATACTGTCCATTTATTCAGGTACCAGAATCACATCAGCTGGGCTCACCTGTTGGTTCTCTGAAATGCTCTGAACCTGAGCAGTCAGACAGCAATGGATTGGCAAATGGAGAGCTAACTTTTCCTTCTGTTGTTTCCAGAAATCCCAACGGAGAGGGCTTGGTCCATTGGCCTCAGTATGACCTGAAGGAAAAATACCTGGGAATAGACCTGCAGCAAAAGGCAGCAGAGAAACTGAAAGAACACAGAGTGGAGTTTTGGGCACAGCTCATGAAACAAAGTCAGACTGGAAGGAAAAAACACACAGATTTATAAGAGCTGTGGAGGGCACAGTTTGCTTTTAAACTCAAAGGAAAATCAAACAAAATGAGTTTGTCCGCATACAGAGTAATATTCACCTTCTAACTTACTGTTGTGTAATCTGCTGTCCTAATCAGAGTGAAAGGAGAGAAACAAGGGGCATTCAGAATGTTTGTCAGACTGAAAATCACTATTTAATGAAGGAAGCAGAAAAAAAATGCCACAACCTGTCTGGGTCCAGACAGACCATGGTACCTACTCAGTGCATATCAAAATTGAATACTGAGGTGGGAATGGGCAAATGAACTGAAATCTATAGGACATGATCAATACAGAATATACCGTAAGTGTCAGAGTATTTTATATGCTTATTCCTTTCTTCTTTGAGAAAAGCATGGCCAGTTGTCCTTCCTAGAGATTCTTTCTGCTTTAACTGGAAATAGCTTGTAGGCAGCAGAGCATCCATCAAACTATGTCTGTGAGGTGGGCTTGACATCTCACAAAAGAGGACAGGAAATCTCTACCTGTTTTTTTTTGCTTTGTGAATTGTTCTAAATAAATGTTACTGTGATTTTTTGGAACTTCCTTTTCTTTCACTTAACTGATGGAGGCTCATTCTGAGAGGTCAAGGCACACGCGAGAAGCTAGAAACGTGCCCAGGTTCTTTCTTCCACCCAAATGGTTTCAGGTATGAATCTTTTCAGGTGTCTGTGCAGGACCTGAGGCTTAAGGCTCTTCCACAGACTCTTCTGGGGTGTGCCTGTGTGTCCTTCAGGCCTTCCTGGCCAATGCCCAGTCCAGGGGCTGCAGGAGGGCGCAGTGCTGGCAGGACAGACGCCCACAGAGGCAGAGGGGGAGCAAAGGCTGCAGGTGCTCCCTGCACGTTGCTGGCTCAGCAGCAGCAGAGAGAAGATCTGCTGACATGCAGAGTGTGCACCCCCAGCCTGCCCCAGCTGGGGAAGGGCTCAGGCACACCGGGAGGGAAGTGGCTTTTTTGCCAAGTTCCATGGCAAGCAGGATACAAAGGAACAATGTGGCAATCCAGGAAGCCAGGAGAGCTCTCCTCATGGCCATCAACAAACAAACAGCCCTACTCCAGCTCCCCCTTGCACTGGTGCCCAGCTCCCACATCCCACAGCACCCAGGGGGCTCTCACAGGGACAGCCCAAGCTCCTGCTGCAGCTGGTGACCCTTTCTGGGTGTCTTCTTTGTCCTCCTCCCCCCTGGGTTCACTTGCTTTTGCACACCTGTGGATCTCAAGCAGTGTCATCTGCACTACCTGGCCACCCCCTTTTCTGCATTTTCCATAACTTGTGAAAAACTCCAATTGTGGCAATTAGTAACAGCCAATTGCAGCAACCACGCTGCCCGTTGTGTCACACATTTCTTACCCCTTCCCTTGTTCTGCTCTGACACAGCCTTTATGTCCATTAGGGGTGTGTTTGTTGAATCAATGTGTCTGTCCCTGCACATTCACAAAAATCATTATCCTAACAAGACAGAAGGAATCCTGTGTCTTTGGGAATGCAGAGCCATCCGTGTAACTCCTGGCTAGAAGGGAGGCACACATCAGGCAGACATGAGAACAAAGCAGTTTCTGACTGCATGGGAGGAAGTGTTCTGTCCATCTGTGGCCTTTAAACCCCAAATATAAAGACTGGTACACACTGTCAAACAGCTGAGAAAGGAATAACACCACGGCCACAGTGAATGGGCCACATTTAAACAGCAGATGCTTACCTTATGTTCCAAACCTCATTTTATTTCATAGCTTTAGTATTCATGGTCACTTGCTTCAGATTCCCAGCTGCACCAATAGTTGAAGAAACTGTTATCAGTTACTGATACTATTCAGCAAGAACTGATGCTCTGTTCTGTTTTTCATATTCTGTCAATACAAGCCTTAATCTTTTTTTTGAAGTTGATTAATTATCCATAATTACTATAATTGCCTTTCCAAGGTGGTCAGCATGTTTGTTCTGTCCCAGTCCTGCTTCTCAGATCATCTTGTTGCCAAGTGTGAAATATGCAAATTTTTATTAAGATAGGATGTTTTTTGCTGTTTGATAATTTGTAACTTGCAAACCTGATCAAAAGGAGGAAGATTTAATCCGTGAAACAGAGCGGCCAGCAAGCTCCAAGTGATGTGCAGCTGTTAGAAACACAAATTGCTGGTCAGCAGCATTGCCTTGTTAAGGTTTGGGGCTGGACATGTTCCAGTGATCTCAGCCCCGTGGGAGGCTAACAGAGCTCGGGAGAAGGATTTCCACCGATACACGAGGAATGCAGAATTCAGCGGCCACGAGGACAAGGAACAAACCAAGGCAACTCAGTGACTGTGTGGAATCAGCTCCAAGCAGGTAAAGGGGAATTGGGGCAGGTCAGGAGCACCAACCCTGGAGCAGCACACGGGAAAGCAGCGAGCAAAGGAGGAGAAAGAGAGAGCGTGGCAGTGACCAGCAGGAGAAGCGAGACACCCATTAACTAATAGAAGAGAGAATACTAATTAATAGGGGAACTACGTACCTTGCTACCAATGCCCATTTATGTCTTTGTTTGCTAAATGCTGTAAAGAGTGGAAAGCTTGGCCGGTCGTGCCGCTCGCTTCGTGGATTTGCCACCCAGCGCCTTTCAGAGCAGCAGTGTGGGTGAATCGGTGCCGGGACTCCGGTAGGGAAGGGCCGGTGCGGGGCCGGCCCCGTGTCCCTCAGGCAGGGAAGGGCCGTTGCAGGGCCAGCCCCGCGTCCCTCGGGCAGGGAAGGGCCGGTCCGGCCAGCTCCGTGTCCCTCGGGCAGGGAAGGGCCGGTCTGGCCAGCCCCGTGTCCCTCGGGCAGGGAAGGGCCGCTCCCGGCCAGCCCCGTGTCCCTCGGGCAGGGAAGGGCCGGTCTGGCCAGCCCCGCGTCCCTCAGGCAGGGAAGGGCCGGTCCGGGCCGCCCCGTGTCCCTCAGGCAGGGAAGGGCCGCTCCGGGCCGCCCCGTGTCCCCTCGGGCAGGGAAGGGCCGCTCCGGGCCGCCCCGTGTCCCCTCAGGCAGGGAAGGGCCGGTCCGGCCAGCCCCGTGTCCCTCGGGCAGGGAAGGACCGGTCCGGCCAGCCCCGTGTCCCCTCGGGCAGGGAAGGGCCGCTCCGGGCCGCCCCGTGTCCCCTCAGGCAGGGAAGGGCCGGTGCAGGGCCGGCCCCGCGTCCCTCAGGCAGGGAAGGACCGGTCTGGCCAGCCCCGCGTCCCTCGGGCAGGGAAGGGCCGGTCCGGCCAGCCCCGTGTCCCTCGGGCAGGGAAGGGCCGGTCCGGCCAGCCCCGTGTCCCTCGGGCAGGGAAGGGCCGCTCCCGGCCAGCCCCGCGTCCCTCGGGCAGGGAAGGGCCGGTCCGGGCCGGCCCCGTGTCCCCTCGGGCAGGGAAGGGCCGGTCCGGGCCGGCCCCGTGTCCCCTCAGGCAGGGAAGGGCCGCTCCGGGCCGCCCCGTGTCCCCGGCCGGGGCTCTGCGGAGCTGCCGTGAGGGGAACGCCCGGCCCGCGGGCGCGTGCACGGCGGGTCGGGCGGGCACGCGCACGGCGGCGGGGCCATGGCGGGCGGGCCGCCCGTGCTGCTGGGGCTGCGCGACGCCGCCATGGCGGGGCCGGTGCCGGCCGGGCCGCTCCCCGCGTGGGCCACCAACAAGCTGGGCGGCACCGCGGTAGGGCCGGGGTGGGGCTGGGCTGGGCTGGCGGGCCCCGGCCGGGGCGCGGGGGGCGCGGCCGGGCCGGCCGGGCCTGAGCGGAGGTGTCGGTGTTGCAGGACTGGGTGCCGGCCGTGCGGGCGGGCCCGCCGCGGTGCGCGCGGTGCGGGCGCGCGCTGCTGCTGCTGGTGCAGGTGTACTGCCCGCTGGAGCGCGGCCCCGCGCACCGCGCGCTCCACGTGTTCGCCTGCGCCGCGCCGCGCTGCTGGGGAGCCGCCCGCAGGTGAGCGCCGCCGGGCCGCTTACCGGTGCTGCTATTGCTGTTATTCTTGCTGTTACTGTTATTACGTTGTTACTATTGCTGTTACTGTGGTTGCTGTTGTTCCTGCCGCTGGTCAGTTGCCCCCCTCACCCTGTGTTTCTCTTTGCCCGGCACATGGAAGCTGGAAGGTGCTGCGCTCCCAGTACTCGCAGGCCCAGGACAAACAAAGCGGAGCTCTCAGCGTCAGACAGGTACAGCTCAGCTCTGCCGGCCCGGGGGGACGCTCTGCACACCCTGCATCGCCTTGTTTAAATAACCGGGACCTTCCTCCAGAAGCTGCTCTCTGTGATGGTTTCCAGTCCCGTCCTGGCTTGTGTGGAGAAGTCGTGCGCCCGGAGTTTTTGTCACTGCACTACGCTGTTTACTATAAGACAGTTAAAGAGTGTTTAAGCTGCTGTTTGTGATCTATGCCAGGCTGGTTTTAAAGGGGACATTGCAGTCCAGCTGTATGGCCAAAAGTGATACTTAATACTCTCAGCTGTCTAAACTTTATTTTCCAACTTCAAGTGTTTAGGTTTGGATTTTTAACCCGTTTTCTTTGTTTTCTCTTTTAATTTGATCTCTTTAAATTTAACATGAACTTTTGTGTTAATGTGACTCAATAATTATTAATATGCTTGTGAGGAAAAACTGCATATTGGCTAAAGCAGGTTGGAAGAGTAGGGTGGCACCAAACTAGTGGAGGTGGGCAGGGAGGGTTTATTTAGTTGGTGCATTTGCAATGTGGAATCTTGGCCTGTGGTAAATGGGCTTTTACTCTGGTAAAATGATGGTGGTGTTATTATGATTTCCTTCTGTGTTCTGCCCTTTGGGTGCAGAATTCCTGTTGGGTGCAGTAGCTGCTTCAGCAGGAGCTGCCCCTCAGCTGGCAGGGGCTGTGCCACAGCGAGGGCATGGCAGCAGGAGGCACCAAGGCCACTCAAAGGGCTGATGAATTCTTGCTCAGATTCTCCAGTATGAGGTGGTTTTGCTGTAATTGCTGGTGTGGGAGGTAAATGTGGCGTATTGGGAAGTACCACGGTGAGGAGAGTAGGTGCAATAACACTGAGCATTAGGTTAAGGTCTCAGTTCTCCATCTGAGAAGCTGGATTTGAAGTATATCAGGGTGGCAGACCTTGGCAATGTTCTATTTCCCCCCTTTTTTTTTATTCTCAGAAACAAGAATCGAGCTTTGCTGCAAAGGATTGGTGTGAGGATGCAGATGACTGGGGAGCCTGTGATGGAGCAGAGGCTCCTGCATGTGCCTCCCTGGAGCTGCTTGGCCTGAAGGAAGCTGTGAGCAGCGAGGTGGAGTGTGCATCCCAGCTCCAGCAGCTCCACCTGTCTGAGCCTGCTCAGGATACACATCCTGCAGCTAGGGAGGAGGACATGGATGGCCCAGGTGCCCAGGACACACCTCCTGCAGCCAGGGAGGACATGCTGATGGCAATGGCTGCTTCAGCTCCTGTGTTCCAGCCCTTCTACATTAATGTTGTGGATGAGGAAGATTACATGGCTTTCCCTGATACAGATCATGCAGATAAGCTACTGAAGGAGTATCAGCAGAGAGAGTGCCTTGATTTGGAGCAGATGATGTCAGAAAGGTGAGAACAGGTCTGCAGTTCATGGTGAAACTGAAGGAATTGTGTGGTTTCCTGTATGCTGGCTGAGAATCTCAGTGGCACTCTCACTGAACCTGAATGGTGACAATTGTCTGGAAGCTCCTTTAGGAGCCATTGGGGTGCTCTGCAGTGCACCCAGTGCTGCCAAAGCTGCAGTTACTCCAAGGTGGTTTTAGCTCAGCTGTTTCTGAGGGACTGAGCCGTGTTCATGGGCTCCAGGAGGTGCAGTGGATGGTTAATCTCTGAAACAAGAGCTGTGCCACATGGCAGGACTTTAGATCATGACATTCCATGCTTTTTGTTTACAGGCCTAAAGCTTTTCTTGCATTTCAGTTGCATTTGAAGGAGTTTAGTTTTTTAGGGATTTTGGCTGATGGAAAGACACCTGGAGGTTTAGTAAAGTTTGCATGAAAAACAGTTGTTGAACGTGGTTCCTGAAAATATTTTCTTAGTAAAGTATTTAACTAAGGGGTTACAGTGAGGACTTTTGGCCACTTGTGCCTGGATTGGGGACAGCATTGAATTTGTTTGTAGCTAAAGTTGCTGTCAACTGCAGAATCTGCATAGAAGACTTTTCAGCAGTGGGGCTCCTGTTGATTTTTGTTGACCTTTATAAAATTTAGAACGTTAATTATGCTTGATTCAAAATTGAAAAAGACAACATTATAATTCAAGAACCACATAAATGTTTGAGAAGTTATTAGGGTTTTTGATGGAATACAGATATCTGGTGGATTTGAGTCCCATGTGAAAGTTGAAAACGCTGTTAGTAATTGTAAGTCAGCAGAAACCAAAGAACGAGAAGCAAAATGTTTACTTGGAACCTCTAACAGGAATTTTCTCTGAACAGGTATATCTTTTTTCAGTGTATTTAGTATAATTTAATGTGAGTTTATAGTAACCATTTCTTATTTAAAACATGTCATATTGAAAACCTTACTGGACTGTTTGTTTCTTGTTTTCATACAGTTTTGCAGGTGAAGATGGTAATGAAAAATATGAGAAGAGTGAAGTCAAAAACTGGGACCACACATTCCATAAATTCATGAAAAGAATATCTGTATGTCCTGAACAGATTTTAAGGTATGTTGATAATCTTGTTATAACAGGGAGATACAAATCATTGGCATGGATGGTTGGTACATCAAAATAAATTATTTATTTGGAATTGTGTGTATGTTTTAATTCCTTAATTTAAAAAAAGCTGCTGTGGAGGGTGTTGCCATGTGGTCAGCCTTCAGTCCCTGGTTGGGCTTTCTTCATACAAAGTTTAAGTAGATGAAAAGCCCAGCAGGATCAGAGACCATGGCTCTGGCTGTGGGAGACTTTAGACATCAGAGCTGTTGAGGAGAGACCCTGAGTGTCTTTGGGGCCTCACTGAAATCCAGGCACAGAGGTTTCCAAGGGGCAGTGTTGAGGTGGAAGTGTAACACAGTGCTGTGCTGTTGTGATACATTTCCAAGGCTATCTGCTCTGCTGAAATTTTGTTATCTATTTGGAATTTCTAATGCCTGCCCTGCAAGGAGTTTCTTGTTTTAAAGCCCCAGAGCTGCAGCTCATTGTGGACTCCCCTCAGCACCCAGCATTCTTCAGATCTTGTAAATCTCGTTTTCCTAGAGCAGAAGCAGGTGTAACCTCAGAGTAGCTGCTCTTCCTGAGAGAGGAGTTGATTCTGGATGGGATATAGTGAAGAGTAAATCATAAGTCATTCATAGTACCAGAAAATACAGGTTTTCATGGATCACACCAGCTGTTCCAGGGAGCCCAGTGCTGCCTGTCTGGTCAGGCTGTCTCGGTGTAGTGACAGGGCTTTTGTTCACCAGCTTTCCAGTACCAGGTAGAACTAACTGGGCCCTTTTTGATGAGGAGTTAAAAGTCTGAGTGGCTGCTTAGACAGAAAGAAAACATGAGAAACTTTCATTCATTGTCAAAGATTATACAGATTTTCTAATGCAGAGTGCAGGAAGCATTTTCAGACAGCTTTTCACTGGATCTGTCTCTTTGTAGTATTGTGCTCTTTGAATTTGCCATTCCTCTAAAACACCAGCTCTGCTGCTCCCTGGGCTGTGCCTGGTTAGAATCTTTCCACAGGCTCTCTTTGCCCTCCCTGGGCACTGTCAATGTGCTCTTAGACTCCCATTTCCCCTGCCTGCAGAGCACAGAACCTCCTGCTTGGCATTCAGTGGAAACCACCCTTGGTCTTTGTTTCCTGCTAGCTGTGAAGCTCTGATAGCTCTTACAAATTAACCATCACTTCTGAGCCATAGCTGCAGTGGTTTTGAGACCAATTTGGGTTAAATCTTGTTGAATTTTATCTTTTATTGTCCCTGTTTAGGATTCCATTTTTCAGGGAAGTGTAGTTTGCTTAATGAAATGATTCTGGTACAGCTTATTTTGGAGGTGTCCATTCAAAGCATTTGTCTCCTCTAAATCCAGCTCTTTCCTTATGATTTTCCAAGCATTAACCTACCAAGTATTTCCCCCTCCCTGTCTTTATTTTTTGGTTCATGACTCCTTTGAAGCTTCTGGCTCACCACCATGTTTTTGCTTGAAGCAGGTTCAGAGATTTCAGCAACTCCTGAACACTGTTTCCAGCACGTAAGATTTCCTATCAAATTTAGATGTTTAAAAAAATGATCATTTTCTCCTCCCTGTCTTGTCTCAGATACTCCTGGGGTGGCCAGCCTTTATTCATCACGTGTCCTCCAGCCAACCTGGAGCAGGGGATCCCAGCCTGCAGTGCCTGTGGGAGCAGCAGAGTGTTTGAGTTCCAGCTGATGCCCACGCTGGTCAGCATGCTCCAGAGTGACTCAGGTGCTTGGCTTGGTTGAGTCAATGTTTCCAGCAGTCTCCTTTTTGGGAAAGGGCAGTCAACTGCAATTTGGGTTGTTTCCAGCTACCCACACGTGCTTAACCACAGTTCAGAGAATCTGCTGTCTCCATGACAGATTTCAGTGAGCAAAGAGAGAAGAGCTCTCCTTCATGGAAACTCTGATTACAGCTTGAGTTGCTCACTAGTGAACTTTAATAACTGCAGTAGGGATAATTCCATGGCCATGGGAGTATCTGTCTTTATTGCCTCTTAAAAGAGGCCTTGGAGGATAATAAATGCTATGAGATAAGATTGCAGACATGTAAAAATCCCTTTGAAATTTCTGATTTGGCTGCCTTTAAAATGTTTAACATTAGAAAATGCTGTTTACAGAGGAGACTGAATTAATTTGTGCGAAGACTGAAGTCTAGTGGTAAGCACTAGCCCCTGATTATGTCACTTTTCATACCCTTATGTACCTCTGTTGCTTTGTTTTTAGATCTGTCAGTGGAATTTGGAACTGTTATAGTTTACACATGTGAGAGAAGCTGTTGGCCAACAAATCATCAAACCCCTCTTGAAGAATTTATTTTTGTACAAGAAGACCCGGATCAGAAATTATTTAAATAAATTGTATTTCTCTGCATAGATCAAAAGTCTGTTGGGGTGTTTTGGTTTCTTTTACTACAAGTGTGTAATTGCATAACAGAATTTTCCTCAGATGTGGTGAAAAATTGAATTTGTTTGACAGCATTGTGTTTATTTCCAAGAATAACTGATTGAATTATATTAGCATACCTCTAAAATGTGGTGGCAAAATTTGCACACTTCGGTTACACATGGAAATTAAAATGTAGAGATTGTTTCACAGTTCCAGTTACTCTTAACATTTGGGAAAGAAGGAAAGGAGAAAACCTTTCTCATACACTATTAGTATCCATCAGATACTAATATCCATCACTATCCACACAGAATCAATCTTTAGAAACTCTTAGCAGTGGAGAACATAATGCCAGCCTGATTTTAAAAAGCAATTCTGCGTTGATTTGACCACGGATTGGAAATTCGGTGGGCAGTGGCTGAAGGGCCTTGCTGACCCTGCAGCTGTCCAACATGAAGCTTTTCTGTGTCTTTCCAGTGAAGGGAAAGGTTCCATCTGTGTGCTGAAATCAGCTGTGGCAGTGCCACGGTGGAGCGAAGGTGCAGGAGTGAGTTAACCCTTGTGTTCTCACAGGTACAGAACTGCCTCGGCGCAGGGGGATTGTGCAGCTTTGGTTGGAACCATCTGCGCTCTCCTGTGCCTTCCCTGCTGGCTTAGGCTGACCTGCAGTATCTTCACTGACTGAAGGAAAAGTAATTTGAGTTTCCTTAGAGCATTCTGTACAGGTTTAACGCTGCAACATAAATTAATGCACTAAAAGTGTGGGTTTAAAATAAGGGGAGGTGGGCAGAAGAGGAAATTACGCGCAATGGAATGCTGGAATGCTGGCAAAACTGTGTTTTTAAGGAAGAATTGTAGCTTACCATGTCAGCTTCTAGGGGCAAGTTAGTTAACTTAGGTGAAGTCATAAAAATAAACATAATAATATAAAAATACATAAGAAATAAATATATTAAAAATATCATAGAATATGCTGAGTTGGAGGGGACCCATCAGGATCTTCAGGTCTGGACCCTGCTCAGGACACTCCATGAATCCCACTGTGTGCTTGGGAGCATTTTCCAAATCCTACTTGAGCTCTCTTCATAATAATATAATATACAAAAAAATCTTAAATATATAAATATATTAAATATGTATAGTTGAACTATACATATTTAATACGTATAGTTCAATTTTAATATTGAACTATATTATATATAGTTCAATATTAAAATTGTTTATAATAGTTTAATATATAAACTAATTTAATAATTATATAATATTAAACTATAATATTATAGTTTAATATTATATTATTATGTATTAAAAATTAGCAAAAGAAATAAGAATCTGCTGTTGCACCAGGAGCGCGGGGCACTATATTATATATAGTTCGATATTAAAATAGTTTATATATTATAATTTAATATATAAACTATTTAATTTTAATTTAATTTAATAATTATGTAACATTAAACTATAATATTATAGTTTAATATTATAGTATTATGTATTAAAAATTAGCAAAACAAATAAGAATCTGCTGTTGCACCAGGAGCGCGGGGCTCTCGGCGGCAGCGGGGCTCGAACCCGCGGCTCCCGGCCCGGCCCCGCCGCGGCCCTCCGGGGCGCCAGGGGGCGCTGCGCGCGCGCGGGCGGCGCTCACTCGCGGCGGGCCCGTGAGGAGGCGCGCGGAGCCGCCGCCGTGTCCGTCATGGCGGCGGCGCTGTCGGGGCCGCTGCGCCCCGAGCTGGCGCAGGCCGTGTCCCAGGCGCGCGTCCTGGTGGTGGGGGCCGGCGGCATCGGCTGCGAGCTGCTCAAGAACCTGGTGCTCACCGGCTTCAGCAACATTTACGTGGTGCGGGTCGATGCCGGGGCGGGAGCCGGGGCGGGCGGGCTGGCGGGCGGGGGGAGGCCGAGCCCGGGGCCGCGGGTGCCGCTCGGGGGCCGCGCTGTCGGCGGGGCCGCTCCGCCGCCGCGGTGCGTGCGCGGTTGGAAAGCGCCCCGGCCCGCCAAAGCCGCCGCGGGAGCGCCGGGCCGGGCGCCGCTGAGGGGCCGCGGCCTGCGCGCCATCGCCGCCCCCCCGAGCCCGGGCCGGCGCCGGGCGCGGGAGCTCCTCCTTCCCCCCGAGCCCAGGCCCCTTCCTGGCGCGGCCCGACGGCCCCGCGGCGGAACCGCCCGGAGACCGCGCTGTGCCGCGCTCGCTGCCCCGAGATAGCTTGAAAGTCTCTAGTTGTGCCGAGTGCCGCCTTTGCCCGTGCTGGGGGTGAGGGTCCGGGGAGGAATCGCAGCGAGGGAGCCCCGGGAGAGGTGAACCGTGCTCTCGATCCCGGGATGTAAACCCGTCCGTGCTGGCGCTTCCCGCGGGCTCCTGCTTTCACTTTTGCTTCCAGATATTAATCTGTGAACGCGTGTGGGAAGGGCAGATGTGAGAGGGTGGTAATGAAAAAGAGAGAGAGAGAAATAGTGTTGGTGAAACTATGATTGCGTGGTGTCCAGAGCTCTATTGTAGCAAAGAAGAGCATATGGTTTTACATCCAGCTAGAGCAGGGGTCTGTTCCCTTCAACACCTTTCTGCTAACGTGCCCAGGAGTCACATCTGAGAGTTTTGTGACAGGTTGTGAGGAGTTTGGGTTTGCAGCCAGACTTGTTGAGCAGAGCAGCTCGTATCTAAAACCATATCAGCTTCTAGAAGAAAACAGTCACTGGTTTGCCTTGTTATTCTTACAGCTTGGGCTTTCCTAGTGGAATGCTTTTTAAACTTGTAGAGTATGTTTCATTCCAAATTTTCCTTTTGGTTTGAGAACCTATCCAATTTGAACATTGCACCAGGGAAATAAATAACTGCAGAGGAGTGGAAGCATTTTCTGCACCGTTCCTCTCTGCTGTGTCAGTTATGTACTCCTGCAGTCCATTACAGCACAGCTTAAAGCTCCTGATTTTACAGTTAGTCATGAGGCATAAATCCCATCGGGGTGTGCTTTTTGTTTTCCTTGTCATAGTTTGGGGGGTGGCGTTGCCTTTCCAGGCTGACTGGGGGGACCCCATTAACTTAAATTCATGTTGGATCTGCCTTCATATGACAATCTTGCTGGCAGTGTTTCATGCAACACAGAAATAATGTTTTGATAACACAGGGAACAGGTGGATACAAGACAAGGTGAGAGCAAAAGAAAACTTGTTGCACAAAGAGGGAATTTGCTATTAGCAGAATAAAGTGCTTTTGTCAACATTTGTGATGTTGTTGAGCATTTTCCTTGGTTATTAAATATTAACAAACTTGAACATCTGAAAATACTTTTTATAAGTAAGTTGTGATTTTTAAAAAAATAATATTAATACTAAAATAAAATCAGTAGTTTTGAATACCAGACAACTAACTAATATGAAACTTAAATATAGTGTTGAAAGGCATACCCTTGCCCTATGAATGAAGAACAAAATTATGTTTTTTCAGATCCAGGTCTGAATTAAGAGCATGAGTAAATGTTGTTAAGTGATGATGCCTTTTCTTCCAGGTTACCAAAATGGGAGCAGTGTAGTTGTCTTATAAGTGAGCTGTTAAATTCTCATCTTTCTTAGCTAGACTGAAGCTTCTGTTGAGGTCTAGTGGTCTCAAGTTTTCCCTCTGGAGAGCTCCCTTTGCTCCCTTTAATTGTAATTCTTGTTCTCAGCTGGAGCTGATGTTGCTTGTCATCTTCTCCAGTTGAAATATTCAAAGCTTTCTGGGTAGTGAAGGTTTTTAACAGAGTTTTGCACTTTATTGTTTTCCCTTGAAGTTCTTGGGCTTTCTGGCTTTGGACTTGGCAAGCTGTCTCTTTTGAGGAAGGATCAGAGGCAGCAATGTGAATTATGCAAGTGCTATTTTCATGAAAAGAGGCAAGGCCATGGGTAGTTACTCTGTTACAGTGGTAGGAATGTTTACATTCTCAGCTCTATAATACATTTTCAAAACGTTGTATCTTTTTGTTCACTCTATATCCACGGGTGCTTTTATTAACTGTTTAAATAAAACTCTGTAGCTATTGCATGTTTCAGTATGTGAAAACATAGTCCTTCAATTGAAAATACTCCCTTGAGAAAAGAGGTAGATTAATGTTGGGGTTTGGATCTCTTGTGCAGAGATGTTCACTGAGTGTGTACTGTGCTTCTTTCATAATTCAGGTTTGGTTAAACCTGAGTTGATAAAATCAGGAGCTTGTGAGAACAGCCTGAGCAGGTCACGTTTAAACTTCACACTGCCCAGGCAGTCTGAGTGCTCTCTGGGTAGCTGAAGGTGTTACTATACTGAGGATGTCAGCATTACCTGGGGGAATTTGGGAGAAATATCTCTGATATATCTCAGGAAAATCTCTGAAATATCTCAGAAAAACTCTCACTCTCCTCAGTAAAATGTTAAGGACAGGGAGAAGACTTCTAACAAGAGTTGTTGATCAAAGAATCTTTACTGCACAAAAAGTAGTGGTAACAAAGCTAGGAATAAATGTCAAAGTTCTAGTTAATTCTTCTTCATTCTTGTGGGGGCTAAAGATACTGGAATTTATGCTGTTCCTGTGTATGTATTAATAAGTAGAAGCATAGCTCTTAGGGGAATTGCAGTCATGGCATCCTTTGTGTGCTCTGTGCTCTATGTTTTAAACTTTTTGATTGTGTGATTGGATTTCTTTTGTATAAGTGGACTTCCTAATTTGTTAATGTGCACTCAGCAGTCAGTCCTGGGGACAGGCAGTAGAAGCCTTTGCCCTGCAGTGTGTGTGAGATGGCAGTGCAGCCCTGGATTCCCTGTTGAGGTGCTCCAAGCCCTGCTCTGGAAAGTGGAAGGACCAGTTGGTTTGCAGCAGCCTTTTCCAGCTCGGGGTGGGCGGTGCAGGGAGGGGCTGGCTGGACCTGTCTGATGGATTTCTGCATTTCCCACCTGAGCTTGTGCTGTGCTCCTCAGGAACCGCTGCTGAGATCTTCATCCTGGGCCAGCAGGGCCCTCAGTGGTGGCTCTGCTCACTGTGTGGGGGTGCATTTGCAGCAGGGCTCTCTGCACAAAGTTTGTTCTCAGGTAGCCTGCACTGCTGTCATGGGCCCCTGTCAGCAGCCATAGGTGACCACTTGTGCCTCTTCAGGTGCTGTAGGTCTGATGTGACACCTGAAGGGGCTGAGAAGGGGTCTGTAAAGTTTCTGCATTTTGGCCAATTGTCTTTTCTTCAAACTGTGTTAATGGTTTTGTTCCTTTTGTTCCTATGAAAGTGAAATGCCTCTCTTGTGTGTTTGTAGATTGATTTGGATACTATTGATGTCAGCAATCTCAACAGACAGTTTCTGTTTCAGAAGAAACATGTTGGAAGATCAAAATCACAGGTGAGGAAAAAGTCAAAGCTCAAGCCTCATTACTCAGTATCATTTTATGGATAGTGTTAGAAACATGCCACAATTTAGTTTCTGCTGGGAGGAGGTAAGTGTTGGTTGGCTGATCATGGCTATCCACAGCATTTCATTATTAAAGTATTTAAATCTCTTAAGGTAGTCAACTTACTCAATACACAGCTGGTATCAAGTCTGTCTTTTAGAAGGAAGGAAGAAATAATAAGTGTTTTTTTTGTTTTCTTTTTTTTTGTTTTGTTTCTAGGTTGCCAAGGAAAGCGTGTTACAGTTTTGTCCAGAAGCTAATATTATAGCTTACCATGATAGCATCATGAAGTATGTTTGGTTTTAAGCTCTAATTACGTGTTTGGTTTGCAAGTACTGTGTTATATATTGCTGCAATGGTGTGCTTTAAGGTATTTTACAAAGCTTCCTCAGTAAGGAGAAGTAGCTGTAAATGTGAACTGCCATGCACTTGAGTGGGAGTGTGGCTTTTGCATGGGTTTTAAGCTCTGGTAGTAAGCTGTAGTAATTTGTTTGTGTCTGTTTTTCATTTTATTGGCAACATTTGCCATATGAGTTTCTACTCTGTAAGGATGTCCTGAAGTCTTGAGCGATAATTAAATTAAGAGACATATGAATTTTGAGTCTGTGATTAACAAAATGAAGTCCTTTGTGTGTGTGTAGGTAACTGTCATTTATATATGCCCCAAGCTGTTGAAATTTAGTCGTTATGATCTGCAACCAATGAGTAGAGTACAAGATTATGTAGGGTTCCATTAGCTGTTCCCCATGTTTTAATTTATATTTGCCCCAGTTTCTAAAATTAATATTCTGTACCATGGAGGTTTGAACTCTGATGTTGCTGTTAGCCAGTGAAACACTGAGTCACTGCTTCCTTCTCCTGAAACTGTTAATCCTGTTTCCTCTTTTCTCTCTCTTCTTCTCCACCTTCTTCTTTAAGTCACAAAAACGCACCATAAAGATAACTGAAGTGTCAGGATTTAAGGTCCCATATGTTGGCTCCTCAGGGTATGGCCACACAGTCAAACCAGTGGAGCTATCACGGCACAATGAATTATGCACAGTCTGATGAGCTGTGGTAATTACAGTGTGCATGTTTTAGCTACAGCTGATGGTTTTTAAGGTCAGTTACCACAGCTCAGCCAATTTACTCATTAGGTCAGAGGAGTTTAATCACTTTTCCTTGTCTGCCCGTTTCATTGGTCAAATTAGTACTAATTGCAGTAGCTTCCTTCCAGCAGCATAAAATTCATGCTTTCACCCAGCTTTAAAGTGGGTGGAAGACAAATGGGGCAGTTAAAGGGTAGCTAAATTTATAAATGTGGAAGATGTGTAATTTATCACATCGGTTGCATGTGTAGAGTTTCTGTTGTGCAGTAATAACCAAGAGCTTGGATGTGCCATTTGAAATGTTGTTTTTGTTTTCCATAGCCCTGACTATAACGTAGAGTTCTTCCGCCAGTTTACGTTGGTTATGAATGCTCTGGATAACAGAGGTGAAGTTTTCCCTATGATTTTATACTGCACATGTTGCTCGTTCCTTGCTGCAGTGTCCTTTGAATAACAAGCATCCTCCTAACCCATCTGCAGCTGCACTGAGCCTCGTGGGCTTTGCTAGAGACTTGAAGGGGTGGTTGGTGCTTCTGCAGGTGCTCTGAAAGGAAATGTGCACTGCTAATTCTGCTTCATGGGAACTGCTGGGTACTCTGGGTACAGGGTGGCTTTAGTCAGCTGGTTTGCTGTGTTTATTCATGTATCTTGTGAGAATGGGAAATGGGGCTTTGTGAAAATGCTGTAGTGCTCTATAGAAACAAGGTATGTTAAAGATAAGTGCATAGGATGCTAGTTTAAATTTGGAGAAGCAAAACTTCTTTTTTCTTAACTATTCAAATTTTTTCTTTAAAACCCTCTTGATTTGCAGCTGCCCGTAACCATGTGAACAGGATGTGTCTGGCTGCTGATATTCCTCTTATAGAGAGTGGAACTGCAGGCTACCTTGGACAAGTAACTGTTATCAAAAAGGTTAGGTGGGGTGTCACTCTTGGCATTGGCTATTTTAGACAACAGGGGGTGGGTGTTCGGAGATAGAGTTACAGTTCATCTGTTAATAGCCCAAATGATCAGTAGCCTTCTCAGAGTGACAAGTAAATGCTTCATTTTTCACCAGGGAGTGACAGAATGTTATGAATGTCAGCCTAAACCAACTCAGAAAACTTTCCCAGGCTGCACCATCCGAAACACGCCCTCGGAGCCTATCCATTGCATTGTGTGGGCCAAGTATTTGTTCAAGTAAGTGACCTTTTTAAAGAAACAGGTACTGAGGTTCATTCTTTTGGTTTCTAAACATACAGAGAAAGAAATAAAATTGACACACTTTAAAAAAATTATTACAATGGATTTTAAATTCATTTTAAATTGATTTAGATAGATTATGGTGAAAACCTCTGGTTCCTTGACCTGGGTGCTGGGGTGGTTATAAAGATGGAAGGTTGATTAGTATTTGGGCCTTGCTCTATTAGCACAAAAAATCTGGCAGAGTAGTTTGGCACAACAGTGTAGGTTGAGGTTGCTTTATTCTTCATCTTTGTATGAAGTAAGCACATTTTTCAGTTTAATGCATGTTTTAACAAGTTTGTTGGAATCTTGGATATCCCAGAGATTCTAAAAATGCATTTAGTACTGCAGTGTAAATATTAGGTTGAATATTGGGTGAGCTACTGAGTGAGTCATACAGAAAACTGTTTTGCTGAATTCATTTTTGCTGAATTCACTTTTGTATTGGGCATTTTGTGTTGCCCATGTTAAGTCCACATGTGATGAATCTCAGCATTTTAAAAAGCAATGTATGAAGTGGCAGTCTGTCTGAAAGCAAGAATCATAAGATGAATATATATCCATTAGCAAATATATGAGTCTTTAACCACATATACTGAAATTCTGGTCTTGTTGTTCTTAATTATTATATAGCCAGTTGTTTGGGGAAGAAGATGCTGATCAAGAAGTCTCACCTGACAGAGCTGATCCTGAAGCTGCCTGTGAGTGTGATACAAGCTGGTGGCTTACCCTGTTTCTGAAACGTTCTGTTTCAGAGATTATGACTCCTTTCTGTACATTTCTTAAGGTTAGAGAGTTCAACTCAATTTTCTTTAAAGAAGATTCTGTTTCTGGCCTCTGGGAGGCTTGTATTTTGAACAGAGTACTGAGTGATATTTGTAGTCACTCTGCATTTCCCACTCCTAGCTGAGGGTTTGCAAGGAAGCTTCAGGAATTGTGTGTGAGCTTTTCTAGCCTGCAACACTTCAGCATTAATCTACATAGGAAGTATGTCCATTTTGAGTGATATTTTATAGCTATTCATTATTTCTCTGTAAGGACAGTTATCATAGTTACTATGAGGTGAATAAGCATCATTGTTGGTTGCTTCTTTTGGATCCTTTGATAGATGAATGGACTTGGGAGGGGGAGCTTAGAGGATCCTCCGACTCTTCAAATTCTTTGAACTTCAGATAGTGATCACTGGACAGGTTGTTCCTTCAGGAAGTGCAGAATGAAATAGGTGAGTCTTAACAAGAGTGACAATATAAAGTCACTTAAAACATGGCTGAAGTAGTTGACAGGTAGCAAATGCAATGCTACTTATTTAAGTAAAGACAGCAGGGCAGTTCCAGGAGTGCTGAGCTGGAGCCTGGTGTCTGCAGTGACAGACTGCCCATGGTCAGGGTGCTGTGGTCACACAGGGGTGGCACTGTCCACGTTTGACCCCAGCTGGCAGCTCAGCCCTCACTCGCTGCCCTACCCAGAGCAGGGAGAACCACACAAAAAGGGAACCTCACAGGCTGGGGTAAGAGCAGCTAATAATGGAAATAAATGTGTAATACTATTGATCACAACTGGAATAAAGAGAGGGGGAATAAAACTCAGGACAAACAAGTGACTGCCCACTGGCCAGTAGCTGCTCAGCCAGTCCCCAGGCAGAGATCAGCCCCTCCCAGCCAACTCCCCCAGTTTCTGTGCTGAGCAGGATGTTCTGAGGGCTGGAATATCCCTGTGCTCAGTTCAGGTCAGCTGTCCTGGCTCTGCTCCCTCCCAGCTCCTTGTGCTCCTGCTCACTGGCAGAGCACGGGAAACTGAAAAGTCCTTAACTTGGAGTCACCTCTTGGCAGCAGCTGAGACATCAGCCTGTTACCAACATTATCTCCTGCAGAAGCCAAAGCACAGCACCAGACCACCTACTAGAAGGAAAATTAACTCTCTCCCAGCCCAAACCAGGACATCCAGGGAAGAGTTAATGCAGCATTTATATGGGAAGTTGTGCCCAGCAGGGCTCTGTGGGTCCCTGGAAGGAATCAGCAAGCTTTGTAGGGTATGTCTTAGGTTTAGGCTGTTCTGAATGTCCAGGGGGCAGATCCAAAAACTGTTGAGTGAAACCTGAGGGACATAAGCAGCCAAGGGGACAAAAAAGGCTGAAGATCCTGAAGTGGATAAACTACTTGAATGATAAAGGTAAATGGTGATTAGAGGAGTCTCAGATGGGAGATGTGTGCTGTTGATGATTAGGCAAAGTCACTCAGAGTCAAAAAGATGAGACCTAACTTCAAAAAGTAGTAGAAAGCTTTGCAATACAGAATAACTGGGCAATGGTAGATAAGGCAGATAAATATGAAATAATATAAATGATGCATTGGTGAAAGGGGGGGAAACATTCCCAAACTTACACATAAAGTGATGGTCTCTGAGTTGATTTTTCTCATTTAGTTGAGATGTTAATAAATAGTTCTATGAAAACATGTGACTGGGAAAAAAGGAAATTATTAGCATCTTTATAGAGACTTTTTTTGTTTAAAAAGAACCAGAGATAGGAAACCGATTTTTATGTTTGTTTTGAAAACCCAACCAAGACTCTTTAGCCAGAAAAGAGACTGCTAAAAGGGGGTGGTAAGACATTTCTGAAGTAGCAACATTATGTGGAGAAAATTAGTGGGAAACAATTGTTCATTGTTTCTGCCAATAAAGGAGTTGGGTGATACCAGGTTAAGGGGGTGAGTTGCAGTTTCAGAGGCAAAGAGGAACAAGCCACTGTGCCTAATTCAGCTTTTGTTGGGTGCAATAAAGCCATTTTATGCTCCCTGCGTAATTTTGGTAATTGACTCTGGGGGTAATACTTGGATGGGATTCTTTTTTTTTTCTTTTTTTTTTCTTTTTTTTTTCTTTTTTAATTTAAAATACTGGTTATCACTTTGTTAATAGGGGAGCCAGCAGAAGCAGAAGCCAGAGCACTGGCATCCAATGAAGATGGTGAGATTAAACGTGTTTCAACTAAGGAGTGGGCTAAATCCACTGGCTATGATCCAGTTAAACTTTTTACTAAGGTATGTTCTTTACACCAAATAAATGTCTTTATTTGGAATGCATGATCAAACTGGAGCTTGGACATTTAATGCTAGCCATCAATTACGTGATCGTGTTGTGACATCCACCAGTTTTGTTGTTGTGTTGGTCTCTTGCAACATTTGCTTCTTTTAAGGGTTCTATCTGCACCTGTGGAGATGGCTGCAGCAGCCAAAACTACTGTTTCTTGATTTTTCATTTTACTCCTCCCCATATTAATCAGAGCTATGTCTGCTCTATGCAATGAGTGTTAGAGAGTAGGGAATAAGATTGTAGAATCTGTTTTTATGTAGTTGAAAATACTGTCCAGGAGAAAATCAAAACCTCATCAATGTAATGCTGATTTTTCAGTGTTTTTTTCCCCCCTTTAATTTGATTTTTTTTTTCATGTTTCCAGCTTTTCAAAGATGACATTAGATATCTGCTGACAATGGATAAGCTGTGGAGGAAAAGAAAACCTCCAGTGCCACTGGACTGGGCTGAGGTACAAAAGCAAGGTAACTGTTCCCTCCTCCTACTGTACATTTGTAAATAATACCTGCTGTTTATTAATGCTTCTCTGTGATATGTACATTTTTTTACTGCCAAAGTTGAGATCTGATAATGAACATATTAAATCTTTACATTTCCTGAAGATTTCAAATTTTTCTCTATGTAGACAACACTTTCTCTAAGACTGTTTTGCAGTTGTTGTTTAAGATGCTCAGCATTGGCTGCAGAAAATACACATTTAATAAAATTATGTCAGCTTATTCTAGGATACCTTACCAGAAGCACTTATCTCATAAGATTTATCTCTGCAAGTTGTTTGGTTGAAAATTTACATTTGCTGTAATTTGTGCATGTTTAGGTGACTGATAGCATAGCTATAGTTGCAGTTTTAAATGCAGATTTGTTATAAAATGTTTGGGCTACTGTAGGTTAAGGATATTGTTCTTCAATTTAGAATATACTGAATTCTGCTGAAATTGGAAAGTTATTTGAGAGAGCTTCTGTGGAACTTAGAAATATTCCTGATCTTATTTTTTTTTCTCTTTTTCCCCAAAGAGCAAAACATACCTGACCAGCAGAATGAGAGCTCTGCAGTGCTGAAGGATCAGCAGGTTCTCAATGTCAGGAGCTATGCAGACCTGTTTTCCAAGAGTGTTAAAACCCTGAGTCTTCACCTGGCTGAGAAGGCTGATGGAGAAGCACTTATATGGGATAAGGTTAGTTTGCAATGTGTGAACTCTACATGTGTAATGCAAGTATTAGTTGGGCTCTTTCAGTGTCCTTCAAAAGTGATACTACTTAACACAAAACTATCTGGCACCTTATGGAAACAGTTTCTATATGTAAACAAACTCATTCTTTAAACACTATTGTGTAACTCACTGAGGGTAGGGATTAACTGCTGTGGCGTGAATAACTTAATTCACCAAAATCTCCAGCTCATAAAATCACAAATTCACAAGTATTTGTCATGTTTTGATTTTTGAAAATATTTAAATAATGCAGCTTCATTTGTCCCTTATCTGTTTCCAATACATGCTCTTAGCCAGGTGTCAGTAGCTGGGGTTTACTGAGGTTATGAGCAATCAGCTGATGGTGGGTGTGCAACACAAGGTCTGTTGAAGAAGACAAGAATTTTCTCTTTTATCACTGCACACAGTATCACTTCCAGTCAGTTATCATTTGGCATAAGAAAAAGTAGCCTGTAAATGGGGGGGAGGGGGGCAAAATATTAGAATATTATTACAAGCAATAGTACAAATACTTCTCTTTGAAACACCCAGTGTTTGAAACTGATTCTCAGTTAAAATTCAATGTTGAAAATGTTTGAAAGATTGTAAGACTTAGAATTTAAACATTTTTATAATGTACAAGGCATTTTATTAGTACAGATATACTAATTTGCTACTAAAATACATTAGAATTTGTAGTTAGTATTTAAAGTACTATTGCTCTGAGAACACCATCTGAAAGAGGAGGTGTATTGACTTTAATGGAATTTTGTACAGTTGTTTTTTTTTAATTCTGGTTTTTAAGGTGTTAGGAACCACGTGTAGCAAACTCTTTCTAATGACTAATCTGATTCTTAAATGCTTTTTGTATTGACTTCTTTTTAGGATGACCCTTCTGCCATGGATTTTGTCACTGCTGCTGCAAACCTCAGGATGCATGTTTTTGGGATGAACATGAAGAGCAAATTTGATATCAAGTGTAAGGATAAAATGGAACATTGCTTTATTTAAATTACAATCTTCTTTTTTTCTTCTGCTGTTAAAAATCTGCATACTGGTTTGTTTTGCAGCAATGGCAGGAAATATTATCCCAGCTATAGCCACAACCAATGCAGTGATTGCTGGGCTGATAGTGCTGGAGGGTTTGAAGATTTTATCGGGGAAAATAGATCAGTGTAGAACGGTAAGCGAGAATAAAATGCTTTTGCTTTCCTGCTATTTATTACTTGTTTAAAAGTTGCATTTAACATTTTTCACTATTGTGTAGTTTTACTGTCCCTCACTTGTTGCTTCAGTAAATTCTGGATATGCTGGGAACTTTCAGTCATAATGAAAAGAGAAGTGCAGGTCTGAAGGATCAATAAATTCCTGTGAGTTAATAAAAATTGACAGCTGGATAGGAGAGAGAGCCAGGCTGCCATCACTTGCAGTGTGGCTCTTTGGTGTTGGAGCTGTTGGCAGGAGCTGCTCAGTCAGCACGGGCTGCACTGGGACTCCTGCTCAGCAGGCACAGCAGAGAGGATTAGGAAACAGGACAGCCTGTCAGACCAGGACAAGAAAGCTGCAGGAAAGCAGGCTTTAGACATGCTGCTCATTACAGAATAACCTGATTTCTTCTTGTCTGTCCTCAAGATTTTTCTGAACAAGCAGCCAAATCCCAGGAAGAAGCTATTGGTTCCTTGTGCTTTGGATCCACCAAATCCCAATTGTTATGTATGTGCAAGTAAGCCAGAAGTGACTGTGAAACTTAACACACACAAAGTTACTGTGTTGACACTCCAGGATAAGGTAAATCTTGAGCTACAGTTACAGCTTTCATTTCAAATCTAATACTGTAAATTAATAAAATTAGGTATTTGCTGTAGTATATTATACAATATATACAGTGTATTTTGACCTAGCATCTCCTGTTTATATTTACTATACATTTCTCTCAGCTACAGGAAGAGCTGATTAGCCAATATGCTTCTTGCTCATGTGTGTTGTATGTCTTGTGAAAGAATGATTGTATTTTGTAAATTTTGGTGGTTGTAAAACCTATTCATATCTGAGAGCAAAAAAAAAAGAAATTTGCATTTCAGTTGAATGTTCAGTGTTACAGTTGTGGTCACAATTGATTTGTAATTCTGTCATTTTATGAAGTATTCTAAAAAATTTTCTAGCTTATGTGAACCTGGAAGTATCAGACATCAAAAATATAATAATTTTGTTCGTGGAAGTGAACAAAAAAGTATAGGCTTTCAGTAGATGCCTGAAAATGAGCCAGAATAATAAAATCAACCTTATTAAAAATATTTAATAAATCTTTTTAAGTCAGAGATTGAATATATTTTAATATACTTGTATTTTCAGATACTGAAAGAAAAATTTGCTATGGTAGCACCAGATGTACAAATAGAAGATGGAAAGGGAACTATCCTAATCTCTTCAGAAGAAGGTGAAACAGAAGGTATGTATGCTCCTGAGGGTCTGGGATTGTTGAAAAAAAAATCACTATTTGAGGAAAATACACCATTTAAGGAGAATCCACCATTTAAGGAAGGTCACCATTTGAGGAAGGCGAAGGGGAGACATGCACGTCTTAGGGGTTGATGATCATTGGTCTCCCCTTAAATGGTGGATTCTCCTTAAATGGTGTATTTTCCTCAAACAGTGATTTTTTTTTTCAACATGGGATAAGAGTACACAAACCCTTGGAAGAGACTCTGCAGAGTAGGTGTGTAGCAGATGTTGCAGTGCTCACCCTGTACACTCGTATTTGAAGAGGGTTTGTGAGTGTTTGGAGTGGCTTGGGGACAGCCAGGGCTGTTGTGTGCAAGCTGCATGTGCAGCTCAGCTCTCCTGCACGAGGCACTGCTCAGTTGGTGTGTCAGGATTCCTTTCAGGAACAGGTACCCCCTGCATTTGCTGGCTCGTAGGTGCTGCTCTGTTCATGATGCCAGAAAGCATCTCCAAAATATTCCCAAATGCAGTAATTGTGAAGTGCTTGAACTGGATGGTATGAGGAGTAAATAAATCAAACATCATAAGTAGCTTCAACTCCTAATAGGCTTAAATGTCAGCTTTTAATTTAAATATAGCTAATGCATGTTAATCATATGGTCCTACATAAAAGTTCTGGAGTACTCCATATTTATTCAGGTGTAAAGATCTTTCTAGAAATAGCTCTGTACACTGCAGGTTTTTACTGTTTTTGTAGCAAATAACCACAGGAAATTATCGGACTTTGGAATTCGAAATGGCAGTCGACTACAAGCAGATGATTTCCTCCAGGACTATACTCTGTTAATCAATGTGCTTCACAGGTAAGGATTCTGAAATAAAGATGCTTTGTGTATATACATAGAATGGTTCCACAGGGAATTTTTCACTCAGTTTAAGTACATGAATGAATTTCAAAGATTAAGCTGCTGAAAGGAAATATAGAGGCAAAAGAGGAATGGTTATTTTTTATGAAATTATAGTTTAAGGGGTTTTGTTTAGTTTTGTTTTGTGTCTTTTTTGTTTTAGTCTTGTTTTGTTGGTTTTGTTTTTTATAACAATAACTGAAAGAGGTTTATTTCAGTAATTTGTTGTTACACAACATAAGAATACATTGCAAAAACAAATTAATCTTTAAGGCAACAAACAAGCAAGAAACTGGCATTTCAAAAAAACCCCTGAAATTTAGAAAGGCAAGAAAGTCCCAGCCTGCTGGGATAATAGATGCTCTCCTTGACTACCTGTGTTCAGAAGTCCCTCTGAGCTCACTGGGGTGTGTATTGAACCCTGGGGAAGTAACAGACACACACACAGAAACTCACACTGCACGTTCAGTGGGAGGAGGGCTGTGCTGTTAAGGAAGAAAGGCAAGCTCAGGCAATGGTTTTTCTGATTCCTAAGCATTTGGAGTTGGTAGCACTGTGTGGAATAGTGTTTAGGAATAGACAAAGCATAAATTATAAAAGAGGACTGAACAGGTTTTCCTCTTTTTCAGTATGTTTTCTCATTTTGTCACAGTCGCAGCGTATTCTAATACTTGAGTGGGTTATTTTTTGTGTAAAAGACAGGATTTTGTTTTCTGACTGTTTAAAAGCATGTGTATTTTTCTGCAGTGAAGACCTAGAAAAAGATGTAGAATTTGAAGTTGTTGGTGATGCCCCTGAAAGAATTGGCCCTAAACCATCAGAACCAACATCCAGGAACATTAGCAATGGTAGTGATGATGGAGCACAGCCCTCAACATCAACAGGTAATCAGCAGTAATCAATATTAAACAAAACAATCCTTCTCTAGTGCTGTCCAGTTAAAGTTGTCTTTAGTTGTGTGGTTTAACTTTGCCAATGCACAGTAAAAGGCATTTCAGTTGCCTCTCTGTATAACTAATACTAAATAGGAAAATGCATGTTTACAATTTTTGCAAAGAGCACAAAAAGCACAGAAGTTTATTGTACATACACTTTGAAATTGTTACTTACCTGGTGTTCCTTTGCCTGTAAGATATGCACAGATTTAAGACACAAAGTATGTAGTCCCTTCCCTCTTGTTTGAGGGAAAACTAAATTTGTAGAGTATTGCTAAAATTTCCTCTGAATTGTATTAGAAATTGCATAATTTAATATGTTTTTACAGTGAATTTGTGTTTAAAACCAAACAAAATCCACTAGATGTCTTGAAATTTCACATTTGGCTCTCCTCTTCTTCATACTATCCATTGTTATCCTTTAGCTCTGAAAGTCTGCTCACCCTTCCACTTCTCCCTGTCTTTGAGACTTCTCTCTCCTGGAATGTGGCCTCTCCTGGAGTTCTGCTGAGTGCAGTAGGGAAAGGAGAGGCTGATCTAGAGCTTGCTGTGTGCAAAACTTCTTTTCCCAGCAACTGCTGCAGACAGCAGCAATTCTTCCACTTTGTACATGCAAAAAAAAAGTCGTGCTAACTAATGCATTCCCCATATTTTTGGCTTATTGCAGTATTTTCCACACCTGTAGTGAAGAAGGAATACCAGTGTGAAAATCATATTTTATAGTAATTTCAGGGACATTTAAGGTATTGTTGTGTGGATGTGACACAAGTCTTGTTACAAAGAGAGAAAGCTAGATAAGCTTTCCCATGAATTGGGAAAGGTCTGAGGGAGCTGGAGAGAAAGAATTGTAAACAATCTGCAGGTGGTTTTTAACAAGCTGTTTTCCCATAAGGATGCTTACCAAAAGGGTGGTTTCTTAATTAACCAATGGTGACAGTGTTTTGATTAAAGGACCCATCAGATCCATCTGTAGTAAACAAGAGTATAAAAAGGAATGCGTTCCTAATAAAATTATTATTAACCTTCTGAGAATGCCTGGAGTGTGTCACTCATTTATCCGTGTCATTTCTGACTCAACGGTGACACTCTTGCAGTTGCTTGGCAAAGAATGTGGATAAAGAGTGCTCCGATTTTTATGTAGGAAAACTGGTTTGAGAGTAGCCTGCATCCATTGCAGGATCCATTTGAATCCCAGGCACCTCTTTTGCAGCTCCAGAGCAGGAGGATGTGGTGATTGTTGACTCTGAGGACGAAGGCACTTCCAGCAACGCTGCCGATGCGGAGAGCAGGAGCCGCAAGAGGAAGCTGGAGAAGGGCTGTGAGTGCGGGGCAGCCAAGAGATCTCGGGCTGAGCAGGAGCAGGATGACCTGATGATCGTGGAGTCTGAGGATGAGGGGGCTGCCAGCAGCCTGGGCGAGGAGGAGAGCAGGAGCCACAAGAGGAAACTTGAAGACAAAGGGTGCGAGTGCGTCGGGGCGAAGAGCGTGTGCTGAGCTAAGAGCAAGATGAAGAGCATTTGGGGAACCTCCAAAGGCCCCTTGGCAAAGTGATTCACATAATGTCATACTGTAACAGCAAATTGTGCTGGGATGTGAAAAATGTCCAGAACTAGACTAACTCTAAGGCCTTGGTTCAAAGTAGATACCAAATCGCTGGCTGAAATAATTTGTGTGTGTTTCTCTCGATGATAAAGCTCTTGTATCAATAGACTCAGAAAGGTTTTTCTGTATTCCATATATTAAATGTAGTGGAAGCATAGTCTATGATTACCTACAGATAAGTATCTGCCTAAACATGAAAACAGCATGGTATTTTTGTGTAAATACCTTTTAGGTATTATCCAACAGGACAAAAAAACCCTACTTCTGTTTAGTGAAAGGGCCATCACCAGATGCCCGCAACTGCATTTTTTATTTGTCAGTGATTACCTTTAAAGTTTCCCAGCAGTGGCCTGCCTGCATATTTGCTTATCCCTTTCTGAGGCCATGTTGCAAGTGTGACTGCTCCACCTCCAGCGTTCACAAAATCACAGATGCTTGAAGAATAACATTTTTAGCCTAGTCCTAAACATTTTTCACACCCTGAACAAGTAAAGAAAATCCAACAAAGCAAATTAGTGCCACGTTCTAACAGTGTTCTTAAACATCAGCTGGCACTATGTACATTACTGTAAAACTGTTAATTTACTCCAGTTTTTCAGCTCGTACTGCCTGGTATGTCAATGTAAGAAGCAAATTTTTGTGTATTGTTACAGTTTCAGGTTATTTATATTTGATGTTTTGTAAACTCAGATACTACTACTATACTGTACATCTGATGGACCAAATAAATAACATCTGAAATACTTGCTATATTTGCTTGCACAGTCCAAAATTATGCTGACTTATGGGATTTTACAATGTATAGCCTTCAAAAATTACTGTATTATTTCCATTTTTCTAAACATAACCTAGTAGTACAGAACTTAAGCTTCACTTGTTTGAGGTGAAAGGGGAATTTTTTTAATAAAACTTTTGTGAATGTTTTTTTTTTCTTGGACAATCAGTTATTGGGCTCTTCAGCTGCAGCAGTTGCACCACCACACACACACTTTCACCACCTCATGCCTTCAGAAGGAAGAAAGCTCTGATTTTTATACATTACACCTTGTGTGTAGGACAAAAGTGTCATGTTTGGAATCAGTGTCTTAAATCCTGCTGCATTTGTGTTGGTAACTCTCAAAACTGTCACTGTTGGTTTTCAAAATGCACTAATTGGCCATTTCTGTCACTGTACCTAAAGAATCTCCCACTTTTGTGCCCTGACCCAAAACTGCTCCCAGTCCTGGGTGAGTGTGCAGTGAGCCTTACAGAGCACAGCAGTTGAGCAGCAAGGTTTAGTCTGTTACAGTTTGCAGACTGAGTGAATTGTAAGCAAATGTGAGTTTTACGGGAGAATGTTAAAAAGCAAAGGCCAGCTTATCATTGTGTTAAAATTGCCAATGCTGTGCAGAACAGCTTCTACAAGGCAATTAATGTTTTATTTCTTCTTTCAGGCAGTAATAGTCATACACAGTGGCTTGTTTGGAGGCATAATAGTTCACAGTGAAATCCTTTTGAGTGAGGTGCTGCTTGGCTGGCAGGAGTGAAGACTGAGGTAAAGATGTAAATAAGGTGTTAGAGAAAGGATTGCAGTGCTACAGTGGAAAACTTCTTGCCACACACAGCTGAAGCATGAGAATTTAATGTCTAATGACATCTTCCAAAAATTAAGGCTGACGTATTTTGGGTTTAAGCTTTATTAAAAATAAAATTACTGCTTTATTTCACTTTCTAACTTTTTTTTAAACCACCAGTAGGGGGTTTAATCCTGGTAACTTGGTTTTACTGAAGTTGAGAGTGTGAGTTGGAAGTTGAGTGGAGTATGAGCTGGACTGAAATGTCACTGACAGATTCAAGGGTGAAAAAAAGCAGGGGGGGTTCTGTTCTGTCTCCCTGGCTGCTCCTCAAGTTATTACTTGTTCATTGTTCTTAACCTTGCGCCATCAATTGGTTTGCAGCATGAAGGGCCAGCATGAGCTGCACAAGCCATGGCCTGGTGATGTATTTGGAAGGAGCAGTTGTGCTGCTCGTGCCTGGGCAATGCTCCTGAGAATGCTCCTGCACCCCTCCTGTCACATCCTTTGCAGTGAAGGATTTTTAATGTATTTCCTTTCCACAGGCTGCTCCCCCAGAACATGGGACAGCTCTTGGCTGCTCTGGTCAGTTCTTTGGAACTTGGGCAATACAGAATGAGCCACTAAATGCAAACTGCTGCTGTGCAAAATGAAAAGCTGCTTTTCAGAACTGGTGGAGTATGTGTCCTTAATTGGCTGCTAGGCACCAACATTGTATTTATGTAGAATTTTCCAACTTAAACTTTCCTTTGCTCTTTAGAAAAAAATAAAAATGGAAGTGTTAATTAAGTTTTCAAGTAATTAAAAAGCCCTCAATTTTTCAAATGGCAATTTGTTCAACTCCTAATAGCAGGAATGGTCATATGGAAGGAGGTAGTGTTGCAAGGCACAAGATCTAAATGTTAAAATGGAGGAGAAATTCTTCCCAGTACTTTGGGTCAGCAACCTAATGTAGGCTCTGTCTTTGCTAACAATTTTGGAGCCCAGCTCATTAAATCAGTCTACAAACTGCTATTTGCAGTGACATAAATTGGCTCTGCTGTCACACAGGGTTTTCAAGTTGTTTGTTTATACTCATGCAAAATTCTCTAATGCAGATAAGCTTTTCTGGCTGCTTTTATAGAGACAATTCTTGATGCTTGCATTTTTAGTTTACTTAGTGAATTTGAGTGCCATGTGTGGACAAGAAAATACAGACTATTCCAGAATGTACCTAGTGTGCATGCTTTTAATTCAATATCCCTTTTCTGCAGCAGAGCATGGAGAGGAATATTGACCATTAATGATTGACAGCAGTTAACCAGAGATTCATTGAGCTGTTCTGAGGGAGGGTGAAGGAATTCCCAAAGCATTGAATCACCTTGATGAGGCAAATGATAACCATTCAGGAGAAGGAGCTCTGGGGCCCTGGTGACAGACAGCCTGTGCCAGCCCATTTCCTAAAGAGCAACTGCAACTTGTAGGTGACCATTTAGTGTTTGTGGTGTTTCTGTGTGACATTTTAGCTTTCCTTTATGAAACCATTCCAGAGCTGAACCACAGAGAGGTGCATCCTTTCCTGGCCTCTGACAGCTGGGAGCAGATTGATGTGCCATTTCAAGTTCTGACCTTTACAACAAAGGCCTCTTGCTAACCATTTATTAGATTTCAGAAGATAAAATCAGCTTGTATTCAGTCTGTAGATACCACTGATATCTGCTTCAAGCCTTACTTCTACTGCCCCAAAATTTTAAATTTGGGTTAAAAATTGAATAAACACAGAATTAAGGGAAATAGATTTGGTGTTGTTCTGTTTCTGTGGTAGACATATTTATTTTCTTTGCAGCTAAAAGGACAAAAAACCCCTCCATTTTGTGCATCTAAAATACAGAATGTGCAAGAAAGCAGGAACTAGGATCAGGATAATACAGCAAATTGTACTTTTGTCAGTTATCTGTTTTTTGCTTGCCTGAGATTGTTTCTGGAATGACTACAGGGAGCTTATACCTGCAAATGTACATGAGGGAGAGGCAGTGCTTTGATTTGGAGGCCTTGATGCTTTTAAGGGAGGAACAGGATGAAGTAATTACATGTACTTGTAGATACAGTTGATATCTGTTATATTGAAAGATAATTGCTTTTAGATACATGTTATCTTTATCTCTCCCACTGGCAGTCTCCTTCATTTTCATGAGAAAAAGTTAGAAGTCTGCAGAACAATTTCCGGAAGAGAAGATGCTTATGGAATTGCTCTGCCAGTCCTCTTCAGCAACACTTGAGGATACCTGCAAAGGTTAAACAACTCCAGCCCTGCAATTCTGGAGAGCAGACAGACCCCCAGCAGCTTCTGTGGCAGCACTTTGGCTTTGGAGGTGTGGGACTGACACTTTGCTGCTGGGCAAGTGCAGGGCCAGCTGTGGGACACAGGGCTCGCTGGGCTGCAGCGTTACTGGGGATTTGGAGAGGAGCTGCAAGCTGGAGAGTGCCAAGGATGCAGAATGCAGAGACCAGACTTGGCTAGTTACACCCATGGAGCAGCTTCATCCTTGCACATTTGTTCATCAGTTTCAGTTAATGAGTGGTACCTTTATAATGCCTCTAAAATGCAATGAAATGGAAATGTAACGGTGTTCTCAACAAACCAATGTCCTCTTCCTTCTGAAATGATCCTTCTCATCACAGCTGAAGTGTGTTGTGCTGCCAGGTCAGGAGGTCAGTGCTCGTAGCCTGCCTCATTTCTTTAATGGCTATGAAGAGGCACATCCAGTCAGGCTGATACTCCTCACCAGCAGAGCAGAGGGGGCTGTGTGTCTGGCAGCCTGACCCTCAAGCAGTGTTTGTGTCCTTTATTCACCAATGCTCTCTGATTCCTTTGCTGGATGAAGGTTTGCAGGGTTGCAATCAGGACTTTGTATCATATCAAGAGAAAGTGTAGCTCCTCCAGGTCTCTGAAAGCAGAAGCTATATAACTTCAGACCTCCTTAAAAGTACTGAGTGGGTGCACTACTAACTGAGCTGGCCAAGTAAATGATGGATTTATGCAAATGCAGTGGTTGCTGACTGATTGCATTGGAATACACAGTGACTGTCCTGTGAGTGCAAGGAATTATGGCCAGTGCCCTGTGCAGCTCCAAAGTATGAGCCCATAAACTGTGCTGGACAGAAGTGTGATTATCTGACATATGTAAGAGAAGTGGAAGATGGAGCTATAAAAGAAATAAGATACATATATGGTGCATTAATCATAAGTGCTTGGACAGATGTTGTCTGTCTACCCCAGCACGTTCACAAAGCGCCTGTTGTGACTGGAATTTTACAGGGTCTGTCCCAAGCTATGTTTGTGCAGCACAGTGAATAGCTGCAGTTGCAGTGAATAAGAAGAATGTAAAAAATGTTAAATAGTGTTTTATTGCAGATTTAGAATGAGAAATGACCTGTAAGCCTGCAGAGTGGTGTTTGTCAGAAATATTTTAAATAGTTGTGCCTAGCGAGGGCAGCCATTCAAATACAGTGTGTGCTGTCTGCCAGAAGATGGTGCCCTAAAACACACTCTAGAATTGCAATTTTTAGAAGCCGAGATCAACTCCAAATGATAATTTTAAGATACAGGTCAGAACAGAGTGATTTGCAAACAAATCACCCAAGTCCAAATACATATTAATATCCAAACTTCATATTCCAAAATGTTGGCTTATACGTAAGAGTATTACAACACAAATTAACATACAGGATCCAAACATGCAAAACAAACCAATATAAACCCAATACAGCTACCACTTCAAAGAAAGTCAAAGCTTCAGTCTCCCATCCCAAAACAGAAACACTTCTTTGCATAATTTTTTAATTAATTTCACAACTTTTCTTGGGTTTTGTGTTTGTTTGGGTTTGGTTTTGTTTTTTCTTTTTTCATCAGGCTTAAAACAGACCAGAGATAAAAGAATAATCATTTATGTTCCTTACCAAGAAATGCATCAATTTTAAAAGTGGAAAACAGGTGTAATTTCATTGATTTCTTAGTGCTGGAGACAAAGAAATAAATTGCAAACAAGCAGGTAGCATCCAGTTCAGTAGGCAAATCCGCAGAGGAGCTTCAGATTGCTCAGTTGATGAAGTGAGACAAAGAACTCCCTCCTGCACTGTGTCAGCTCTGATATAACACACACACACCACAACACAAGTCGGGGGATTTTTGCCATTGTCTTCACCTGAGCTAAAGTTTCCACGGGGAGCTCTCACCCTGACAGCTTCCCTGCCCTGCTGGTAACGAGCTGTTTGCAGCAAGGGGAAGCCAAGGCCGAGCAGCGCCTCTCCCTGCCCCTGGCTCGGTGGTGCTCCCTTGCAGACACTGGCGATTCCAAGGACCAGGAGAGCTCTGCCTGGGAGGCCCGGCCAGCTGATATTCACAGATCAATAACTCCACCTGGCTATTTTGCTCCCTTCAAGTCTTAGACAATGGAGTTTATTTAACAGAAGCAGCTGGCTTTCCTTAGAGTCTGATGTACTAAGATAATTTAAAATCAGGCATAAGGATAACCACACCAAACCATGACATGAAGTTCAGCTTTAATAACACTCCCACAGCTCTTGTGCTCTTAGTTGCAGAAGTGTCAGTCTTTTTGCAGTATATACATGTTACTGCTGGTTGCTATAATTAAGCAAGTATTTTGAAAATTAGGTAGAGAGAGAACCACATCAGGATTGTCAAGCTGTAACTACCCAGTATTTTGGATTTTCATGTATCTAACAGGGAAGAGAACGATGGGGCTGCTCAGTACAGCAGCAGCAGCTTCAACTCCAGTCTTTGTTTGCACAGCCTGGTACAGATGGCCTCTGTGAGCAATGCAGCAGTGCTGTGTGTGCTGTGTACCACTGCAAGCACGTTTACTCCACCTGTATGGCTCACACCTGGGGCTGTTCTGCAGATAAATGTGAGTTTCTTCATGGTTGTGACAGAAGAACAACTCCCTGGTGAAGAGGGGCCAGAAGCATTGCCCCTGCAGCAGGTACAAGATGGGAACACAGGACCAGGATGTTACTCACCAAGGAGAAGCTTTCTAACAGTAAAAGTGAGTGATTTTTACCATTTGATCCACACTGCTTACTAAAAAGAGCTGTTTCCTTAGACTCCCCAGTATGTTTTTCCATGAGTTCACACCCAACAAAGTCCATGCTTTCATGACTCAAGTACCAATAGACTTAGAAACCTGCTGGCAGCAGAACCAGCACGGAAACTGAGAGACCTCAAAAGGCAGAGCAAGGGCAGATTTGTGGCTCAGAAGGACAGAGCTACAGAAGGACACTGTTGCTGTGTGAGCTGCAGCTTCAGCTCGGCAGTTCCTGCAGTAAGGATACCTGCCCAAAATGCTTCCTCACATGAGCACATGGGCCTGGCTTCCCAGCATGTCCTACCCACTCTGTCAGATTAATAATAAAGCTATCAAATGTTGTAAGGTTAAATAAAAAACCAACCAAACAACAACAAAAAAACCCAAACAAAACCCCCCAAATAAAACAAGATGCCCTTAAAACAGAGTACATTTTCTTGACATGTGCTCTGATGGGCCAACCTTCCAAGCTGCGCGTGAGCCTCTCCCAGTTTCTCAGGAAGACAGCCTTACAAAAACGGACACTAAGTGGTGCTGAGTCGGTAACAGGAGAGAGCAGCAGAACGATCGAAGGAGCTCTGCAGCAGAACACTGGAGGGCAGCAGGCCATGAGGTGCCCAGGGCCCCGAACAAACTTCATTCCAGGTGGGGCAGATGAAGCCTCAAGTTAAAGGGGGTCTCCATGTGCTCAGTGGGAGGGAGCTCTCTTTGTTCGTGGAAGGGATGTGCCCATGTGGAGGGGATGTGTCCGTGTGGAGGGGATGTGTCCGTGTGCAGGGGATGTGTCCGTGTGGAGGGGATGTGTCCGTGGGGAAGGGATGTGTCCGTGTGCAGGGGATGTGTCCGTGTGCAGGGGATGTGCCCATGTGGAGGGGATGTGTCCGTGTGGAAGGGATGTGTCCGTGTGGAGGGGATGTGTCCGTGTGCAGGGGATGTGTCCGTGTGGAAGGGATGTGTCCGTGTGCAGGGGATGTGTCCCTGTGGAGGGGATGTGTCCGTGTGCAGGGGATGTGTCCGTGTGCAGGGGATGTGCCCATGTGGAGGGGATGTGTCCGTGTGGAGGGGATGTGTCCGTGTGCAGGGGATGTGTCCGTGTAGAGGGGATGTGTCCGTGTGCAGGGGATGTGTCCGTGTGCAGGGGATGTGTCTGTGTGGAAGGGATGTGTCCGTGTGCAGGGGATGTGTCCGTGTGCAGGGGATGTGTCCGTGTGGCACAGCTGACAGCGCAGTGTCTGGGCTGACACTTTACCGGGGTCTGTGGCTTGAACGGTTCAGGGGCTGGAGCTGCTGCTGTGATCCCCCCGCGGCCGGGGCGCATTCCCCGGGCAGCGTTTGCTGCTCGTCCCGGGAGCAGGAGCAGTGAGGGACTGCACCAGGACACCACAGGTGCCTTCCACCATCACACACCTGCGGGCTACGGCTGAAATGTAACTTGTTCCACAAGTACCACACGTGGTAACAGCTTGTTTAGGAGATGGGCAAAAAGTGTAATGAGAGACGTGAACACAGAAAAGAGCACTTGATTCCCAAGAGTGGTGGTGTTTGCTTATGTACATCCACATGGACATGGACTGCCTCTGTCATGCCTAACAGGTTTGTTTTTCAGGTCTTGCCCTGCACATTTACACGGCTTGTTGGATTTTTTTCCCCCCACCCCTGCACACACAAGAAAACAGATTGCCAATCAATTGCCCTCCACTGCTGGGGACCTTTTTGAGTACACAGTTGCTTTTAACGTTTAATTAGGTCTGATAACAGAATAAAATGTTCTTGGCACAGCAGAGTGCCTATAGCTCAAACCTGAGCCATATTTCTCTCCTTGCAGGGTGGTCAGCACCCAGCAGTGTAAGGACACCCATCAGATACCTGTTGTTAGGGCTTTGTCAGCATTTCTGCCATCAACACAAATGATTGCCAGGGAGCTGCAGCTCAGTTACAAAAAACAAACAAAAAAACCCCCACAACCCCCCCCCCAAAAAAAAAACAACAAAAAGCCGACCAACCAACAAACCCAAGAAACCCCACAAAACTATAGGCTACGGTTAGCATCGGGGGTCTCGTTCAGTTGCCGTTTTGAGGGGTTGTTTTCTGACATCCCTCCCCGTGAGCACACAGATGTAAATAGCAAGCGGCGCCGGGGTGCTCGTCACCGATCAACAGATGAAGCTCTTGCAGTCACACGCACAGTAGCTGCTTTTTTACACTCCCGTCAGCTCGCAGATTGCTTTAGGCCACAATATGTTTATCATATGTCTTAGCGCTGCCTTTTTTTTTTTTTTTAAGACTTAATAAATAACTGGCAACAACCCTCAGCTGCCGCGCTACAAACACGAGTCCTTTCAGCGGAGGCACCTGGCCGGCGCTGGGGACTCCGCACAGGTGCGGGGCTGCCCCGGCCCTCGGCCCCCGCAGCGATGCCGGTGCTCCCGCGGGGCAGCCCCGGCCGCAGGTGGGGCAGAGCCGCCCCTTCCCCACGCGGGACGAGGCCGCGGCTGCTGCCGGGAAGCTCCGGCGAGGGGCGCGGGCGGCGGAGCCCCCCCGTGCCGGGATCCCGAGCGCTCCTGCCCGGGCTCCGAGCGGGGACCCCCGGCGCGGTGACAGCCGCGGCACCGCCCGCCGCCAGCCCCGGGCCGGCCCAGCCGAGGAGGGAGCCGCCGACCCCCGCCGCCGAGCAGCGCCGCGGCCGCCCTCTCCCTGACTGACTCGGGGAAAATCATTGTTTGGCTCCGGCATTAGCTACATTCCAGCGGGACGCAGCGCCCAGTCTCCTTCCTCGCATTCCTGCCCCACACAAAGGAGTCCCTGCCTCGCCGCGCCCCGCGCCGCGCTCGCCGCGCCGCAGAGCCCCTCCGGGCCGGCCGCCGCCTTCGCCCCCGCCCGGGGGAGCGGGCGGGCCGCGGCCCCAGCGCGGGGCGGCCGCCGGGGGCGGCGGGGGCCGGGACCCGCCGAGCGCAAATTCCTCCGCGCAGCGCGCCATTGACTGGACCGAGCAACTTATTTAAGGCTGGAAAGTGACACAGGGGCGCCTCGTCTGCGCCGGCCGCGCTCCGCCGGGCAGCCCGGCCGCACCGAGCCCAGCGCCGCGGCGCGGGATGCCGCCCGGGTGACCGCCCCGAGCCCCAGCCCCAGCCCGGTCGCCGCCTCGCAGCTCTCCGGACCAGGAGCCGCGTCCCGCCGCTGCCCCGCCAGGACCGCGGGAAGGGGCTTTCTTTTGGGGTGCTTTTTGTGTTGCTGGATTTGAGGATTTTTTTTTTTCTTTTTGGCTTTTTTTATCTTTTTTTTTTTTTTTAACTCTTCTTTCTCCGCTGCGGGCTGCGCTTTCGCGGAGAGTTCACCGCCCTTCCCCGCCCCGCGCCGCCGGGCTCCGGCAGAGCATGGAGAAGTACGAGGAGGACATGGCACTGAAGGCCACCAAGTTCATGGAGGACCTGTCCCTGTACGAGCCCTGCCCGGAGGGTCCGTACGGCCGGGGCGGCCGCCGGGACCTGGGGCTGCACCCCGACCTGGAGGAGACCAAGCGGGTCATCGCCGCCCACATGACGGCGGAGCAGCGGGGCCGGAAGATGAACGGCACCGCCGCGCCGCCGCCGCCCGCCGAAGGCTTCCCCGCCGCCGCCGCCCCCTGCGGCAAAGCCGCCCCGCTCCGCGCCAACGGCCGCGCCGCCGCCGAGCCGCCGGGAGCGGGCCCGCCGTGCTGCGAGGAGGGGCTGTGCACCCGCTCCGAGGTGGCGCTGCCCTGCTACAGCGGCTTCGCCGACAAGGGCAAGCGCTACTCGGCCGAGGGCTACCGCTACGCCGCGGGCAGCGCCTACGAGGGCGGCTACGTGGCCAAGGGCGGCGGGCGGGCGCCCGGCGGCCCGGACGGCAAGTTCGGCGCCGCCAGCCCGCGGGCCAGCCTGGCCGCCGCCTCGCCGGGCCCCGCCGCCGAGCACGGCAAGTTCTCCAGCCCGCGCTCCAGCCTGGGCGGCGCGGTCGCGCTGCCCTACGAGAAGTTCTCCAGCCCCCGCTCCAGCCTGGTGGTGCCCGGGCAGGACAAGTACGGCAGCCCCCGCGCCAGCCTGGTGCAGTACGACGGAGCCGCCCTCAGCCCCCGCTCCAGCTACGCCAGCACGGCCAGCGACACCAGCAAACACTCCAGCCCCCGCGCCAGCCTCACCGGCTACGACGGCGGCGGCAGCAAGCCCAGCAGCAACCGCACCAGCGGCATCAGCATGGGCTACGACCAGCGCCACGCCAGCCCCCGCTCCAGCACCGCCAGCCAGTACTCCTGCACCGCCAGCCCCCGCTCCAGCTACTCGGACTCCAGGTACGGCCCGCCGGGCAGCGCCGAGCCCGAGGGGGCGGGCGGCGCCGGGCTCGCCCTGGCCAGCCCCCGCTCCAGCCTGTGCGGCCCCGAGGGCCGCGGCTCGGCCGGCCCCGCCGTGGTCAGCCCCCGCTCCAGCATCTCCAGCCAGAGCTCGCGGAGCTCCCGCGGCTCCATGAGCGCCTATCCCGAGCTGCAGCTGCCGTCGCCCCGCTCGTCCCTGCTGGGGCCCGGCCTGCCGGAGGACGGCGCCGTGCCCGAGCTGGGGGACGTGTACCACCGCGCCCATGCCCAGTCCCCGCCGCGGCACGACCCGCAGCACCCGGCCGGCGCCCCCGAGCCGCCGCCCCCCTACGCCTACAGCCCCACCAAAGGCTCCGCTTCGGCGCCCAAATTCAAGCTCCCCTACCAGGTGACGCCGTGCCGGGAGAGCGGCCCCAGCCAGGCGGAGAGGCGGCTGGAGGCGCTGACGCTGGAGCTGGAGAAGGAGCTGGAGATGCACATGAAGAAGGAGTACTTCGGTGAGTGGGGCGGGGGGAGCGGGCGGCTGGAGGGCGGCGGTGGCGGGGCCTGCCGGGCCGGGCCGAGGCGGGAGCGCCATGCCCGGGGCTGCTCTGCACCAGGCGCCTGCTGAAGTCCCGCATGGCCGCAGACCCTGTCCGGTGTCCGAAGCGCTCGCACCGTAGTTCACTCCCGGTATGTGAGCTCTATCCCGTCTCTTCTGACGCGCTTTGCCGGGATGTGTGCCGCTCCCTTTCCACGTGCGGCTGGGAGATGTGTCTGGAGTGTGACGAGAGCTGCTTGTGCACTCGGGGCTTACAGTGACTCTCGTTCGTCTCCCTTCCTCACGGGCTGCTGGAGCTTCTCTGCTAGCTTCCAGCATCCCAGAGGATGTGGTGTTTGCGATCCTGCCCTCAAACTGTGGTAACTTTCGTAGATGACGAGTATGGCTGGTGGAGCAGTTCTTAGTGCCTCGTTCAGTGGAATCTTTGTGCTGGTTCAGAGCACCTGTGGGAGCCCAGCGTTGTTCCTGCCCCGCGAGGCCTCGCAGGGTCTGCTCAGCACACAGGGACATCCCTGGGACCGCAGGGGACTTTGGTGGAGAGGAGCCCTCGGCCCTTGCTGAGGTTAAGTCGGCCTGTTGCTCACCTCCTGAATTTTTGTTGTTTTTTTTTAATGGAAGAAAAGTAACTTTATTAAATGTGCATGTTCTTGAAATGTGGATGAGTGCACGTGTTTTATAGCCACAGTAGCTAGGATGAGGCTCTCCTGCCTTGCTTTGTACTGGATGGCAAAGGCTGAAAGCCCCTGTGAAAAGCTGATCCTGGGTGTGCAGGTCCTGCCCTGGCTCCCCGCGCAGGTCGGGCACCCTCGGGAGCAGCTCCATCGCTCCCTGCCCGAGCGCGGGGATGTCGGAGCTCCGCAGGGCACGGAGGGAGAGGCCTGGGGAGGTGAGGGGGTGAGGATGAGCCAGCCCCATCCGAGGCCTTGGAGGGAATGGTGATCTCCCTGCTTTGTGTGCGTTCCTGACGAGGATGGAGCCGTGTGTCACCGGCCCCTGACTCGGTCGGTGCTTTTGGTGCTCTGCAGGGAGGGAAGGAGCTCCAGGGCTGCCTTCATTGTCTGGGAGAGAGACCTGGGCCGGCCGGTGCAGGTAGCTAAGCGAGCAGCAAGCTCTCTAGCAGGAAAACCTTTCTGTAAACTGCAGCGGCAGAGTTTCTCCAAGCTTTTGTGCCCAGACAAAGGAGGCTGAATGCAGTGCTTACTGCCTTCCTTCATCCGTCACGGGCAGATAAGGAAGCTGATGGATCAGCCGCGGGATGTTTGCAGCGCTGGCACCTGGCTCGGGGCTGAGGGCAGCTGTGGCTCTCTTTGGAGAGGGCAGGAGCTGCGTGGGGCTTGTGACACACGAGCTGCTGCAGGAAATGTCACCTTCAACATTCCCACAGTCTGCAGTGGGACTCGGGAATAAAATGTAAGAGTGAGAACACTTACATCATTACTACCTGTCCTGAGCCTCTGGGAGGTGTTTCCAGTGGCCTGGGAAGGCTGAGGGTGCGATCAGGGGCTCCAGGAGCAAACGTGGGGAGTCTGTGCCGGGGACAGATTTTTGTGTTTCTCAGAGTTTGGCTGTTGCAGGTGCCTCTGCTGGCAGGTGTGCTCCCGGCCTCGAGGGGGATGCTCCCGGCCTCGGGGGGGATGCTCCCGGCCTCAGGTGATGCTCCCAGTGCAGGGTGAGCAGTGCCTGGGCCCGGGCAGCCTCTGTGCTGCTCTGGAGGCTCCTGCTGTGGCAGCACCGAGGAGCACTACTGTGACTTCCAGCCTGGAAGCAGACGAAACCCAGAAATCTGGGCTGCTTTGGAAGAGAAAGTTGGTTTCTGTGAGCTGCTGAGGTTTTGATAAATCCTGGTGGATTTGATCCCACCTTTTTGGTTCAGATGATCCATGTGGGTGAATGCTGGGTTTTGGCTGAGCCAGTGCATGAGAGGCTGGCAGGGCCTGACCACAGGCTGTTGGGTGAGAGTGAGAACAGAACAGGGAGAAGTCTGGTTTTAGTTTGACTTTGAGGGTGTCTTAATAAAATGAACCAAGGAAAAACGTCTTGATTTTCACTGCAGTTTGGACATGCTGCAGCTGTGAGCTGTCTGCATGGCCCTGTGACTGGCACACTCCAGAGGCAGTGGTGGGTGTTCTTTGGTGCCTGTGGAGAGCAGAAGTGTTGAGCCAATAGGTCCAGCAAGGTGGAGGGCATGTAAGGGCAGTAAAGATGCTTTACTACTCCTTAATTAGATGAGCTCACTTGTCTAATGAGTAAATGCTGATATGAGGACACCAGGTATTTGCTGTGCTCTGTGTCCTGTCATCGTGTTGTTGTTGTCTGCCCCCCCCCCCCACCCCCAGTAAAATTAAAAATTGAGCAGTGTGCTATTTTAGAACAGAGCTAGCCAGCTCTGCCTGGAGGAGGAGCAGCCCTGCCCTGGCTCCATGCTAGCTGTGGGTCACTTTGTGTGAGTGTTCCCCCAAGGAACACTTCTGGTGCTGGCAGGCCCTGGCTGCTTTCCCACCCCTCCTTGCTCTGCTTCGGGAGGGAGCCGTGGTGTGGGACAGATAAATACGAGATGGGGGAGAAGTGCAGGGTCTGATCTCCAAAAGGCTCTGGGGAGCCAAGCCAAGCAGGGTGCAAGCCCTCAGGTCTGCCTGTGCTGCTCTACAGGCTGGGAGCTGTGCTGTGCTGGGAGCTTTGTTTTACTGCTCCAGCTTCTCCACAGTGCAGTGCATCTGGAGAGAGAAGGGAGATGCCCTCCTACCCTTGGTTTAATCTGAGTAAAGATGCCAGTGCTGCCAAAAGCAAGGCTCTGCATCTGCCCAGGTGAGGCACGGCACCGTTCCACCTCCACGTGCTCCCACCAAGCCCTTGCAGCCACCTGCACTCCCTGCTCTGACAGAAACAAAGCCTGCGGAGGGGGAGGGACAAGAGGGAGGGTTGTTCAGGGCTGGATTGGTGAATTGCTCCAACTCATCCTTGTCAGAGATGGCTGGGGCTGGCCCAAGGGTGCAGACAGGGCTCCAGGAAGCTGAGACCCTTCCTTTGGCAGCAGCTGAATTGGGTAAAGCTGTGAGACTTTGTTCCCTTGTAGCTGCTTCCTGTGCATTTGCTCCAAACCTCTTCCTCCTCCACCCTGTGAGACCCCCTGTCAAGGTATGACAGTTTGGTAAATGTGCTTGGTTTGCTGAGAAATGAGGTAACAAAAAAGTACTTTCACTCATTTTCATAACTCTTCTGAGCTGAACATAGATATGAAGTGAGGTAAAAGTTGTTTCAGGCATGTTTTTTAAATGGAATGTTCATCCTGAGGTGTCAGCAGGACTTTGGTGGGTGTTGGAAAGTCATGAGCTTGGGAGCTGTCTTAACATCTCTTTTCTTTGCAGAATGCTTCAGTCTGATGTTTAGGTGTTGGGAAAAAGTGTAAGGTAAAGTTGTATTTTGGCACATCCATCCAAGTCACGCATCCTTGTGGGACTGACTGTAAACGTGTGGCTTGTCACCTGCCAGGCAGGGAAAGGCCCATGTTGAGCACTTGGGCTGTTTGGCTGCTATTTTTGCAGCAGATCTCTCTGCTGGAGTGGTGTCAGCAGTGCAGGGAGGCTGCAGGGCTGCAGTCAGACACTGCTGCAGGGCTGCAGTCCCTGCTGGCAGCCCCTGCTGTGCTGCAGCCATCCCCCAGCAGGGCTCTGCTCACCTTGGCCATGGTGATGGAATCCAGCCCCAGAAGTGACTCAATTGTCACACTGGCCTCTCCTGAAGCTGCAGGAGGTGCCACTTGCTGGGAGGTGGGGAGTGCAGCTGCCAAGCCAGAGAGAGCAGCAAGGCTGCAGCTCTGCCTCGTCCCTCAGCTCCCCTTGTGCGAGCAGTGCCCTCTGTGAAGGTGCCTTTTCCCCATCTCTGCACAGGCAGAGCCTCCTCCAGCCCCCTGCCCACAGCTGAGGTGCAGAACAGAGCTCAGACACGTGTGGTGCTCCCCAGTGAGAGCAGGGGGTCCTGTCCCAGAGCTGCCACCTTCCCTGCAGCTCTTCCCTTCCACGGGCAGCTCTGTGCTCATCCTGCAGGGAGAGCCAGGGGACCTGCAGGAGCTCTGCCAGGGGAAGCAGGGGTGTCTCAGGGGGACACAAAGCCTGGATGCTGTCAATAATGCACTCCTCAGCTTGGCACAGCCCTGGTGAGTGGCCTTGGCTTTTGAGAGCTCTCTCTTCCCAGAAAGCCATCCTGCAGAACCAGCACATGTTTGCTGGAGCACCACCAAGAAGCAGTGCTGATAACATGGTGCTGAAAAGCCTCTGGCTTGGCAGGTGAGGGAAGACTGGGTGAAGGGAGGAATTAAATCTCTAGACCCATCCAGGCCCTTTCTGCCCTTTTTGTGCATAGTCATCCATGTAAATCTGGATTTGAGCCCTGCAATATGCTCATAAATTCAGAGTTGTATGTTTGTGCTTGTTCTGTGTGTGCAGGTTGATGTGATGGAAGGGTGTTTATGCGAGTGAGATCAAAATTAAGAAGGTAACAGTGGTAAGTCTCTAAAAGCTGTATTGCACAGAGATGAAATTTGAAAATTTGAATGAAATTTAGATGAGCTTGCACTTGGTGAGTAGAACACTTGAGAGATTTGCTATGGAGTTTTTTTCAGTCTTAAGAATTCCTGAAGGTTTCTCTGTGAAATATTAATTCTTTCCTGTTTCCATCAAAGTAAAGATACTGATTGATACATCATATCACTTGGAGGAATAAGCAGAGGTTTATTGTCTGGTTATTACTTTATATTTCTCTTTTGCTGGGATTAGAAATTCACCCAGTGTTGGTAAGCAGTCGATGTCCTTCAGAATTTGCAGTTGAGGCTGCCCAGGGAAAAAATTGCCTTTGATAGGCAAACACTTAAACAGAAATAAACTCCATGGCGGGGTCCCTGAAGTGCTCAGACAGGTTGTGTACCTCAGAGTTCTGGTTTTCTATAATCTCCCTGTTACAGCTGGAAAATACATTGCTGAAGCTGCTTTGAGAGTGGCCCAAGAGCAGGAAAGGCTCCAAGGAGGTTTGTGCTCAGGGGGAAGGAGCTGCCCTGGAGCTGCTGGGGTCCCTGTGGGGTGGCAGCATCCTCGTGAGCCTGTCCCCTGAGTGGGACAAGGAAACCATGGTCAGAGTGATAAAGTCTGTAGCTGGAGCATCATCCAAAGGGAGGAAGGAGTAGGAAGGTGAGGAGAGAGAAGGTAGAAGGAATTAAATGGAAAAAAGCATGGGGTAACACAAGTGTACAGAGCTGGGAAAAGGGAATTTTGTCTGTGGCATTGAATGTGCTATGAGGGATGCTCCTGAGATGGCTTCTTGCAGTCCCTGCTAGCCATGCACATCCTTGTGATGCTCCTTGAAGTTGGGAATTGATACAATAACAGCAGGGGAGAGTTGTGGAGTATGTGTGGTTTTGTTTTATTAGGTACTAGATAATGTAACATGTACAATCAACATGAAATGGGAATTTGGATGGAAGCCTGTGTTATGAATGGGGACAAACATTTTCTTATCTTCAGACACTCGGCTGTGGATGGGGTATTGTTTCATGGCAAATGGTCTTTTTGTTTCTTTTTGTTTCTCATGCTTTTACTCTGTTAAAAGTAGAGTTAAAGTAGTGTTAAAAGCACTGTGTGTAAGAGGGCAAGGAGAAAACCCTTCTTCCAAAGAACTGGCACGTGTTTGATCGGGGTGAGGCTCCAGGACAGAGGTTTGTGCCTGCAGGACAAGGGCTGGTGCAGGCATGAGCCCTGCTGTGCTGTGCCTGGTCTGTGAGCCCTGTGCTGCCCCAGGGCTGGGGATGCTCCTGTGGGTGCCCAGCAGGGTTTGGAGTGGGAATGCTGTGAGAAACACTGAGCAATTCATTGCTCCTGCTCAGCATTTCGGCCTCTCACAAGCTCCAGGCCAAGGCTGTGGTGGTTCCCTCAAGGATAAATCCCAGAAGTAACATCAGGTTTTTAACCATACCCTTCCCCCTTTGCCTACCCCCTCACCCCCCAAAAAACCCAACCCAATCAGCTCTGCTCCCTCGGGTGCGTCAGGGAGGCATCCTGAGCAACGCTGGAAGTCAAAAATGGTTCTGTGGCATTGGCAGCTGTTTCCCTCACCTCCACGCTGGATCTTCCACAGAGGTTTTTTGGGTGTGAATGTCCTGTTTGAGCTCCAGTCACTCACTGGGGGTTCATACATGGTGGTGTGAGAACTGGGAGGAAATCCCAGTTTAGTGACTTTAATGGGTTCAGTTTGCAGAACAGCAATGGTACCCTGCTGGGGAGGAACAGGAAACTGTCAAAGTAGCTGGTTTTATTATTTGATTGAAGTTGATTTTTTTCCAGTGGAAAACATCCCTGAAGTTCTATAATTTTTATATCTAAAATGTGTAAATGGTACAAGTTTGTGTGCTACCACTGATGGCTTCATGGCAGCAGGTCTAGGCTGAAATCCTTAATATTCACAGTTAATGAATTAGGATGTAAATGGCTCTTAGATGTGTGGATATTGGTGCTTAGAAAACACTCTCAAAGGAAGAGAATTTGCCTAATCCTAATGTGATTATTCTTTAAAAATGCTAAAATGATTACTTAAAAAATGCCCCAAACTTGGCAAAGTAACTTTCAGGTATGTAATAGGATTGTTCAGCACTGGAAAGAAAATAAACTGACAGTGATAAGCCAGGTAGTTTTACTAAGATCAGAACATTTATGCAGATATTCAATAAGCTCTACACTTGGCCTTCTACCTGCATCATATGCCCCAATTATCTCAGGACAGCACTTCACTGCATGTTGGCAGAGTCTGGTTGATTGTTAGTATATTTATTTAATAGTTAATATGATTGTTCAATAATTTCCTGTTCTGTGGCTGGAGAGACTGAGTGTCTTGGGGTGTGATGTGGTGGTTGATCTTTGTGCCCATCCTGGACAAAGTGCCTCCTCTGGGCCAGGGGTGTGTGAAATAGAGCAAAGCTGCAGCAGCCAGAGGATGGGGTGCAGGAATGTGCATGGTGTCTGTAATTATGAGCTTGGAAGGGCTCCCTTTGGAGGGCTGTGTTCAGCTGCCTGAAGGGTTCAGGTCCTGACAGGACCATCCTACCTGGGGCTGTGATGTGGCATTGCCTGGAGCTGCTCCAGGGGTGTGACAGCTCCTGGGGCTGGCAGCAGGATTCCTGCTGGCTTATTAACTTCAGCTCTGAACAAAATCAGCAGATGTGCCAATGATCAACCAATAAATGTGCTGTTTGGCTGGACTTCTATATGATTTTTCGATGTGCCTGTGTGGGTGCTTTCTGTGGAAGTGGGTTTTCTGCTCTTTTTTTTTCCCACTGGAGCAGAGAGCTCCATTCTGTGGTATGTGTGTTATCTCTTCTTGTTAACCTCACTGGGTTGTTCTGGCACCGTGTCAGCATAGCCCTGCTTGTTACTGTGCTGAGGCTGAGCACAAAAAGCAGCCAAGCAAGTCATGTATCTCCTCCAGCTGGAGTATTTCACATTGTCCGAAACTTCATTCCTTGTTTCTTGGAGCAGTTTTTACTAAATCTCAAAAGTCACATTTATGGTTCCAGCAAACTTTTAAGAAAAAGCCTGTGACTGATGAAGGAACAAACCCTGCACCCAGAGCACAAACTCAGCAATGCTCAGCTGAGACCTCCTGTGCTCAACGTGGAGGGGCTTGCACAGGGACTCTGCTGGGGGTGAGGATTTGTTATATATATAGGGTGATATATATGTGTTATTTATTATATATATAGGGTGATATATGTGTTATATATAGGGTGATATGTGTTATTTATTATATATATAGGGTTATATGTTTTATTATATATATAGGGCTATATATGTGTTATTTATTATATGTATAGGGTTATATATGCATTACATATTATATATAAGGTTATATCTGTGTTAGTTTTTATATATAGGGTTGTGTATGTATTATTTATTACATATAGGGTTATATATGTGTTATTTATTATATTTAGGGTTATAATTATGTGTTATTTATTATATTTAGGGTTATATATGTATTTTTTATTATATATTTAGGGTTTATATATATATATATAATATATATTATTATATATAGGGTGGCACCTATTTCCAAATCTGAGATGCTGGAGAAGTTCTTATTGGCAGGCTTTGCATGAAAACCTGTGGGCAGTGGGGTTTGAGCCTCTCTTCTGTGTCCGTCTGTCCCTCTGTCCCACCCTCTGCTGCCAGGGAAGGGGCTGCAGTGGTCACGGCACAAACCTTTCCTGGGCTGGTGCTGCCCAGCAGGGCTGAGCTGCCCTGGGGGTGCCCTTGAGCAGGGGGGCTCAGGGATCCCTGAGGGGCTTTGAGCAGAGAATTGGGTTCCTCAGGCGCCAGGGATGGGAAAGCAAGTGACTTGGAAAGAGGGATGGGACTGGGTTGCAATGGCAGCACAAATAATCAGTGATCTCCCCCAGGAGATGATCTCCAGCCTTAACTGTGAAGTGTTTAATTGCAGGCAGCAGCAGTGAAGTGCATCTGGAGCCCTGTGAGGGCTGATGTGTGTTTGGGAGTGAAGGCAGGGTGCAGTGGTAGAGTGTCAATATCAGAGCTTGTCATGAAGTAGGGAGTGCATCAAATGGACAACCAGGAGACATTTAATAGGTTACCAAAGGTCATGTCTCTTGTGTAACATTGCTCTTTTAAGAATTTGGCTGAACAAAGCTTGTTTCAGTTCAGAATGTATTTATAGTTTTTTGGAAAAGTAGATGGCTGTTGTAGAACTGCTAGGGACTTTCATTGTTTCCCAGCAATCCAAACATTTAATTGGTGAACTGTTTCACTGCTGACACCTCAGAACTCCTGGAAAGAGAAAACAAGATGTTTTCTTCCTTTAATGTGGTCACTTGAAAAAATTAGAAAATTTCAAAGTTAAAATAAAGAGAAACAAAAAGCCATTCCTAAATGCAGTTTGACAGTTGTGCATGTTTAGATGCTCCAGCTGGCTTGGGTCATATTTCCTGTGGTCTGTGGAGAGCCTGTGGCCTCTCCCAGGCATGGGAAATACCCTTTTGTTCTGGTGGTCACGGCACAAACCTTTCCTGTGCTGCAGCTCCTGGGCTGGGCTGGGTGGTCCTGCTGCATTTCTGAGCCTCCCTCTGTGCTGGCCCTGCCCCAGGGGGCACCAGGCAGGGCCAGTCCTGCTCGGCTCAGGTGCTGCTGAAGGACAGCTCAGGGATGTCCCAAACCTCAGGGCCACTGATCTGAAGCTCCTCTCTGTGTGTGTCTCTGGCAAGGGCAGAATTGCAGCATGTGTGGGTTGGAAACCTTTGGAAGGGAGGGGTTTCTGACCAGGTGGGGGAGGTATGATAGTGACTGTGATAAATCAAGCATGGGCTTGGCTGAACTGAGCCAGCCCAGGGCTCTGCTGCTGTGGCTGTTCTGTTCTCTTGCCCTTGTGGATGTGACGTTGCCTTTGGTAGTGTTAGAGCAGGGTCTTGGTTTTCTGTGTTTTGCTGGTGTGAAATTGCTGCTAAATCCATTTGTTTGGGTCAAATGTTGAATGACTGGAAAATAATCACTGATGGAGTAGTTCTGAGCAAGGGGATAGTGACTCAACTTTGTCACTTACCTGTGGTTTCCCCTGCTCACAGAAGTGTGTTGACCTGGCCATGTGCTGCTCCTGCTGCCCTGCCTGTTCCTGTCACCACAGGAGATGCAGCAGGATCAGACCCTGTCTGTGCATGCTCTCACCTGTCCCTTCCCTTCTCTCCATAACTCTGCTGCTTCAAAGGGAATGTTGATTTTGGGCTTTCTTCAAAGAAAAAGGGAAGAAGCAAAAGATACTGGAGTGCAATCTCAGCCAAGGCAAGACAACTGTACCGCAGGCAGTGGAGAGAGCTGTGATTGGTAAAATCGTGGACTCTGTGTTCTCTGTGTTGTGGCAGTTGCTGTTAACCTTGAGCATCCCACATGGAGGTGCATCCCCAGGTGTTGGTGGGACAAACTGGCAATTCCTCAGGGGAGCAAGGCAGAGGTTTGGATGAATGGCAATAACTGTTGCAGCTCTATTTTTTTGTTTTGTTTTGTTTTTGCCAGGCAGTTATGTGAAAATTTTCTGCAGTTGGTGGGTTGCCCATTTTTAATCAAAGCCATGTTTCCCAAATCTAAACACTCAATAGGAAACAGACCTGCACACCAATCAAGTGTGTTAGAGCCCATATTTGGAGCTGGTTTCAGAAATAAGCATGTAATTTTTTTGAAGTGTATGTCAGTAGCTGGTTGTCTTGCAAAGTCTCTTGGCCTGCTGTACCTGCTCCTGGCTGGAGCAGGGCTGGGCCTTGGCAGTGCAGCCCTGCAAAGCTGCAGTGGTGCAGAGCCAGTGATGCTGGAAACCCCCCATGACCTGGGTGCAGACCTTGGTGGCTCAGCTCAGGGTGGGGGGGAAACTCTCAAGACACCTCAAAATAAAATTCATGCAAGGTATTTGGAATTCTTGCAGTTGTATTTAGAAGATGGAGCACATCTGACCCAGGGCTGCCTCATGAGTGACAGTCCTGTTGAAGTCATGGGTGGCATGATGGACTTGTTTCTGACAGCTGGGAGTCATCTGGAGCTGTTTTCATTACACCACAGAGATCAGGCAAGGAGGAAATTCACAGCAGTGCTTTTCCCTGGCTGTGTTTCTCTGCCTGGCCCCTGCTCCTCCCAGCCATGCCCACCATGGAGGGTGCCAGGTGTCCCTGCTCTGTGCTCTGTAGAAGCTGTGTGCTGTTTGCCTGGGAACCTTTGTAAATACTTGTGTCACAATTTGCAGGAGATTGGTGACAGTGAGCAGGTGGAGCCAGCCCTGCGGGACAGGACAGAGATGCTCTGTGTCCTGTGACCTCTTCAGCTGGTACCAAGTCACTCCTGGCACAGAGCTCCCAGATTGCTCCACTCTCAGGGTGGGGTGGAGGCTGTGTCCAGATGTGAGTTGTGCATCCTCTGCTTTTCCTTTGTAATCTGCCCAGAGCAGGGGTCCTTGAAGGAATCCAGAGCTGGAGAGGATGTACAGCTCAGCTCCAGGCACAGACAGGGCTGATGCACATGAACTGCAGTTGTTCCTGTTCTAGGGATCCCCCTGGTGCTGCCTGTGCTCAGTGAGATGATGGGGCTCTGAGGGCTCTTGCCATTTTATTCCTTTGGTTGCCTTTTGCTTTTTTTTTGCAGCAAAAGAAAAGGTCCAGCCTATTCTCACTTAATGTCTTTTATGTTGGCAGTCACCAGGTGCTAGACTCAGGTGCTGTTTCACAAACACTTAAAAAGCTTGTTTTGCTTGGCTGGAAAGAGAATCACCCAGTCTTTCCATGTGCTGGTTTTGAGGGAGACCCTCCTGTGTGAGGGTGGTGGCAGTGACAGTGTTGGCTGTTCATGGAGAGTGGGGCAGCCACAGCAGCAGCACCTGCAGCTGGTCTCTGCCAGTTCAGAGAGAGGGAAGAACTCAAATCCACAGCATTTTGTTTTGTCTATGTTACTATATTCTAAAACCTTAAACTCTAAGTCTTCTACCATGTGATGTTACACGCTTCTATTTAAACTACACACCCATAATCTTAGTTCTGTTATTCAATTTTGGAAGCTTCTCCACGGCCTCAGGTCAAATGCAGTGTTCTCCTGGGGGTCAGTGCCTGGCAGCACAGAAAGTCTGAAATTCCAGTAGCCAGGGCTCCAGCAGCTCTGGGCTGGGGCTTTGAGCCCAGCATGGATGAGGTTTGCCCCTTGCCAGAGTTTCTGGCAGAGTGTAGATGTGGCAATTCACTCACCAAATCCCACATTGCCTGGGAGCAGAGGGGCAATTCCACGTGGGGTGGAATGACTGGAGTGCCAGACCACACCTTTTAAAAAAGCAATCCCAAGAAACCTCCCTGACCTATTAAGAAAATGTATAAAGAGAAGGGATGGCTTGGGTTAGGCTGGAACAGCCTTGCATGCTGTGTAAGGGCACAGTGATGGTGGCTCTTTTGGGAAAAGGCTTTCCCAGCCCCTCTTTCCCACCTGGGAGGAATCCAGGCTGGTGAAGAACCAGCCCAGAAAGAGGTGATGCACAGAGCCCACCCCAGAGAAAACACTCTGAAGTTGTGCCAAGTGCAGACTTGCAAATCAGCTTCCTGGTGTGCCAAGTGTGTGAAGCTCTGCCTTTCCCTGCTTCCCACCCTGTTCCCACCTCCAGGGGCTTTGTCTGCCTTCCCCATGGGGCTGGCAGGAGGGATGGAGCAGGGAGCAGCCCAAACCCATGTGGGGGTCTGGCCCTGGCTGGACACCACATCTCACTCTGTCTCATTGACTTCTGTAACTCACCAGAGGGAAATAAATGAACCCACAAAACAAAACCCCTGAGCTGAAGGACAAATCCTGGACTCCTTTGTGGCAGAGCTTCCTTTGAAATGACTGGGTGTTTTGCTTGGTTGGACTGGCAGAATTGGGAAACCTGGGGTTAGATCATTGTAAGGTCAGAGAAAAATACATTTCAAGTCTGGGGGGAAGGACTTTGTTTTGTTTTTCTGACAAAGTATCCCTTGACTAGTGAGCATTGATTTAGAGCTCTGTTCCCAGCTGGGTCAGTGCCTGCATGGGCAGTTCCCAGCCCTGCTCAGGTGTCACCTCCTCCAGCCCTCAGCCCCTGTCCTTGGTCAAGGGTGATGTGCACTGGCTGATCCCAGTGGTCAGAGTTCCTCTCTTCTGCTCTTTGGGGTGGGATTGTCCCTGCTTTGACTCCAGTTCCCTCTCAAACATCCAAGTGCAAGGTCTGTGTGGGCTTCTTCAAGGACTTGGCTGCTCTGGTGGTCCTCAAGGTTGCTGTGAACTTTGCTGTGATATTTGAAAGCAGAGGAAGAGATGTGCAGAGTATGTGGAGGAACATATCTTCAGAGGGTCAGTCCTTCCTGGAGTGCCCACTGCAACTGGGTGTTCACTTGGGGAGATTCTAAATTAATGTTCCCATACAGTGTGGTAAAGGCAAGAGAGAAGTTTGATTAAAAAAAAAAAGGAGGGAGGCTGCTGAGAGTTCTGGCAGATACATGGTAATATTTGCTTAAGTTTTTGAGAAATGCATTATTTCACTTTTATTATGAAGCTTATGTCTGTGTATTTGCATCCCCCTAAGTGTTTTCTGGGGTTTTGCCATTTCAAGGCAATGTCTGTTGGTTCAGAACTGCCAGCACCAGGGCTGAGCTGAAAGTGGTATAAACTCACTTTGTTTTTAATTTGAGCCATTTTCATTTTGATCAGGGCACCAAATTATAAAGGCACTGTGAGGGAATGTCAGGTCATGGCTTCAGTTTTGCTTGTACATGTTGTAAATTAGATTGGGAATGCAGCCACAATGCAGTGAGATGAATGCAAGTGTGCCCTTCTCCAGAGACAAGAGCTGCACACCCAGGTGACAGCCATGTGTAAAAAATCTCCCTAAAGAGTGGACATTAATTCCTGCTTTGAAGGAAGATCTGGGAGCTGGATGTGCTGCTGGGGCAGGCTCAGTTCTTCATGCATCCTTTCCAGCTGGAACGCTACTGTTCCCCCCAAAAAATAGCTGCCAGCCAGAAATAGTGCCCAGAAGTTGTCCAAAAGTGTCCAATTAGCCTGCAAATCAATCGCTGTTTGAGTTTTTTTGGACCATGCAGCTTGCAGTTTCTCACCATGCAGCTGACTTAAGTCAACAAGGTAGGAGTTGTCTCAGGGTCTGAATTAAGTCAGACTGACTGCAGGCCCAGTGTGACCCCTGGGGAGCAAACGGGGACATGTTTGTGCTCATGCTGCAGCCCAGGGCAGGGCACAAGCTTGGGAGCACCAAAAGGAGGGAAGAAGGGAGATCAGGATGTTCTGTGGAGGCTGGAGAACAGAGATCAGAACAGGTGACAGTCCACAACAGGAATAAAATAGTTCAGATGTTCTTCTCTCAGAGAGCTCCGGGATCAGCTCATGAAGAAGTGGTGGCAAGTGTCGTGCAGGGGACGGAGTTTGGAGCCTGGGATTGCAGGGCTGAGCTGGAGGTGCTCCTGCTGCCAGCTCTGAAGGGCTGGGTGCTGGCTGGGATCTCAGCCTGGGAGCAGCAGCTCCTCCTTGGCCACTCCTGTGGCTGCTGGGCCAGGGAAGGGATGCCTGTTCCTCCCTGCACAGCCATTCCTGCCAGCCTGAGTCACTGGCTCCACTGCAGGATAAAAACTGTGGCTCCACCAGCTGAAAGCCAATGGGGAACAACCATTCTGAGTGATCTCTTCAGGGTTGTTTTTTTTTTTTTTTCTTTGCTTGAAGAAACATCTCTCTTGCAGGGGTGGGAGACACCCAGAGAAGACATTTTGTGACTGGTACCAGAGTGAGGCACAGTCTGCTTTAATTGAGGATCAACAATGATTCCTTCTCTAAGAGGGACAATTGGCTCCTCTGGAGGAATTATAAAATCCTTCATCTATCAAAGGCACCAGTGGGAGAAGCAGGGGATGTGCAGGCACCAGCTCAGTACCAACTCTGTACTTCACTCTTAACCTTACAGAGAAAGCACAGTGGAGAGTTTCATCATTGACTTGGTAAAAGCTGCCCTTATTTTCATGGGTATAATTACAGAAGAGGTTATATTCATCTGCAAACAAAGGCTCTAGTATTTTTTTTAAAGCAGAAATAAATTTGAAAGCCCCCAACAACTAAACTAATTCTTTTAGCTAGTTTTCAAAAGATAAGTTTTGTGGATTGTGTTAGTTGCTTTGTTGGGTTTTTTTGCAAGGAAGCATTGAGGAACCCATTTCTTAGTGAATACAGTGAAAGGAGAGATTCCAAAAGGGCTTTTGTGCAATTAAGGGAATGTTTGCATTAGGTTGTGCTGCAGTGATTTAACACACGAGAAGGAAAAATCCCAACTGAGTGATTTACACATGGATCTCGAATGTTTTGATCAAAGGTCAGACTCAGAAATGCATTTATGCTTATTTTTAAGTCCAAAGAGAATCCAGTGGGGAGTTAAATCTCTAAGTAGGCATTTAAAGTGTAAATATTCACAGGTAGCTCTTTACTTAGCCATGTCATTTTGCTGTGAGTTTAGACAGGGCCAGATTTACTTGGAAGCTGAAGTCCAGACTCTCCAGTACCTACAACAGGGGAGAGCATTTCTGTAGACTGAACTGAATTTGAATATTTCATCTATAAATTGTGCTTTTTACTGGCTTACAGGAGTTCTAAAGTAGGTTGGGAGAAGTGAAAAGGGGTCAGGAAAACTGGCTGATTTGTCAAGGCTTGCAGTCTCCAGGTTCAGGAATGGTCCATCCTGACATGCAGGAAGTGGCAAGAGGCCTGCATGGGTGAGCAAGGGGTTCTGAAGAAAGAAATGGAAAGGATTTGTGTGATATGTGAGGGGTGGAGACAGGGACAGCTGACCTGGGGGAATATCCAGAGACACAAGGCTCATCTGGAGCTGGCCCCAGTGAAAGACAGGGAAGTCAGGGAGTGCTTCTGCAGGTATGTGAGAGAAAGGAGGAGCAGGGAAAACATGGCCAGGGATGCTGGGTTGGCCTTCTGGGATGAAAATCTTGGGGAGTTAGGGGAGAGCAGTGGTGCTTGATCTCAGCTTTAGTACAGTTTTTGATGCTGTCACCCATAGCATCCGTCTGGACAAACTGATGAGGTACAGGCTGCGAGAGGGACTGAGAAGTGGCCGAGCTCAGGTGTGACCAGCAGGATGAGGCTGACTTGGAGCCAGTCACTGGTGGTGTATTGCAGGGCTCACAGGGGTCCCAGGACAAGGGAAGAGATGAGAATCTTGACTCCATGTTTCAAAAGGCTGATTTGTTATTTTATTATATGTATTATATTAAAAGAAAATGATATATTAAAACTTACTAAAAGAATAGAAGAAAGGATTTCTTCAGAAGGCTTGAAAGGAATGGAATGATAATAAAATCTTGTGACTGACCAGAGAGTCTGAGATTGGCCATTAATTAAAAACAACCATGAGACCAATCACAGATGCACCTGTTGCATTCCACAGCAGCAGATAACCATTGGTTACATTAATTTCTGAGGCCTCTCAACTTCTCAGGAGAAAAGATCCTAATAAAAGGATTTTTCATAAAATATGTCCATGACAGTGGTGCACCTCAGCAGTCCATGTTCTGGAGTCAGTAGTGCTTGACATCTTCATTAATGATGGGGCTGAGGGGACAGAGTGCCCCTCTAGCCAGGCTGTGGATTGTACCCCATGGAGGACTGCCTGATGGACTGGATGGATGTGGTGGTGCTCAGCAGGACCCTGACAGGCTGCAGAAATGTGGGAATGGGAACCTCAGGAAATTCAGCCCCGGGAAAAGCAAAGTCCTGCAAGTGGGGAGCCACAGCCTCATCCAGTGCTGGGAGCAGCTCTGCAGAACACCCTCTGGAGTCCAGGCTGGGTGTTTGGCAAAGGAAACCACAGCAACTGGAGCTGGAGTTCAGGCTGACCACCCTGGGTCATGGATCAGGACCATCATGGATCAGGATCACCCTGGGTCATGGATCAGGACCACCCTGGGTGATGGGTCATGAATCAGGATCACCCTGGGTCATGGATCAGGACCACCTTGGGTCATGGATCAGGATCACCTTGGATCATGGGTCATGGATCAGAACTGTCATGGATCAGGATCACCCTGGGTCATGGATCAGGACCATCATGGATCAGGACCACCCTGGGTGATGGGTCATGGATCAGGACCACCCTGGGTCATGGATCAGGATCACCCTGGGTCATGGATCAGGATCACCTTGGATCATGGGTCATGGATCAGAACTGTCATGGATCAGGACCACCCTGGATCATGGATCAGCACCACCCTGGGTGTTGGATCATGGATCAGGACCATCATGGACCATGGGCACCCTGGAGCTGCCTGCATGTCCTGGGTGCCCCTGGGCTTGGCGCAGCCTCGGTGTCTGGGCAGTTTGCCCTCAGCAGCTGTGTCTGCACCGGGGCTGGCAGTGGGGTGTGCCAGCTTTGGCTGTGGGTCCCCTGGGGAGACACTCCAGCTCCCAGCCAGTGCCTGGTGCAAGGTCCCTCTGTGTGCTGGGAGCCTGTGGGAAGCTCAGCTCTCATCCAGGCTCCCCAAAGGCAGCCCCTCCAGTGCCCACCTCTCAGGTGGATGCCCTGGAACCTAAAAGGGCACCAAACAACTACCACATACCTCATAATGAGATGTGAAGGATCCTTTATTGCTTTTGGCATGATCCTGGTGGGAAGCCCTGCTTTAGCACTGCCATTGCAAGGGGCTCTCCAAGGATGGGTCACAGGCAGCAGCTGAGGTGGAAAGGGTTGCCTCTCTCCACCACTTCTCTGTTTTGCTGAGTGTTTTAATTAAAACCAGATAGAGGAAAATTTCTCACTGTGTTTCCAATTTTTAGTGGTTTCACCTGCTGTTGAAAATTGCATCGAGACAGAATGGTAAAGGGATGATGCAAAGAGGCATGAATGCTCCTTTTAGTGGCTATGAATAGAGCTTCTCATATCAGTTAAGTGTTGACTTCTAATTATGAAAAGATTATAGGTTTCTGTTATTTTTAGCCAGTCCTTTAACACATAAATTAACTAACATTTCATCACTTCATGTAACCTTTCAAAATGGAGGAGGGAGGTTTGGCTGATGAAATTCATAAGATCACATTTATTTGGAGATGTTTACTGTAACTAACAAAGTGAAAAATTACCCTTTTCTATATGCTCACTCTTTCCCTGGTTATGCAGTTCTTGAGGAGGTGATTTTTGCTGTTTTTCTAGAAAGACTTTTAAAGAATAATTATACTAGGGAAGTTTGCTCTTCAACTGTGCTTTAGTTGTATTTTTGTAGGAGTTGCTAGAAACTCAGCCACAACTCCTTTGCTGTCTCATGACTGTGGGTGGTGGAGCTGATGAGTTACTAAATAAGAGATGGGTGTTGGGGTGTCAGGAATGGGAGGGAAGAGCATTTTGTGTCTTGTTCCTCCCTTGGACTGGAGTCTGGCCTTGAGCTTCCAGGAAACAGAGTCCATCTTCCAAAAGCCCTCCTAAAGAGAGGATGCCTGTCTGTCATCCATGGGGATGGTGGGCAGGGTGAGCCTGCAGGAGGCACCAGGGCAGTTCTGGGGGCTCCTGTGATGTGTGGCTGGGTCCTGCAGTGCTGGGTGGCAGCTGCTTTGAGAGGACAAGGCTCAGACCACAGGGATCATGAGCAAAGAGAAATCCTTTCCCCCTTAAGCAAATTGCTCTTTGACAGGAGCCACTGAGGCCAGGGAGGTTCCCCTTTTGCATCTCAGTGCTCTGTGTTCTCTACCAGCAGCAGCTTAGCACTTCAGCTGGGTGGCTGCAGGTTTCTCTGCAGGGCTTTGGCTGCAGTGGGCAGGCTGTGAAAAGAGCAGATGGGGCCAAAACTCTGGGACAGGTGGGGGCTGCCTTCTCTGCCAGGCTCAGTCAGTGTCTTGGATGTTTGTCCCTCAGTGCCCAGGTTCTGCAGAGCAGCCCGGCACTTGTGTCACTGGTCTGGTCTGTCTGTGAGGACAGAAAAGGTGGATGGCACAAAAAAAAAGTGTGTTTTTAGACACAGTCTGCCAGCTCTGCCTGCTGGCTTGTCTCTGGCTGGGAGAGAGCTCGTAACTGAGGGCATAAGCAGGTTCAACATGTGCTTCTTAGCTGGGTGTTGTGACCATACCCATTTTATACCGTTTTTGTCAGAAAACTAGCACGGTGGGTTTCCTTTTTTTTTTTCTTTTTTTTTTTTTCTTTTTTTTCCCAATTTTTGCCCTTTTGTACCCACTTTGCTCCTGTTTCATGTCAGGATGACAGTCTAGGTCAAAGTAGGGGAGAGGGATGGTCCTGGGTGTAATATTTGTGCATTTCTGGATCATTCATTGATACTGTTTGGATGTGGATCAAGTGTGTGTTCACATTTGTGTCGAATTAGCCAGACAGACACAAACCCTGGAGTTCATTCCAGCTGCTGGAGAGCAGACTGTTACCTGATCCAGGACTGACAATACCTGATCCAGCAAAAAGTCAAAGCAGTCCAGACAGAAGATACCTGACCTAGCAGAGATCCCACCAAGATGAAGTGAACTATCAGTACCTTACACTGTGTGGCATCTTTTTCTATGGTACTAAGGGTTGAAAAACTGGATTTATTCAGGTGCTGGATTTATTCAGGTGCTGGAATGTGGCCTCCTGTGCTGCTGCCCATGTCAGTGGAAGATTCAGTGTCAGTCAGAGGGAGAGCTGTCCACTCCTGCAGCTCTGGGTGGTGCTGGCTCCAGTCCCTGAAGGTGAGAATGGAGCTCAGGCCCTCCCATGGCTGTGGGAAGCTCAGAGCTGCCCCTTTGCAGGAATCATTGCAGACAGGAGTCTGACAGGAGCCTGGACAGCCCCTTGCCCACCTTGGGTCAGCCTTGCAGAGCAGCTGAGCACATGGACAGTGCTGATTTTCTAACTTTTACTTTTTCCCTCCCAGCTGAATTCACAGGCAGGAAATGAGCCCACATCTACAGCATTTAGTGCTGCTGTTTCCCGAAGGTAGAGGAGGCAAAATTAGAATATCCTGTTTACATGTTGTTCAAGCTGTGTTTGAGCAGCTGTCCCAAGGGTTTTCAGCTTGCTGGATCAGGACAGGCTTCTCTTACAGTCTGAGCATCTTCCTGTGTGAGTGGAGAGTGTGGCTGCCTGCACTGAGCACCTCCCTGGGCCAGCCCCACAGCTCAGAGGGGACAGCTTCTCACTGTCACCAGGCTGGGGAAGCTGAGGCTCACCAGGTCCTTCAGGACTAAAGGTGGGAGAAACCACCCACCTTTAAAGTGGCAAATTACTTTCTGAAATGGTTGTTCCTGTACCTTATAGGAAGGTACATTCCTCCTCCTGACATTCTCAGAGCATCCTTGAGTCACTGGACTTGAAATGTCTGAGAAAAAACTGGTTCAGAGGGCTGAGGTGACAGATTTTTAAGTCACTTCCAGCTTTTCTTAAGTTAACAGTTCAGTCTTTCTAACTATTACCTTGGTATAATACCTACCTATAGCATGTTTGTGTTTGAGCAAACCCATTTATGCTTCTGGGAATGCAGAAGGACCTCCCTGGGGCAGGGGTGACCTGTGAGAGGTGTCAGCACCTGTGTGGGGTGGGTGCTGAGTTTGTAGCATGGTGGTTACGTAATTCCTGCCTTTTCCAGGCTGTCATGCTCCTGCTGGAAATAGACAGTTATCTAAGAAAATAGCAAAGTGCACCTGGAAACTTTTAGACTAGTCTCCTTGTTTAATCATGAGCCCATTTGGAATAGGAAGGCAGCTGTGATATATGACCTTTTTCTGCCATATATTAGAGTGGTGACTCATCTGCAGCGTCAGGGAATGGAATGAGCAGTCTCCAGGCTGCTCTGTGAGCTGAGCTCTGCAGCTCTGACATCTCTGGAGTTCAGGGTGTTTGGGCTGCATCCTCCCTGCTTGCAGTATCACCATTCTTACCTGCTTGCACAGATTTCTCTAAGCTGAAGTATTTAAATTGATTCTGTCTTTTCCATGTCATCTCAGAGGGCTTTTTGTCTGAAGACCACAGAGGTGTCAGTGACACATTTAATATAGAAAAGAGCCAAGACAGAAACTAAAGGTGACTAAGAACATCAAAACTGGAAAAGGAGGCTGGTGCAGTAGGTTTTGTGACTGGTTCTGTACTGTGAACATTGTCACTTATATAGAAAAAATCTTCAATAGGTAGATAAATGTACTATTACAGGAACAAGAGACAATGGCCATATGAGCTCTAAATATTTAGTTTATTGTTTATTTGTTGTAATAAAACTGTCTCAATGTCTGTAAACCTGTCACTGGAAAATAAAACTTAATAAAAGCTTAAATAAAACATGAAAGGTCTACAGTCTGACCTTGCATTGTGCCAAAGTCTGAAGTAATGGCATGGGCAAGCATCTCACCCCAGAGCTCAGGTGATCCCAGCTGGTTTAACCAGCAATGGTATAAATTGCAGTATCCATGAGAATTAAAAACCAAGTACAAGTTTTTTGGAAAATCTCTTCTATCCCCCTCTGTGAAGTGCCACTTCTGTTGCCCATAGTATTGGGATGTGCAGTGTGAAGGTCTGCCCTTCCTTGTCAGTCTGAGTGCAGAGCTGGGCTGGATGCCCCTGGTGCTTCACACCAGCTCCCTAACAGGGAATGTGCCCAGGAGCACTGGGGAGCTTTGGATGGGGATATTTGATGAGTCTGGAGTGCTGCAGGAGCCTGGCTCAGTTCTGCTGCCTCTGGGTGGCTGTGCTGGGCTCACTGAGCCTGTGCTGCTGGGTCTTCCTCTGCCAGCAGCTGGACCAGCTCCAGTTTTTGGCCATGGCCTCTCCTCCTCTGCTTGTACTACACTGCTGGAAATTCAACACTCCTCAGCTGGCTGTGTTATAAATGTGATTACACTCACTGTGCTCCAGGCAGAGTCAGTGTGGTTGGAGCTGGAGGGTCTTGTTGGCTGTAGGAGGGCTCATGTCCACAGCAGGACACTCAGGTGCTCAGCAGGGGAGGGGCAGTAGGACAGGAAAATCTGACTTACAGGCTTTCCCCCAAGTTATTCATTCCCAGTGGTGCCCTCCCCAGCTGTATGTCTCCTTGCTTTGACTATCCCAGTCATCTCAAGGTACTTTTAGAAACAGGATTTTTTCCTGTCTTTATTTTTGCTTTGGTGCTGAAGTTATTTGCAGGTCCCCTTGTGCTGTGATTGTCAATGTGAGCCCTGAGCAGTCAGCTGAGCTCTGAATCCCAGACAGAGCCACCCAAAATTGCACAGCCAGGGGAGCTCCTCTGCCTTCTGCTTCAGTGCCTCAGTGGCAAAAGATTTCTCGATAAATGCCAGATGAGTATGAATTACCCTGGAACTGCAATGCTCTGAATGCAGCCAGAGCAAGGAATGGGTATTTTAAAGCAAGCAGAGTGTGACTGAGGGTGTGGTTCGGATGGGCCTGCTCGGCCTTGTGCTATCGCTCACCGGGGGCTCTGCACCGGCACCAGGGCCGGGCCCTGCAGGCCCTGGCAGTCATTTCATGCCTCACAGCAGTCATTCCACATTCTGTATGAAGCAATAAGCATTTGCTGTGCTGGCTTTGGGCTTTCCCTGGGTGATGGGTGGCTGGACTCCAGAGGCAAATCCCCTCTGGTTTGCAGCAGCTCCTCCTCAGGGCTGAGAGCGGCTCCCGGGGCCTCTCCCCTCTGCACCGCTGGCCTGGAGCTGCCTTCAGCCACCGGCACAGACATGCCCTGGCCCCAGAGCTGTGAAACGGAGGCTGGTACTTGGGAATGGTTTCTGTGGCCCTCTGTGCTCCCAAACCCTTGCCCATCAGCTCTCCCTGTGTGTGGAGCTCCAGAAGGGTGAAGGACAGAGCAGGACAGGCAGCACCTATGGCTGCTTTCAGAGTGAGCAGAGTCCTGCTGGCAGTGCTCATCCCTCAGGCAGGTAGGGCTTGGCTCCTGTGCTCTGGGCAGCACTGCCATTCCTGGAACTGCTCCCAGTGCCTTCCTTGGTGGCCATGACCTCTCCCAGCTGCTTTGTCCCACACAAGCCTTGTTAAGCAACAGGCAGAGTGGAGGTAATGAAAGGTTTTCCAGAACCTAGAACTTTGCTTCTGCAAAACTTCCAGTGAATGTGAACTTTGCTGCACTTGTAACCAAACATAAATTATTTCAAATTTTGATTTTTCTGAGTGAAGTTCTACACATGCATCCCTCCTGTGTATTAATTGAGTAAAGCCTCCTGTAGCAGGCAGGCACTGAAGTGATCTTTTTAAGTCAGCAGATGCATATCTCAAGGGCCTAAATAGTTTATTTATTATTCCTTGAGGATGAAAGTAAGGTTGGGGCCAATCTCACCAAGGTTTAACAGTGACAACCAGAAGTTTCACAGTCCACAGGCTGCTTCTTGCCTTGCCTTGTTTAAGCTGTGATTTGTGCTAGGTGCTGTGGCCCTTGTTCCTCCAGCGTGGTGCCCTCCAGCACAGGCACTGCAGGGAGCACGGGGGGACTCCAGCCTGGAGCTGGGGCTGTGCTGCTGCTTGGGGTCAGCTCCTCGTGGCTCTTGGGGTGCCAGGTGTGCATGGGTTGGGGCTTGGCAGGAGAGCCTAAAACATTTACTTGAGCATTTCTCACTTTTCTTAGCCTGTCATTTTCAACCTTAACTCCAGCTGTGGTGTGCCCTGCTCTTCCTGGGGCAGAAGCAATGCTGGCAGCTCAGCCAGGCAGTCCCTCCATCACTCCTAGCACAGGGTGTTGCTGCTGAGCATGTCCAGGTATTTATTTATAACTTGTGTGTACCAGATTTCACGTTAGATACTGAATCCTTGTAAGGACTGTAATCCATGTGTAGGTTTCTGGCAGGCAGCAGACGAAAGCCCTGCACTGAGCTGCCCATGGTGGGAGGCTGGGCAGGCTCCCTGGGCTCCTCCCTGGCTCTGCCCCTGCAGGTGCCTCGAGTCTCCTCCCTGTGCCTGCCTGGGGTGACGTGTGTGTTGGAAGATCCCTCCTGCCGTGGTTCTTGGAAGGAAAGGAGCATTTTTCTCCCCTGAAGTCACCTCTTCTATCCAAGCTGCCCGGGAGCTCAGCAGGTGCTGCAGCAGCAGGGGCAGAACTGCCTGGGCTCGGGGCAGCTCTGGGGCTGCCCTGCTCACCTGGATTCTCCGCAGAGCACATCTCACAGGAGCAGCAGCACCTCTGTGGGATCACAGGCAGTGTGGGAGCACCTCCCCTGGCCCCTGCAGGTGTCTGACACAGCCCTCTGCTCTTGCAGCTCTTGCTGCACTTTGGCTTCTGGTTTGCAGCTGAGGCTTCCCTCCTTGTTTGTTCTCCCTGCTCCATGGCAGTGGGTGTCCATTTCCCTGCCCCTGTGCCATGGATGGGCTGCAGGTGTGCAGAATCTTGTGCGGGGCTTGTGTAGAGATGGTTTTCCTGTCTGAGACAAGAAAAGGGGATTTTGCAGTGGCCCAGTGTGATGCTCATCTGCCCTTTTCCCAGAACTGCAGAGGCAGGGAGGGAGTCATCTGTGCCATGTGTTAGTTGTTAATTTTAGCTTTACCATAACTCTTGATGACAGGGCTTGGTTGTTTCCTACTGTAGGCAGCATGTAGCAGTTATCCTGAGATATGGTGGGGCTGCAGAGCAGTGAGGCTGCAGCTCATCCCTGGGCTGTGGGGCTCAGGCTGTGGATGCTCCCAGCTCCCACAGCTGCTGCATCTCAGAGGCCACCTGGTGCCATTTCTCTTGCATTTGTGCTAAACCTTTCAGGTTATAAAAGGATGGCTTCAGGCACAGGCTGAATTCCACCTGTGTCTGAGGTCAAAGGTGGTTAAATATCTGCCATGAGATGCATGGCATTTATCAGTTTTTTTTCCCTAATTCTGGCTGCCTGGTGAAGTCTGTTTGAAGTAGCAGCCTGTGCTGGCATGGCCAAAAGAGCATTATCAGATGTGATGTACAGGTCCCCAACTGAACCTCTTGGAATGCACAGGCTCCTGCAGGGAACTCTTACAAGTACCAGCAGGCTAAAAATAGGTTGTTGCTGATACCTTTGTAATTATAAAGCATTGCATTTGGTCTCAGGTCCCTGAACACATCAGAAGGTCCCAGTCTGATCTGCTGTGCTGTGGGAGCTCCCCAGGAGCTGCCTCTGGTGCTGTGCAGGGCTGGAGGCTTGCCTGCCTCGTGTCCAGAGCTGATGTTCTCACTGATGTGCTCCAGCTCAGCCAAGTGCATGGCTGAAGATGTGGGGAGCCCTGGCCGTGTGCTGGAGTCCAGCAGGGATCTCTGGGAGCTCCTTCTCTTCTCAGTACCATTTTTGTTGGTGGTCCTTTGCTGTGCTCCATGGAGTGTTTGTTCAGTCTCTGCTCTGTTTGGTTCAGTGTTCTGTGAGGGTGTGAACCTCTCTCCACCCCAGCCAGGCTGCTGTGACACTGCTCCTGCCTCAGCCAACCTTCGTGGCAACTTTGAGTAAATGCAACATCTTGCAATGTATTTTTCTGGGTAGAGACACCAGATCTGTAGGAGAGCTGATGACCTGGGCAGAAACAAAGCAGCTGCTGTGTTAAAGATCTGGGTACAGCTGACTGCTCAGAATTGAGCTGTCAGGAGGGGAAATGAATTGTATAAAGGCAGAAGTTGCTCTGAAGTCATGTCAAGGGAAGTGTCAGAAACCAGACATGGTTGCTCTGCAACAGAACATTCTTCATAGGTGGTTTAACAAGCCTTGGAATTAAATCTGGGGAGGGGGAAAAGTGATGTAGCTGTTATGTCAGGGCTTCACAAGCCCACAGTGTGCAGTCTGGGCTGGGACTGGTGGAAAAGCAGACCCTGAGCAGCCATGTAATCAGGGCTTCTCCTTGGCAGCTATGAGCTCACACTAAACTGCAGCTGCATATATATTTTCCAAAATACCCTTTTGGAATTTTACATACACTTTTTTAGTATGCTAATCATCTCTGTGGTCATTCCTTCCTGGAGTTAATGACTGCTCTCTTGGAGAAAACAAGTTAACAAACTGACAGCTGCTCCTAACTAATCACTTGCTTGGAGAGGCCAGTGCAAGTTTAGCATCCACAATAAATCCTTCTTGTGCTTCTGATGGTTCAGTGCAGCAATGTCAGAGAAATGAGGTAATAACCTGCATTTATCAAAGCAGTTTGGACTGTAGTAGGTTGGTGCACAAGAGCCCAGAGACAGAATTGCCAGAGTTACAGACTGTGGGTTCCTGCTCTGCTTTGAGAAGCTCTAAGCATTTTCCAAGATGGAAAATGTAGTTCAGTTGGCATAACCTGCCAGGCAGCCAGATCATCAACAGCTGCCAGGGCTGGCATCAAAAGGTGGGCAAGGAGTGCCCAGGGAGCTGGGGGGCTCTGAAGGGGCCTCCTCTGTTCCCACAGCCAAGAGTGAACCGAGACTTGGAGCAGGGTGTGGTGCTGAGGTGGCACTGGCTTGTCCTGGGTGTGACCCTGGGGCTGTGCAGCCCCTCCTGGGCCAGTCCCTGCAGAGCCTGGGATGTGCTGGGGCTGTGCAGCCCCTCCTGGGCAGATCCCTGGGATGTGCTGGGGCTGTGCAGCCCCTCCTGGGCAGATCCCTGGGATGTGCTGGGGTTGTGCAGCCCCTCCTGGGCAGATCCCTGCACAGCCTGGGATGTGCTGGGACAGAGAACCCATTCCTCACTCCTGGGCTCTGTAATGCTGCCCCGAGTGAGGAATTCCTGCAGCTGCTGGCTCACAGGACACCTCTGGCAGACAGTGTCCACAGTACCCATCTCTGATCAGTTAACCTTTAACTCAAGGCAAATAGAGGATGTTGTCCATAATATTTGGTTACAAATAAATGAATAGACTTGGGAGCCTTAGATAAGGCAACAAATGTTCTGAAATTTTCATTTCTTGTGTCAGGGCTGAGCTCACCCAAGGACTGGCATTTTCCTAACAAATTTGCAATAAACTGATGGATCTGAATGGCAGCTAGTTTGTCTCACTAGGTTTAGCTTGGGTAGCTGTTAATCTTGAAGTTATAGTTTTTGCTCCCTAAATTCTGAGATCAGGTTTAAGATTTTAAAAAATATTAATGGATGTGTTCAATTTTGAAATTTATAATTTCATTTGACAAAGAGTCTAAAATGGCAACATTGTACCAGAATGTTGAGCTAGCTAAATGAAAACCTGATCTCCCTTCATGACAAGGAATGAGGGAGTTAAAGGTAAAAACACCAATAAACCCTGTGAGTTAATGAATGGTCTTTCCATTTCAGTACTGGAATTTGTAGTACAGGCAAACTGCTTTTTTTAAACTTGCCAGTATCCCAATCAATCTGATCCCACTCCACACCTCACACTGATGGCTGTGTTAATGCTGCTCTGAACTGCAGTTCAGTTCTGGAAAGGGTGTGTTGCACTGGGCTGGCATGGCCAGGTTCAGGTGCTGGGGGGCTCTGGGAGAAGCTGCCAGAAGCTCCCCCTGTGTCCAGCAGAGCCAATTCCAGAGGCTCCAGGACAGACCCAGCCCTGACCCAGGCTGGGCCCCTCAGTGACAGCAGCAGCACCTCTGGGAGCACTTGGGAAGGGGGAGGAAATCCCCCAGGAACTGCAGCTGGCTGAGAGCAGGGAGGATGTGTGAGAGGAGCAGCTCTGCAGAGCCCAGGGCAGGGCAGGAGGGGCAGGAGCTGCTCCAGGGGCTGGAGCTGAGATCCCCGAGCCCAGGGTGCAGCCAGGGAGAGGCAGCTGAGACCCCCAGCCCTGGGGAACAGCACAGAGCAGAGATCATCCCCTGAGCCCTGGGGAACAGCATGGAGCAGAGATCATCCCCTGAGCCCTGGGGAACAGCACAGAGCAGAGATCATCCCCTGAGCCCTGGGGAACAGCACAGAGCAGAGATCATCCCCTGAGCCCTGGGGAACAGCATGGAGCAGAGATCATCCCCTGAGCCCTGGGGAACAGCATGGAGCAGAGATCCCCCCAGGCCCTGCAGGCCCCACACAGGAGCAGGGGGAGCCTGGAGGAGGCTCTGACCCTGGGAACCCCACACTGGAGCAGCTCCTGGCAGCACCTGTGGCCCCTTGGAGAGAGGAGCCCAAGGTGGAACAGCTTTGCTGGCAGGAGCTGTGAGCCCCCAGGAGAGCTGGGCTGGAGCAGCTCCTGAAGGACTGACTGCACCCATGGAAGGGACCAGGCTGGAGCAGCTCCTGAAGGACTGACTGCACCCATGGAAGGGACCAGGCTGGAGCAGCTCCTGAAGGACTGACTGCACCCATGGACAGGGACCAGGCTGGAGCAGATCCTGAAGGACTGACTGCACCCATGGACAGGGACCAGGCTGGAGCAGATCCTGAAGGACTGACTGCACCCATGGACAGGGACCAGGCTGGAGCAGCTCCTGAAGGACTGACTGCACCCATGGAAGGGACCAGGCTGGAGCAGCTCCTGAAGGACTGACTGCACCCATGGACAGGGACCAGGCTGGAGCAGATCCTGAAGGACTGACTGCACCCATGGAAGGGACCAGGCTGGAGCAGCTCCTGAAGGACTGCAGCCTGTGGAAGCTCTCAACCTGGAGAAGTTCATGGAAGGATGTCTCCCAGGACAAGAGAGGGATGACTGTTCATGATATGCTGATCTTCCCCCACAGTATTTGCATTTTTATTTTGCATGTACTTACATAGAATGTGCACAGCAGGGGGGAATTCTGGAAGATAAAAGCCTGGTTTTGTAGTTCTGCAGTTCCTAGGTTCTTAGGTGTATTAAAAAAAACAAAAAACTGGTACGGTGCCAGTTCTGTTGGTTCAAATGATTAATGCCAAGCTTGTGCATGCACTTAAAGTTATAGTTTATAAAGTACATGCACTTATAAAGTTATATTGCTTGTAGAAATAGAAGAACACAGCAGTTTCTTCAGAGTTGTTTTAAGCAAAAAAATCTTTGTTTTTATGTTCCACTGTAGTATTTAAAAATTTCGCTGGCCTTGTCCTGAAGGACTGTCCTTCTGGGACTGAATAGAGACCTATGGACATCTCAGAGGAATTTAAAAATCAGTAGTCCCAGTTGTGTGACAGGTGGACATGGATTCCCCAGAGTTTAAGTTCTTCTTCAAAGAGAGACAAAACCAAAGTGGTCCTTGAATTAATTCCCTTCCTTGGTTTGAATTTAGAGAGGTTATGCATAGGTAGAAATAAATGCACAGGCAAAAGACTCTCAAACCCAAAACCAAAAACTTTGAGGAAATAGCTTTAAATACTCCCCAAAACCAGACCATCCCCCAAACCCCCCCTTTGTAGAACTGACTGAAATCATGATGTTCCCCGTGAGTTTGCCATATGTAGAGCTGACCTCTGACTTGTTGGCTCCTGGTGCTTTGTCCACCTGAGGGCTCCATGGGAGTCATCCCTGGCATCCCCAGGGGCAGGGTGGGCAGTCAGGGGGAGTTTCTGAGCCTGCCTTTCTGCCCTGGGAGCAGAAGGAAGGAAGAGGCTTTGCTGCTGGGGGTGTAAGGTGCCAGGGTGTGTTGATGAGGTTCCATCCTCTGCTCACAGGGAATAAAACCATTCCTAGATGTGACTGACAGATCCATTTTCCCAGTGGCTTTCACTGCAGTGCTTGGTGTTGTGTTTGTGGAGAGGGCCAAGGAGAAATCCTCTGGGCTTGGACTGAATTGTTGTTTTATCAGTGGTTGTTGAATGTCCCGGGGAGGAGCACTCTGTTGTGAAGGTCTCGCTGAATGATTTCTTGGGCTGGCAGAGTTGTTTGCAGGGACTGTGTGGATTTCTCTGTCCTTTCTGGCTGCACCTGCCTCCTCTGGGTTTCTGTCTGCAGCCAGCCTCAGACAGAAACCAGACAGCCTCTCCCTCCTTTGAAACACCAACAGAGGCTTGGCCCCCCCTTAATTTTGGGTTGATTTCCATGCATTTGTTTCACTGCAACCGCCTGCTGCTCTCTTGGGTACTTGAATCTATTCAGGGTGAGGAGCTCATTGATTTAGGGTATCAATGGTGGGGGTCTCCTGAGTGTTGTGAATCAACAGCCTGGAGCTGTTCTTAGGAGCTGTGGAGGATTTTAACTCTGATTCTCTTTCTGCTTTGTAGGTATTTGTATAAAATGTGGGAAAAGGTGTGTATGGAGCGAGCCAGGCTTGCCAAGCAATGGGCAACCTCTATCATACCAACTGCTTCACCTGCTGCTCCTGTGGTAAGTCACATCTGCTGTGCCCTTCTTCTGTGCCTTCCTTTAGAGCCAGCGTGCAAAGTGAGACCTCATCCTGCCTGCTTCCCCAGGCACAATTCCCACACCAGGCTCCAGCTTCAAAAGTTGGTTTTTATTTGCCATCTGTAAGTGCTCAATGGTGTTTTCCTAAGCAGCAGCCCAGAAAAGTAGTGTTTGGTTGTTTGAAGAGCTGCATTTACAAAATGGCTTCAACCTGGCTGTTAGAAGCACGATGTGCTTTAAATCACTTGTATTTATGGAACTGTAATGTGCATGTAATATTTTTATAGAAAAAAAGGTAAAATTTGTTTGGCCAAAACCATATTTTTGTCACTTTCTATTTGCAAATGCAAGTCTAGTCAGGCATGTGTACTTGTCATTTCTGTGTATGCACAGTGCTCAAAAATTGTTCACTTATGGTTGAATGTGACAAGAACAAATAGAAACTGTGTGTTGAAATGTCTTATGCTATTACAAGATTTTATTTTTGTGGGGGAAAACTAGATGATAGATCACTGTTTCCTCCTTGCTGTTCTCAGGACCTTTTTAGGTTTCCCTTTCAATCTGAAAGAGATGTTTCCGTGTGTAATTTGGGGAAATCCTGGCTTTGCCAGGGGAAATGGAAAATTCAGGGCAGCATTTTCAGAAGTGTGCCTGAAATCAGGCAGTATGAACTTAAGTTGGAGATATCCTCAGTGTCTTGTCTGTGACTGCTGAGAGCTCACAAATTCCCACCAAGCTCAAGGGAAGTGTGAGAGCTCAATTTTCAGGAGTCAGGTGATTTTTCTTGTTTTATGCACTCATCTAGTGAGGTTCCTTTTATATATGAAAATATTTGCCTGGATATTGAAGATCTTGTTATGATACAGATACACAGCAAAAGTTTTATTCTGAGCAGAAGGTGCTGAACACAGATTGTTTCTAAAAAGGATTAATTAAGGATTAGAAAAAGAGTAAAATGTCTTTGGCATACAACCAAATCAGTTGATAATCAGAAGAACATTGTAAAGTTCACTTCTGACAGAAGTGTTGTCTTTTCTCCTGAGGTTTGTACTGATAAATATTGGTTTTAAGAAACCTTCAACCTGAATGTAGAATTTATTGACTTTTCTAAATGACTCTGGACCATTACAGCTGCAGGGTTGAGCTCATCTCAGACCCTCAGGGATTGTTCATGGCTTTGCTCAGGTCTGACTGTGAGTTTGCTGTTCTGCTGGCTCCCAAAGTGAGCAGCATCCTGCTTAGCTGAGGATTACAAAATAGGATATCAGATAATGTCTATCCACAGCATTAACCTAACCTAATTGCATGGGTGAATTCCAGCTTCCTCTCTGGGGCAGAAATGTTGTTTTTTAAGTACTCAGGCTGCACATTTGCTACCATGGGGTTCTGTGTGTAGGTCACTGTTCTTTACAAAAATGTATAAGGGACAAGAAGTGTATTTTAACAGCAAAATACAAGCACAACTCAATTATTTAAGCACATAACAAGCTTTTCTGCCTGTTCTGGAGAGGTGTGTGTGGCCAGTGTTCACCTACCACGGGGCAGCTTGAGACATGTCCACCTGAGGCATTGTCTGCCCCACCCTTGGCTCCCTGGAATTTGGTGATTCAGGCGCTTCCCGTGAGTCACCCCAGCACAGGGAGATGCTCCAGGTTGTCTTCTGAGCCTCTCACTGTGCTGCTCTGGAGGCCCCACCAGGACAGTTCACCAGTGGAAGGGCTTGGATTGAATGTTTGCAGCCTCTGGTACAGCCCTGTTGGCAGCGGAGAGTTTGGGCACTGGAGAGGGGCTCAGGCAGCTGAAACACCTGAGCAGAGCTCAGCTCAAGGGTGAGCCCAGAGCAGAGCTTTTCCTCTCAGCTCTGAGCTAGGATCAACATGAGCCAGCTGGGAGCAGGATGTTGCATTAACTCTTTCATTCCTCACTGTGTTTTGGGCTGTGCAACCCATGGAAAGCCCAGAGTGGTTCTGTACGGTGCCAGTAGAGTCAGACCTGGGACCGGGGCGTGCAGGTCCTGTCTGTGGGAGCTGCACCCTTGAGAATGGGGCTGAAAGGGCTTTGCAGGAGCTGAGGGGCAAAACCAAATGGAGACTTCTCACAGGACTGCAGTTCATGACCAGGGAGTTCATTTTGTGACATTGCTGGAACCTGTGTGAGAATCCTGAGCTGTAGGTTTGGTGCCCACTGTTGGATGGGTGAGAGTAACCAGAGAGGGCCCAGAAGAACTTAAATAGATGATTAAAAGCTGGGGGAAAGCTAATAATGAGAGCTCAGTGTATTTTGGGTATCTGAAATTGTGGGAGGGTTATGTGGCTGGAGCTTGTAAGTACATGAACCATAAAACAGCATTAGAAAGTGGTCTCATATGTACTAGAGACAAACACAAGAGAAATCTTTCCTGGAGGCTGAAATTGCACAATTCAAATAGGAAATCAAAGACAGTTTTTCTGCAATGAGGATGATTAACTGCTGGAACAAAACAGCAAGAGAAGTGGCAAATTCTCTATTCTTTTTTGTTTTCAAATTAAGACCAAATGTCCATTTGGAGAATGTTTTAAGTTGATCCAAGCTTTAGGTAATTGGGTGATCATTAATGATCTTTGTTAGGTGAGGGGTCACAGCACACACTGCTGCTTCTTCTGAGCCCTTGACAGGAGAGTAGAGAAGCCCATGGGTCCTCTCTGCCTGATCCATGCTGTAGTTCTGTGTGTGTTTATGTGGTGGTTGGCCCTGGCTGGACTCCAGGTGCCCACCAAAGCCACCCTGTCCCTGCCCTCCTCAGCTGGATGGGGAGAGGAGAGATAAGGAAAGGCTTGTGAGTCCAGATAAGGGCAGAGAGAGCTCCAAAAATCTATTAACAACCAAATCAGAGCTGGATAATGGCAAATAAAAACTAAATCTTAAAACAGCTTCTCCTCAGCCCTCCTTTCTTCCTGGGTTTAACTTTACTCTCAGCTTTCTCCACCTCTGCCCCGAGTGGTGCAGGGGGATGGGGAATGGGGGCTGTGCTCAGCTCATCCCAGGTTGTCTCTGCTGCTCCTTCCTCCTCAGGGCAAGGGCTCCTCACATCTTCCTGTGCTCCAGTGTGGGGTCCCTCCCACAGGGGACAGTGAGCTCCTTGAGCTTCTGCAGGCTGAGAGCTTCCCATGGGTGCAGTCAGTCCTTCAGGAGCTGCTCCAGCCTGGTCCCTGTCCATGGGTGCAGTCAGTCCTTCAGGAGCTGCTCCAGCCTGGTCCCTGTCCATGGGTGCAGTCAGTCCTTCAGGATCTGCTCCAGCCTGGTTCCCCAGGGCTCAGGGGATGATCTCTGCTCTGTGCTGTTCCCCAGGGCTCAGGGGATGATCTCTGCTCTGTGCTGTTCCCCAGGGCTCAGGGGATGATCTCTGCTCCATGCTGTTCCCCAGGGCTCAGGGGATGATCTCTGCTCTGTGCTGTTCCCCAGGGCTCAGGGGATGATCTCTGCTCTGTGCTGTTCCCCAGGGCTCAGGGATGATCTCTGCTCCGTGCTGTTCCCCAGGGCTCAGGGGATGGATGATCTCTGCTCTGTGCTGTTCCCCAGGGCTCAGGGGATGATCTCTGCTCTGTGCTGTTCCCCAGGGCTGGGGGTCTCAGCTGCCTCTCCCTGGCTGCACCCTGGGCTCGGGGATCTCAGCTCCAGCCCCTGGAGCAGCTCCTGCCCCTCCTGCCCTGCCCTGGGCTCTGCAGAGCTGCTCCTCTCACACATCCTCCCTGCTCTCAGCCAGCTGCAGTTCCTGGGGGATTTCCTCCCCCTTCCCAAGTGCTCCCAGAGGTGCTGCTGCTGTCACTGAGGGGCCCAGCCTGGGCCAGGGCTGGGTCTGTCCTGGAGCCTCTGGAATTGGCTCTGCTGGACACAGGGGGAGCTTCTGGCAGCTTCTCCCAGAGCCCCCCCAGCACCTGAACCTGGCCATACCATCACAACACAAATTAGAAATGTGAGGATACAAGCACAAGATTGCCTGTCTGTCCTTTTTTTTAGTCTGTCTTTTTTCCCCTCAAATAACAAGAATGATCTGAGGTCATCTCCAGCAGTTTTCAGTTTTACTTTCAACTGAATGGTTGTAGAAAATAAAAGGCAATAACCAAAGAAAAATAATTCTGCACCTGAAGATATCTGATTTAGATAAGGGCTCAATACTTAACCAGCTACAATTAAAAAATAAATAAAATAATATTTCAAACCCTTGGGAAAAGTTGTGGTTTGGAGACCACTCAGGCTGAAATGTGATAATGAATGATGGAGCCTCCAAGGCCTCATTTCATCACTTGGCAAGGAATGTTTTCAACTCAGCAAAGACAAGTGCAGTTGTGCAGGGAAGTGGAAATTCTGCCTGAGTCAGAGCCCTTTCTTAGGCACTTCTTTGAGTTTATCTTCAGTTTCAGTGCCAGGTGCCATCTGTCAGGGTGTCCTGCTGGAAGAGGGCAGTGTGTGCCAGGCCAGCCCTTCCTGAGCCTTCCCAGGAGCTCCCAGAGCCCTTTTCCACTCAAACTGATGCCTTGAGAGGCTGCCCTGGAACAGAGGCTGGCAGAGATAAAGAATAAAGCAGGGATTTATTCAAAGGATCTCCTCAATGGACACACCTTGGGCAGCACAAGAGCCCAGCCAGGGCTGCACCCAAGATGAACCAAAATGGTCCCAAAATGCACGAGCGCTCCCGGGATCTCTCCCTGGGATCAGTTCTGCTCCATTTGCACCTTGCAGTTCATTGTCCCATTCCAGCTTTAGCCCATCCAGTCCCACCCTGCTTGTTTTTCTCTCTCCAGCCCACGGTGTTTGTGCTCTTGGGCTGAGATTTGGATCATTTGTCCTTGGTGCCCAGCTGGAGCAGGAATTGTTTTGTCTCCCTGCTCTGTGCACAGAGCTCACCACCCCCTGACATGAAGCTCAAAGTTACACACTAAAGCAGCACAGAATCTGAAAAATATAAAAACCTTTTTAAAACCTAAGGCATCACCACCATTGTTTAGCACATCATTGCTGGGGAGTTTGTGTTGCTGGTAATTAAGAGAAAACCCAAACCCAGCCTCTCTGCCATGGGCACATCTGTGGGGGCTCCAGCCTCGCCAGTGTAGAGGTGTAAGGGTGGAATGGGGATTTTTGGGGTCTCCTGCAGTGAGGGTGGTTCCCTCTTTGAGGACATGGATGTGGAAAAATGAGAAAGTATTTCAGGTGCACAGTAAATAAACAGGAAATTTCTGTCCCCTCTAGACCTGTTTTGGTAAAATGTCTCAGATGGAAAATCTCTTAATTGTCTTCTGAGGTTCTGACAATGTTGGGAACAGCCCTCAGTAATTTATTGACTCAGAGTTGTACAGGATCTCCTCACAAGAGGAGATTTCACCAGTAAGCTGAGATTAGAATTAAAATGGAAAGGAAGAGTGGATGACTTATTGGACTTGTTTTATGTGCTGCTTTTCTGCCTCTCATTGTGTTCAGTGGGTGCTGGATGCCTGAGCCTTGCTCCTGTAACTGAGCAAGTTCAGCATCTCAGATCCTTGCTCTGTCAGGAGACTTTTGGCAAATCTCTGTGAACTCCTGCAGCATTCTGCCTAAAGCCATGCTCCTCAGGTAGCTTTTTTCCAGAGGTCAAAGAATTCTCTTCAGGTAAGGTAGAAGCCAAAGTGATCTGATTTCCTGAGATCAAGTATTTCAATGTAGATCTTTATTCACAATCTCTTAGAAGAAACAACTGAAGCTTGTTAGGATGGTTTTTAAATGCAGATTCTGTCTCAGCCCTGACAGCAACAGAATCTCTTCTAGGCCTTGATTCAGCAAAGCACTTAGAAGATGTGTTTAAATATGTTATATTAGTCATATGTAAAATTGTTTTGCTGAATTTTAAATAACAGATATTAATTCAGGCAACAACATCATCTGTCCCTCCTGTTAAGTATGAAATCTTGGCTTTGGCAGGAGTTCAGTTGCAGATTTTGCTTATGGAAGACAAGAGCTGAAAAATATCTGCCTGAACAGCTCATCATCGAATTCCTCTTGATAGTATTTCAGAGCATGACAGGATTTCTTGAAGGATAATTGCTGTAATGCCAGACTGCTTGTGTGATCCAAGTGCAGGTGCACAGTTGCAGGAATTAATGCACTCTGGTTGATACTCATTAAAAAAGAGAATTTCCCAGGCGTCTTCAGTTTGTAGATCACAAAGTCACCCACTTTTCAGGCTGAAAGTTTTAATCCAGAGGCAATGATGGCAGAAACTACACTAAGAGGAATCTTTACAATGAGGAGTATCAGTTTGCTGTTTGTAACTCAGAGGGTGTGAGGGAATGAGCTTTGGTCAGGGAATGAGCTTTGCAGAGCTCTCAAAGCTGAGATGTATTTCACCATAAAGACCAGGAACATGTTCTGCTCTCCTCTGTGGAAGCAAATCCTTGAGCATGCCATTCATCTTTAATTGGAGCTTTTGCTGCTGGTTTTGGGGCACAGAAAATCATGGCCAGATCAGCCAGAAGCTTAAAGCAAACTGTAGCATCTGAGGGGGTGCAGCTCTGGCTAGCCCAGAGCAGCCACAGGGGTCGGGCAGCACTCCAGCTTTGAGGGACACCTGGTGAAGGTGTCACAGTGCAGGTGATGATGGGCACTGCTGCTGCCTTGGTTCAGCCTTCACAAGCTCCTCCAGGTCTCTGGGAGGGGATCCCAGGGAGGGCTGACAGAGCTGCTGGTTTCAAAGTGGGACAACCACAGTGGGAGTGTTGTTATTATTGCCCTGAGGGTATTGGGAGCACTTCTGAACCAGCCCGTGCCCCCAGCTGATGGGAAAAGGGAGTCAGTTCATGGGCACAGTCACAACCTGCCTTTTCACTTCTGTCTGAGGCCACTCAGTGCTCCTGGGGGCAGATGTCTATTAATAGGAGGTTGCTCATGTCCCAGAAGTTCCTTGTGACACTGGAATTGGTCTTTTGCGTATTTGCTGCCCCAAGTTGAACCTTTGTTTGCTCTTGGTGGCAGTAAGGCACAGAACATCTTAAGGAAGCTGTGTCCCTTTGGTGTATATTTACAGCAGTTGGTGAGTTTTTAAAATACCCAAATTCCCAGTGGAAGGTTCCATCCCACAGTGTATTTATAAGTTTGGCTTGAGTCGCTGCATCCAAATTGCACACCACCAGTGCTTGCTTTGTAGCTGCAAATTAAACTGTCTGTAAATGTGACTTTCCCATAAAATAAAACAAAATTCAATGTCAAATCAGTGAGCTCTACAGCGTGTGTCCAGCAGTGTTAGATTTGGTAATCGCAGTGGTACAAATGTGTGTGTTTGTGTCAGTGGTTCACCCTTGGTGCCTCATGGCTGACGTTTCACTGACTTACTGCAGGTTCAGAATCTGCTCATCTTTCTGCAGCCACTTTGTGCAACTCTTCTGGGCATCAGGGGAACCCAGCAGGAGCCCGGGAGGGAGAGGGGCTCGTGGGCATTGCTGTGAGGGCTGTGCAGTGCCAGGCTGCTGGGTGGCTCGTGTCCTTGTGCACTTTTCCTGCCATTTTCAACCACATGTTGTTGGACTGGAGCAGGCTGGGACATCGGGCTGTTTGGTGTGTGATCCTGCCAGAGGCACTGGCTAATCAATGGCTGGTGCTCAGGGCCAGGCTGAGCAGGGGCTCAGTGCTGTGTGGAGCAACATCCCCCGACCCCTCAGCTCACACCCTGCTCACCCACAGCTCCAGCCCACGGCTGCAGAATGGAACCTGGGGCCACCTGGGTGTTTGGTGGTTTCCAGGCTGTGACTGGAACTGGCAGCAGGTCCTGTCGTGTGTGGGGCAGGAATTTGGAGATGGGATTCCCAGGAAGAGCCGAGCGCTGTGCAGAGGTGGGAGGCTGGGTGGGAGGGGGTTTGGTGTCTGTGCCTGGGGCAGACACTGGTGTCACTGAGACAGCTCTGCCTGAGTCACTCTGCGTCTCTGGGATGAGTTACAGCCTGTGCTCAGCCCCACACTTCCCATGTAACCCCATCAGGATGGGTGGATGAAGCCATTCCCAGTGTCTGCAGCCCATCCCCAGTGCAGAGCTCAGGACAGGGAGGTGCTCGCTGTGGAGAGGCAGTGGATGGCAGAGATGGCAGCTGGCTTCACATGGTTTGGATCCCCTGTGCAAGACTCTGAGTCTCAGCAAAGGAATATAATCTTAATTTTAATTTAAAGTCAAACTTGGATACCAGCCCATGTAAGAGCCCAAGTACCTCTGGGTACTGATTGCTAGAAAAATGTTTTATCTTGTTCCATGGTTAGTCTGATAATATCCCAGGCCTCAGAACAAAAACAATGGCATGGAAAAGGATCATCAAAAGTGTTTGAGATGGGATAGACACAGGAAACTCTTCTTTACTTAAAATTTATGTAGTTGAGTTTTACATTTTAGGAGGCATTTTGTATTTCTCTGCATTGCTGTCTGAGCTACCTGGAGGCATCTCTGGCCCAGCAGGGCACTGATCTGTGTGCTGGGCTGGAAATAAAGCAGTGCATTGCTGGGTCCCTTCTGCAGACCATGCTGTAAATATTATGTCAGGAGATGTTTTCGATTGTGTGACTAATTTAAATTTAGTTCAGCTCTGGGAGGGAACCTGGTTTTTTAGGGGTGGCTCATCTGATTGCTTCCCTTCCACGGGGACATCCCAGATATTGAAGATGCATGTGCTTAAAGCTTTCTTTTGTTGGGGGAGTGTGTCTCTTGGTCCAATGCCACTCCTCTCTTCAGCAGCAATGGGAGAGCTGCAGGCTCAGCCCCAGGGAAGGGTGGTGGGATCAGTACCTGGCTGACAGGGAGCTGGGAAATGCTGCTCTATTCCTGATGATCAGAGGGCATGTGATCAATAATTGGCTGGTGTTTTGTCTCTGTCTCCTTGTTTCCTTGAAGGGCTGGGATTGCATTCTGCTATGAATGGTTCCAGCATGAAATATATGGCTTTTAATGGGTGGGGGTTGCCTGGCAACTTGTGATGGAAACTTTCTTCTGTGTTCATTGACTGACCATAGATGTATTCCTTCCACAACATTTTTCGTACTCATAATGTGGAGCCATTCACTGATGGCACCTGTGATCCTTTCAAGGGCTGGAAAACATAAAAAGTACAAAAATATGCTCTAATTAACAAGGTTTCACTCTCTGTTTTTGTTTCTGTAAAATCTTCAGAAAACCTAACCACTTCTTTGCACAGTTTTGTGGGTCTGAAATGTCACCTGTTGTCTAGAGTAACAAGATCTGGTCAAATTTCCCCATTTCCTTATTGGCATCTTTTATCCAGGTCTCAATGGTCTTCTCTGAAACCCACGTTTTGGGTGTTTAGTCTTCACTTCTACTCTTTTGTTTTCCTTTCTTACTTTTCCCTCTACCCATTTAAAATGTTTTCTTGGAACACACCTCAGTTTCTACAAAGGAAGAGATTCCCTTGGGCTGCTGGTGAGTTTGTCTCTCAAAAGGGAAGAAATCCAGATAATCCAGAACAGAGCACAGGCAAGTCACTGACTCTGTCAGCAGATGTTTCTGTTTCCCATTTCCAGGTTCTGTAATCTCTAATTGTTACAAAAACCTGGTGGAAGGAAAAAGTGGAGAAAGGAATGAATTAAAGGAGAAACACAGGCTTGGTTTCCTGTAGTTGTTGAACTGTTTCTCCTTTATGTTGTCCCTATATATTTTGCCAAGTGCAAAAAATGCTTTAGTGGTGTCCTTCATCTTTACCCATCTGAAAATTAAACCTTCAAACTAAACTCTGAAATGATTTCTTATGTAATATACATCATCATCAGTTCTTCAACATGTCCACACATGCAGTTAATCAGTTTTGTCCCTCAGCACTTAGGTAATCCATTCTCCTGCCCCCAGCCAGGTGATGGTTTCTTTCCTGGTGCCTGTCTCAGTGCATTTTAACCTCATACAAAACCTGTCCATGTGTATAAACATGTCCAGGCTCCTGTGTGTTGAACCTGTCCTAAAGCCATGCATCACCTGCATCTTCTCCTGGCATTTGGGTGACTCTGCACCTTTCCTTTGCCCAGAGCTGCTCTCACCATTGCTGCTCCTGACTGACCAAAGTGTGATGGGCCCCCATCACCTGACTGCGTTCCTGCTGTCTTGGGAGGATTGAACTTCAGTTTTTGTCTCTGAGGCATCTTGTGGGAAGTTTTCCATTCCCCATGTGTTGTCTTTTTCTTCTTTGTGTCTGCTCTGCTACTGAAGAATTCAAACTTTCTTACTATTTTACATCTTTTGTTTTCCATCTCAAAAAGGCACAATGGATGACTTTAGTAAGATCTTAACTGCATGTCAGTACCTTTTTCTCCAGAAAATAGTGAGCTCTTCTGGCACCATTTGAAATCTTACTGTACCCTGGTAATTTCCCATTTGTCATGCATATCTTTGGCTTTTCCTGGAATTCCCAGTGTCTGAGGACTGCTGGGAGCTCATCATGCCCATATCAAGGAGGTAGGATTATACCACTTTGCAGCCATGGAAACTTCAGTCTGTCCTTCCTCACCAGCAAACCTGCTTTTCCAAACTCGAGAATCGTTTTCTGTTCTTATTCCTGTTACATGTTTCTAGTCTTGGCCTTGTTGCTGCCATTACCTGGTGGCAGTGCAGGGACAGGAGCTCTCCCCTCCTGCCAGGCCAGCTCTGCAGGCCCAGCCTAAGGAGGGCTGGAGCTCTTGGCAGAGGACACAGCATGATAGGAAATCTGGTATTTGCTGCTTCTGTTGCCTTCACTTCCCGTGCTGTCAGACAGGGGGGCTCTGGCTTTGCTCCTCAGCCATGCCCCCTGTCCAGGCTGGGCTCCAGTCTCATCCTTAATTCTTGTTAACTGCTTATTTCCAGGGAGAATTGTCTGTATGGCCTGGAAACACATTAAAGTTCTCACCAGAAAGCAGCCTGGGTTTTACCTTGCAAATTCATTTTACAGATCAAAGGTTTCCACTGCCACTCTTCACCTTAAGGATGCTTTGACTTCTTGTGGGTCTAGAAAAGCTCTTTCCCATAAGAATCCTGCCATGTACAAAACAAAACAATTTTTTTTTTTTAAGTTTGTCTTCACACTTACAAAATATGCAGTTGCAGCAGACTTCAGCACTCTGTGTTTGAGGCTTTCTTCTGGCACAGGATATTGGCAAACAACAGAGGAACAATTCTTAGCTGAGAGGATTGGAGGGTTGGTGGTCACCAAGGGGTGGATCAGCCCAGAGAGGCAGAGGAGAGGGTTTAGCTCCATTGCTCAGGGTTCCTTGTCCTCTGGGACAGATCCCTTCTCCTGTCTGGCCTGGCCCATGTGGGCACAATCCTGCTCACCTCCTCCCCTGGGTGATGCTCTGCTGCTTTCAATGTGTTCCCATCCTATGGAGATCCTGAGGTCAAGGCACTGGAGAAGGGAGAAGCTTTGTAAATATTTCAGTAATTATTGTTATATCACAAATAGATGCATTTGCTGGAGGAAACACTTGCTGTGTCTGGCAGCCAAACCATACAGCTGCTACTGCATGCTACTGAAACTAATTACTTGCTCAAATAATGCATATTTACAGTTTATGGGGGACCAGTTTGAGGATTATATATCATTAAATAAATGGACTAATGCAAGATTTTAAAAAGCTTGCTTTCCCAGCACTGCTCCCAAGAGCCCTGAGTGCCTGGGCCACGTCAAAAGCGTTCCCATTCCTCTGTCCAAGCCCAATGTTGTGTTTTTAATTTATTTTCAGTATCCAAGGAATGCTGTCTCCAGTATTCAGAGGACTCTAAATCGGATGTGAGACACAAATGCACCAGAGAAACTTATCAGAGAAACAGGCTTGGCGTGAAGCCTACATAAACAACCATAAATTCTTCTCATTTAAATGAGAGGGCTCGGGAGGATTGGCCCATTAGAGAGGCAGTGGGCTGGCCCTGGGCACCAAGGAAAGTGCTTTGGTAACCCCTGGTATTTGACATGACCTGAATGCTTTGCCTGCCTATAAACTTACTGTTACAGATTGACCAGCTTGGTTCTGGTAAATTCACTTCTACAGGTCAAAGTTATTTACCAGCAGGGGATGTTTTCTCCTCTCCTTGGACTTCTCAGAAAATTTTAGTTCATTTTAACCCAGGTAATGAAGAGCTCTTGTTTCCAACCACCCCTGGCTGCCTCACTCCCTTGAAACACAGAACAGGAAGAAACTCAGTAAATTCAATCTTGGCCAGAAAGCTATTTTTTCTCCCTTGCTTCCAATAAATATCTCATTTCCTGAAAATCCTGACTTTGACCAAAACTTCTGGGACTTTCTAGATTTATCATCACTCATGGCCAAATCCAGTTTCAGTTAGTGTAGGGTAGTCAGTTCCTGGAGGGCAGTGGGAGCTCTGAGCTGGGCAGCAGGAGCTTGCTCCCATCACACTGACAGTAATCCTGGGGTTTGCCCCAGGTGAGTCTCTCCTTTGGAGCTGTATAAAAACCATGTAATTTTGCAATATGGCTTTGATTGTGAACACTGTGTCAGAAACAGTAAGGAATTCTTTTACTTTTTTGGGGGGAAATTCCTCTTATTTTACCAGTGTGGATGCCCTGCACTGAGCTGACACAAGCAAAAATAGACAACTGCCACACTTGCAAACTTGCAAATGCTTTCTGAAAGGGAACCTGAAGCAGACCCTGCTGTGCCTCAGCAGTGGTCAGTGTCCAGCCCACCCAGAGCCAGTGCTGCTCCCTTTATGGGGATCAGGGCTCCCTGTGCAGCTCCCAGGACTGGTGTCTGATGGAGCAGAGACCATGGGCTGTGCTCTTGGTGCTGGGCTGTCCCCTGAACAGCCCCTCTTGCTGACCCACCCTCCTGTGGGGGCTCACCTGCTCTCCTGGCTTCAGATTAATGAGGATTGTTTTCCTCAAGCGTGGAGGGAGCAGGAGTGCAGTAACTTCAGGTGTGGTTTGTCACAGACATCCTTTTATGAAAAATCCTTTCCTTAGGATTTTTCCTCCTGAGAAGCTGAGAGGCCTCAGGAACAAAATGCAAACAATGGTTATCTGCTGCTGTGGAATGCAACAGGTGCATCTGGGATTGGTCTCATGTGGTTGTTTGTAATTAATGGCCAATCACAGTCAGCTGGCTCAGGCTCTGTCCAAGCCACAAACTTTGGTTATTGTTCCTTTCTATTCTTAGCTTAGCTAGCCTTCTGATGAGAACTTTTTCTTCTATTATTTTATATAATTTCAATGTAGTATATATCATAAAATAATAAATCAAGCCTTCTGAAACACGGAGTCAGATCTCCATCTCTTCCCTCATCCAAGAAGCCCTGTGAACACGGTCACAGTGGTTCTGTGTTCCTTGCCTGTCCCAAACATCCCTACAAGCTCAGGGCAGGCAAGGAGTGAGGAGGGAACGGTGTTGAGGTTCCTCTGGAAATGGTGTTGAGTGTTTCCTGGACACTTGGGCCTCTGGCTCCCTTTCTCACAGACATTGGGGACTTGAGAACAGGTTGTGTCCTGTGGTCATGGGCCAGAGTAACCTCCTACCACTGATTTGGGGTGCTGGGTGCTCAGGGCCTCAGCATTCCACCCACACAATGGCTATTCCTGGGCAATGAATAAGCCACCCTTTACACCAAAGTGCCAAAGAGCATTTCAGTGTGTCCCAAGTCCTGCGAAGCCAAGTGACGGGTGAAGATGTGGCTTCAGTGTGGTTTTGTGACTGTGTGTGACGTGGCTGGGGAGGCCTGTGGGGCAGGAAATGTTGCTCATCCTCCCAAAGCATCTTCTGTCCAGTGTTTTCTCCAGTGCTCTGGTTCCCTCGTGCTGTTTGGGAGAGGCACTTTGGGGCAGGAGGGTGCCCGGGAGGCTGTTGTACATCATGGCCTCTGCAATGGCCTTAAAAACCCCAAGGTAAACTCCATTGCTTTTGGAGTAACTGGGGCCCTGTAAAGCCATCCCAAATCCCCCATGAGTGCTTTCTGCCTTGTGGTGTTGGGGGCAGGCCTGGAGAACCTGACAGAGACCCTGCCTCTTCTCTGCCTGTTCATGCCATGGGGTGCTGCTGGCACAGCAGTGCTGGGTGCTTGGTGACGGGGTCCCTCACTGCTTTGGGCACTGTCCTGCTCTTACTGTGTCCCCAGGCTCCTTTGATGGCTGCACAAACCCTGTGTTCCTCCCCCTTCCTGTCTGGGGCCCTGTGCACCTCCCGACGTGTTGTTACTGCTTCTGCCTATGGTCAGCCCTGGCCCTGACACTGCCATCCATCCCTGTGCCCATCCCTGCCCTGCCATCCCTCCCTGCTGCTCCCTGTGCCCACCCCTGCCCTGCCATCCATCCCTCCTGCTCCCTGTGCCCACCCACCCCTGCCCTGCCATCCATCCCTGTGCCCATCCCTGCCCTGCCATCTTTCCCTGTGCCCTTCCCTGCACTGCCATCCATCCCTGTGCCCATCCCTGCCCTGCCATCCATCCCTGTGCCCTTCCCTGCACTGCCATCCATCCCTGCTGCTCCCTGTGCCCACCCCTGCCCTGCCATCCATCCCTGTGCCCTTCCCTGCCCTGCCATCCATCCCTGCTGCTCCCTGTGCCCTTCCCTGCCCTGCCATCCATCCCTGTGCCCTTCCCTGCCCTGCCATCCATCCTTGTGCCCTTCCCTGCCCTGCCATCCATCCCTGCTGCTCCCTGTGCCCACCCCTGCCCTGCCATCCATCCCTCCTGCTCCCTGTGCCCATCCCTGCCGTGCCATCCATCCCTGTGCCCTTCCCTGCCCTGCCATCCCTCCCTGTGCCCACCCCTGCCCTGCCATCCATCCCTGTGCCCACCCCTGCCCTGCCATCCATCCCTGTGCCCTTCCCTGCCCTGCCATCCATCCCTGTGCCCACCCCTGCCCTGCCATCCCTCCCTGCTGCTCCCTGTGCCCACCCCTGCCCTGCCATCCATCCCTGTGCCCACCCCTGCCCTGCCATCCATCCCTGTGCCCTTCCCTGCCCTGCCATCCATCCCTGTGCCCTTCCCTGCCCTGCCATCCATCCCTGCTGCTCCCTGTGCCCACCCCTGCCCTGCCATCCATCCCTGCTGCTCCCTGTGCCCATCCCTGCCCTGCCATCCATCCCTGCTGCTCCCTGTGCCCACCCCTGCCCTGCCATCCATCCCTGTGCCCATCCCTGCCCTGCCATCCATCCCTGTGCCCACCCCTGCCCTGCCATCCATCCCTGTGCCCACCCCTGCCCTGCCATCCATCCCTGCTGCTCCCTGTGCCCATCCCTGCCCTGCCATCCATCCCTGCTGCTCCCTGTGCCCTTCCCTGCCCTGCCATCCATCCCTGTGCCCATCCCTGCCCTGCCATCCATCCCTGTGCCCTTCCCTGCCCTGCCATCCATCCCTCCTGCTCCCTGTGCCCATCCCTGCCCTGCCATCCATCCCTGTGCCCATCCCTGCCCTGCCATCCATCCCTCCTGCTCCCTGTGCCCATCCCTGCCCTGCCATCCACCCCTGTGCCCATCCCTGCCCTGCCATCCATCCCTGTGCCCTTCCCTGCCCTGCCATCCATCCCTGTGCCCATCCCTGCCCTGCCATCCATCCCTGTGCCCATCCCTGCCCTGCCATCCATCCCCTCAGCTCCCCCATCCCCTTCCCTGCCCTGCCATCCCCAGCTCCTGCATTCCAGGCTGGGCCAGGTGGGCAGAGCTGGGGAAGGGCTCCCCGCAGTGCTCAGGATGCCCCCACGGGCTTGGTGCTTTCTCCTCCTCCTCTCCACCAGCTCTCAAGCTGATTCTTTCCTTCCCAAAACCCTTCCAGCATTAACTCTTTGTTTACCAAACGCCTGTGAACTCACACTGTGTTTGGAGTAGGGCTAGTAAAAGTGAATGATGAGCCAGGCAAGGAACAGGCAGGGAATTGGAGGAGAGGCATTTTGAAAGTGTAAGAGCTGTAAGAAGAAGAAGCCTGAGCAGTGGCTCTGAGTCCAGGCAGCAGGGCTGGCTGTGCTGGTGTGTGACTGTGCCAGCACACAGCCACCAACACCTCCCAGCTCTTCTGGCTGTGCCTGTGCAGAGTGAAAGTCCCATTTAGTGCATATTTAAAAACCAACTTCTAGCAGTTGCTTTTGATTGCTCACTGTTACATCTCAGCAGCTGTGTGTCAGTGTGCTCTAAAACACAAATGTGCCATGTCCTGACATTAAATGAGATATAATCACAGGGCCTCAGTCACACAACTCCCCTGGCTGCCTGGGTACTCTGCACTGTTGCTCTTCCAACTGCACTGACTGCAAAATTTTTCCTGGAAGTAATGCAAATAATTTATTGAGTGAGTCAGTGGATTACTGACCTTAGGAACCACAGCAGTGTAAATTCAGACCCATGGAAACAATTTGCTGAATCAGTATTAACAGTGCAGTGGTCTCTAGAGCAGCAGTCTTCCAAGTGGGGTGCAGGCTCCCCAGACAAGTGTTCAAGATCATCCTTTAGGGTGCAGGAAGAAAATACTTCACATGTGGATGTAAATAATTTATAAATATATATATATGTGAATGTGTATTGGAATGCATGTGCAAACAACTTTTACTGGCAGAGGAGCACTAGGGGAAGTCCCTTGGACTAGGGGAAGAAAGCCTAAAGAACACAACAGCCACCAGAACTTGTTCTGCTGATTCCATGAGTTATTTAACAAAGCAGAATGTATGCACTTGGGAAAATAAGGCTGGAAATCATCTACTTAATCTCTTAAGAAAATACGTAGGTGAGAGCCAGAGATCGTGTTTTCTAAGCCTTGTTTTTGAAGGGATGTTATTTTTTATTACCCTGTTTGGATTCAAGTAGCAAATCATGCCTGTTGTTGCAGTGTGCTGTTCAGGCCCTGCTGTGGGAGCCTGGTTCATGGACAGGGGCCCGTGGCTGCTCTCTCTGGAGTCCTGTGGGCTTTGGGTGACGGTGGTGAAGATAACTTGGTTCCCATACAGAGATGGCAGCACAGAAGCTGGCAGATTGTACAGTACCTGCACATTGAAACCTTGAGGAGGCTTCAAAATTTGCACAAAGGGGAAAATCCTTTATCAGTGCAGTTTTGCAGCTGATCCAGTGCAGTTGTGAGTGATGAACTTTGGGGTCACGGGAGCATTTGATGTTTATGGTTTGCTGTATAGCTGCTTCTTCATATTTGCTTCTAGAGCCTTTTCCCCCTAGCCCAAATATTGGGCAAGTGAACAGGATATGCAAAACCCCAAAAGCAGGGGAAACCAGAGGGAGTAACCAGCTTTGATAGGAGCGTGGCTGAAGGCAGGGTTTGCAGTGCCTTAGTCACCAGTGGCTGTAGTGGAGAGCTGATGTCTCATGCTGGGTAGAGAAGAGAGGAAGGAAGTGGATTTAGCAGAAAATTGATTGCATCTACTTGGGCTCGTTCCAGCTGAATCCTGAGTTAAGTACATTCATCCTGAACTAATCGTTGTGGAGAATTGGCTGAAATCTCACATACTTCTTAAAAGGAAAGCTAAGCATTAAAGGAACAATATCCTTATTGTACCTGAGTGCCAAAAGAAGTGAGTGTGCTGTCAGGAGCTGTACCTATTCAGCCCTCTGGCTTGGGAGCTGCTTGTGGTTTAGTACTGATGTGACCTGTTGCAGGAAGCTGTGGTCAGTCCAGCACAAAATATCAAGGGCAACCCAAGGAGGGCTGATCTTTGATTAGATTTCAAATTGGCTGGGCAAACCCCAGTCCATTTCAGTAATTGAGTACAGCTATGATTTTCAGTTTTGTTTTGTTTACAGCAAAGAATACTGGAATATTGTCTGGAACACATATCTAAGGCCCTAGTGAGGTTTTTTTTTTTTCCAGTTAGCCAGGATAAATCTGAAGTAACATTATTAACATCAGTGTAATTGTTCACCAGTGTGGGCAACAGGAGAATTGTTCTCTGCGCAGGTCTTACAAATTTACAGCTAAATAATCTAAACCCAAAGAATGTCCTTCAAAACTAGCAGATGCTTTAATACTTTGTCATTCTAAACTTTTTTTTCCCCCCCCACTGTGTAGTATCCTCTCCAAGTTTTCTTTGTGCTTCTGGACCCTGGCACATTGTTCCATTGTCCCATGAAGAAAAGGGTTACAGCTTTGCTGGAGATGTCATTTCTAGGCACTGTGGCTCTTAACAATCTCGCCTTACTGCAAAGATTTCTCTCAGGGGAAGGGGAATTGAGCCCTGTGAGTTGGTGTCAGCAGCATGGGGTGCTGTTGGTGCTGGCTGAGCTCTCTGGCCATGGCTCAGCCCAGCCCTGCTGGCTCTGGAGGAGCAGCAGCAGCGCCTCTGATGCTGCTGGGCTGGTGCTGACTCACACGGTGCTGCCTCTGCAAATCCATTCTTGTTGTGAGACAGCACAGGAGAGGGTTTAGGGAAATTGCTCATCTCCCTTGAGGCTCTCCTGCATGTTGCCACAGGACTGGGCTGTGTCCACTCCTTTTGTTGAACACACTTTATTGTGTGCTAGGAGAGGCGATGCTGCAGCTCGCTCCACGTGAAGATGACGTTCAGCAGCCTGCCTGCTCTTCCAGCTCTTGTTCAGATTTCTCTTCATCTGCTCCAGAGCCTGGCTAAGCTGGGAGTTTAATTGAGGCTGAACTTGAATGGAGAATAATGACTTGCAGGAAAGAGCCTGGTAGCAATGGTGAGGGGTCTGCAGTACCCTCAGCCCAACAACCTCACCCAGCCTTTGCTGGCTGTCAGGTGGAGCCTCCAGTGGGCTCCTGCCCTGCTCTCAATGTCCACACGACACTGAGGACCAAATATCCTTTTTTTCTTCTTCCTTCTTTTCTTCCTTTTGTCTTATTGGAATAGAGTAGCATCTCTTCTTTGGGTGTATTCCCATAGGAATGGCCTCCCGGTGTGTTTCTCACCCCTCACAGAGGCTGCTCAGGACCTTGGGGCAGTGCAGAGCTCGGGAGGTTGGTCCTGTTCCCCTCAGGGAGATCCCACAGTGTGAACTTCGATTCAGGGACTCAGTTCCATTTGTGTGTCCCCACACCTGTGTTGTACAAGGAGGACCTGAGCAGAGTCTCAGGATGCTGCTAGATAAAAACACCGCTTGTGCTGGAGATGTGCATCCCATTCATACCCAGGTGCAGCTGAAGTTTCAGACTTTGACTTACAGAGCTCTTTAGTCTGGTAGTGATGACTGCAGAGGCTGCTGTGTTTTCCAGGATGCAACAGAAGCTTGAGATCAGCAGAGGTTCAAAACAAAAAAGGGAACAGTTCCTACAATGCACAGTGAAATTGTGGGGCTCTGCCACAGGGACTGGTTAGAGGCCAAAAATATAAATGATCTCATAGAGAAATTAGACAAATTTGAGAAGAATTGGCCCAGTGAGGCTATTAAACACAATAGTTATGATGCAACCTGTGGTGCAGGAAGGCCTGAAGTGCTGCTGCTGGGGGCTCAGAGGTCATTCCTGGGAACAGCAGCTGTGTGAGCCCTGTTTGCAGTGCTCCTTCCCAGTGAACTCCCACTCCTGGCCAGAGCTGGAGCCAGGAGGATGCCAGGACAGAGGGATCCTTGTGGCTGCCATCGTGGTGGCTCCTGCTGGTCCTGCCTGGAGGGCTGGGCTGGAGTGGGCTGCACCCTGGGGATGGATTTGCTCTGCCCTGGACTGGGCTGGCACTGGGGCCCTGGGATAGTGTGATAACACAAGTACTCTTTTAAGTCCTGGCTTACAGGCAGCAGCTGGAAATCTGGAATTCTTTGCTGATAAGGAACAAGAGGCTGTGATGGAATGGTGAAAGCTTCCCACCGTGGAAACTACCTTGGGGGAAGAGCTACACCCCCTGCCCTCCCAGCTTGTTCAGTGCTGGGGAGGCCTCTCATGGTTTGGTGGGGGTTTTTTTGTGTGTTTGTAAACCCAGCCCTGGGGGAAAAAAAACATAAAATTGAAGTACACTTGGAGCTTTATTTTACATTTTCTTGTGTTGCCACTTGCTGGCTTGTTAAGTAATCTATTTTAAGACATATGTTAATATGTAGACCCAAAGTAGCTGTTAGATCAATGCAGGCAGTTGTATTTCTGATTTTAAATATATACTTGGCTTATGTTTTTGCAAACCCTTTTTCAGCATAAGTTCTTCTGTTAGAGCTCTGTGGAAATAATTTATGTGTTAACCCTGAAATTGATGGGTGGTATGGGATAGAATAAATATCTAAGTGGGAAAGAAAGGAAACATCTGCCAATTTAAACTTTAGCAAATTATATGGAAGCTTGAAAGTATCTGCTAAGTTTATAATACAGTCTGCACAGGAACACCTTGCCAGAGTGCCAGAGGTCAGAGAGCTACTTGTCCCTGCAGCTTTAAGCAACCTTTCAGTTAAATAACCTGACCCAAGAGTAGGAGGAGACACAAAGGAAGAGAGAATTCCACACTAGAGTAAACATGGCACGAGATTATGGATACCCTGCCAAGAAAGGTGGGGTTTTCCTGCAAGGTAACAAAAGATATTGGCTATCTATCCACATAATCCTGCTGGAGGCTGACAGCTGCAGGCATGCAGCGAGGTTGGGGCAGAAATGTGCCCTCCATAGCTCAGAAATGTGCCCTGCACAGCCCAGAGTGTGCCCAGCACAGCCCAGAGTGTGCCCTGCACAGCTCAGTGTGTGCCCTGTACAGCCCAGAGTGTGCCCTGCACTGCTCAGTGTGCCCTGCACTGCTCAGAGTGTGCCCTGCACAGCCCAGAGTATGCCCTGCACAGCTCAGAGTGTGCCCTGCACTGCTCAGAGTGTGCCCTGCACAGCTCAGTGTGTGCCCTGCACAGCCCAGAGTGTGCCCTGCACTGCTCAGAGTGTGCCCTGCACAGCTCAGAGTGTGCCCTGCACTGCTCAGTGTGCCCTGCACAGCTCAGTGTGTGCCCTGCACAGCCCAGAGTGTGCCCTGCACAGCTCAGAGTGTGCCCTGCACTGCTCAGTGTGCCCTGCACAGCTCAGAGTGTGCCCTGCACTGCTCAGTGTGCCCTGCACAGCTCAGAGTGTGCCCAGCACAGCTCAGAGTGTGCCCTGCACTGCTCAGTGTGCCCAGCACAGCTCAGAGTGTGCCCTGCACAGCCCAGAGTGTGCCCTCCATAGCTCAGAAATGTGCCCAGCACAGCTCACTGTGTGCCCTGCACTGCTCAGAGTGTGCCCTGCACAGCTCAGTGTGCCCTGCACTGCTCAGTGTGTGCCCTGCACAGCCCAGAGTGTGCCCTGCACAGCTCAGAGTGTGCCCTGCACAGCTCAGTGTGCCCTGCACAGCTCAGAGTGTGCCCTGCACTGCTCAGTGTGCCCTGCACAGCCCAGAGTGTGCCCTGCACAGCTCAGTGTGCCCTGCACAGCTCAGTGTGTGCCCTGCACTGCTCAGTGTGTGCCCTGCACTGCTCAGTGTGCCCTGCACTGCTCAGTGTGTGCCCTGCACAGCCCAGAGTGTGCCCTGCACAGCTCAGAGTGTGCCCTGCACAGCCCAGAGTGTGCCCTGCACAGCCCAGAGTGTGCCCTGCACAGCCCAGTGTGTGCCCTGCACAGCCCAGAGTGTGCCCTGCACAGCCCAGTGTGTGCCCTGCACAGCCCAGAGTGTGCCCTGCACAGCTCAGTGTGTGCCCTGCACTGCTCAGTGTGTGCCCTGCACAGCTCAGTGTGCCCAGCACAGCTCAGTGTGTGCCCTGCCCTGCTCAGTGTGTGCCCTGCACAGCCCAGAGTGTGCCCTCCATAGCTCAGAGTGTGCCCTGCACAGCTCAGTGTGCCCAGCACAGCTCAGTGTGCCCTGCACAGCTCAGTGTGTGCCCTGCACTGCTCAGTGTGTGCCCTGCACTGCTCAGTGTGTGCCCTGCACTGCTCTGTGTGCCCAGCACAGCTCAGAGTGTGCTCTGCACAGCTCAGTGTGTGCCCTGCACAGCTCAGTGTGCCCAGCACAGCTCAGTGTGCCCTGCACAGCTCAGTGTGTGCCCTGCACTGCTCAGTGTGTGCCCTGCACTGCTCAGTGTGTGCCCTGCACTGCTCTGTGTGCCCAGCACAGCTCAGAGTGTGCTCTGCACAGCTCAGTGTGTGCCCTGCACTGCCCAGAGTGTGCTCTGCACAGCTCAGTGTGTGCCCTGCACTGCTCAGATTGTGCCCAGCACAGCTCAGTGTGTGCCCTGCACAGCTCAGTGTGTGCCCTGCACAGCTCAGTGTGCCCTGCACAGCTCAGTGTGTGCCCTGCACTGCTCAGTGTGTGCCCTGCACAGCCCAGAGTGTGCCCTGCACTGCTCAGTGTGTGCCCTGCACAGCTCAGAGTGTGCCCTGCACAGCTCAGTGTGCCCTGCACTGCTCAGTGTGTGCCCTGCACTGCTCAGTGTGTGCCCTGCACAGCTCAGAGTGTGCCCTGCACTGCTCAGTGTGCCCTGCACAGCTCAGTGTGCCCTGCACAGCTCAGAGTGTGCTCTCCATGTCCAGCAGCCGCTGGGGGCTGTGCTGGGCCAATCCCAGCAGATGTGCAGTGCAGGGATGCAGGGTTGGATGCAGGGATGCAGGGTGGGATGCAGGGTTGGATGCAGGGTTGCAGAGATGCAGGGTTGCAGGGTTGGATGCGGTGTGGGATGCAGGGTTGGATGCAGGGTTGCAGGGTTGGATGCAGGGTTGCAGAGATGCAGGGTTGCAGGGTGGGATGCAGGATTGGATGCAGGATTGGATGCAGGGATGCAGGGTTGCAGGGTTGGATGCAGGGTTGCAGGGTTGGATGCAGGGTTGCAGATATGCAGGTTTGCAGGGTGGGATGCAGGGTGGGATGCAGGATTGGATGCAGGGATGCAGGGATGCAGGGTTGCAGGGTTGGGTGCAGGGTTGGATGCAGGGTTGCAGGGTGGGATGCAAGGTTGCATGGTTGGATGCAGGGATGCAGGGTTGGATGCAGGGATGCAGGGTTGGATGCAGAGATTCAGGGTTGGATGCAGGGATGCAGGGTTGGATGCAGAGATTCAGGGTTGGATGCAGGGATGCAGAGATTCAGGGTTGCAGGGCTGGATGCAGGGTGGGATGCAGGATTGGATGCAGGGTTGCAGGGATGCAGGGTTGCAGGGCTGGATGCAGCACAGGAGCTCCTACGGGGCACAGAGCTGTTCCCTACCATGCCAGGCTGCCACGGGCCAAACTCCCAGGGAGAGAATGAATCGTTCCCTTGGGCAGGCCGGGGTGACCCGCAGAGCAGTGTGGAGTTCCCTCGGGCTGCAGACAGGTCAGTGATGGGCGCTGGGTTGGATGGGGTGGGGCACAGCTGAGAGCCCAGCAGGCACAGCCAGGGGGGCAGAGGCACAGCACAGCCTGCAGAACAGCCCAGAGGGACATGGATGGTAATTGATGGCACTCTTCTGTGAGAGTCCAAGTAAGGGCTGGGCACTGGTGATTGGGAGGAAAAACAGTGAGCTACCATCTGCCTCCCAGGGCAGAGCCACGAGGTGAGAGGGAGAGTGAATGCTGACTTTGTAGCCACGGGTAATTCACACTGAAAAGCTCAGTTTTGGTGTACAAATATGAATTAGTTTAGAGAATGATTTCCAGTTATTAATTTGAAAATAATTCATTTAAAATTAAAATTTAAACTATAGTTTTAAACCGTTTTTATGCTTTTCCCACATCAATATTTCTTGAAATTGAATCTCCTAATCTCTTTAAAGTGTTCATAACTTGCTATGTCTGCCTACCTGATGATAATATTTTATTAGAATTTGTTCACAGACTCTGAATACTCTTTCCTGAAAGAACCTATGTAAAGGGAGAAAACAATACACATCCTGTACTCCACCTTCATAGGCCTCCAACATACGATGCCACCTTTTGTTTGCAAGAGTTTAAATTTCAAATAAAATCCCAGCATTCTTTTGAAAAAAAGGAAAGGGCCTCTCCCCTGCTTAGATTGTCAAATCCCAGACTAGCCTGGAATTGAATAGGCCAAGTCAGTGACCTCAGGCAGAAAGAATGTTGGTTATTTACGTAGGGCTTCTGCTATTTTAGCAGCAAACCTTTTCTTCTGAAAGGACAATGTATACTGTTTTGTGTTTATGGCCGAGTAAAAAGCTTGTACATTTGAGATTTGCATCGTAATAGCCTTGTAACTCAATATACAGCATCCTCAAAAATAGCAGTGCAAGGCTCTGTTTTGTCTTAGCCAGTGCAGGTCTTTAGAGGCTTTTACAAAAGTGCTCTGAAAAACCGACCTTAAGATTCAGCTGCTTACACATTTGCTTTGGTGGCTTTTTTTTTTTCCTTTTTTTCTTTCCCTGGAGTTTTGCTTTTTTTAAAAAACCTAAAATTACACGTGGTTTCTTTAGGAGCTATCAGGTCAGCGCTCAAAATATTTTGATGCATCTCAAGCTAAGCTGTGCCTGCAGCTTGAAACCAGGAAAACGTGTGAGTGTGTGTGTGTGTGCAGTCCAGACACTGAGCATTTTTCCTGAAATAATGGGAGATCTTTACAGGCATTCTGGCCTGGTGGATGAGCCTGCAATTCCAAATGGTTTTTAAAGTGTGCCTTTCTCAATAGATCGTAACCATGAGGAGCTATTGTGTGAGTAAAGCACACATTTAGGATCCAATCCTGCATTCCTTAAAGTCAATGGGAGTCTGAGCGTGAAAGGAATGCAGGATTGGGTCCTGGAACAGGGGAGCAAAACTGTGTGCCAGATTGCTTTGAAAAGAAGAATACAGCACATCCACAGTAGCCACTTTTAGTGTTTCAGATTTCAAACGGCTGGAGTCTGTGAAAAGTGGCTTCTGCCAACATGCAGTATCTTCTATTCAAAGGAATTTGGCATCGATTTTTTTTCTTCCCCTATCTTAAAACCCCTGAAAACCCTAGAAATTCACCCCTTCTTTCACAAAGCCTGAGCATTATGAGGAGGGGAGGGGGCCGTGGCAGTGGGGGATGGAAATTCCTCCAAGACCAGGGGCTGGGCTGGAGCTCAGTCCCCTCCTGGCACCCTGGCTGGCACTGGGGTGGCAGCTCCATCACGGGACCCCGGCACCGAGAGCTTGTGCTCCGTGGCTTTGTGTGAGTCCACTGTAGGAGCCCGAGGAGAAAAATTTAATTAACAGTAATTGAGAGGCTAAAGCAGCCTCGGTTTGCCCTGCTCACAGTGGGTGGAGTGGCAGAAACCCTGTGGAAGGAAAGCTCTGTGCAAGGCAGAGGGAGGGATGGGGAACTGCAGGCCCAAACTCACATGTGAGTAAAGGAGGAATGGCAACAAATAAAGAAAAAGTACTAGAAGCTCTTGTTTTCTTCTGGCACATCTTCAATTCCTAGGCAGGCAAACCTCCTCTACTGCTGAAAAGGAAACAGCTCTCCTGGGGGAAATTCTGCTCCTGTTTTAGCCAGAGGTGTCTGGGCAGAGGAGGTAGCAGGGGTGGCTTGTTATTACTTAATGTTTTCAGTTATTTATTGTTTTTGTAACACTTGGTATTTCTCTTGAAGTTTCAGCTCCTGGACTCATCTGGTGACTTAAAATTTAGCTTCCACTGTTCAGAAATAGTAACTGTCCAGCCTAGAGGTTTGTGGAGAACTGGTTTGGGCTCTGGAGGTTCCACTTGCCCTTCATCTCTTGAGTTCTGTGTATCCCAGTTCCTCATCATCAGGGGGTGTCACAAGGTGAGAGGGACAGTCACTGCTGCAGGTGTGCCAGGGCCTGTGGGCAATGGTTCCCACGGTGATGCTGCTGTGGGCAGGACCTTGGGGGGACCCTGGGCTGGGAAAGTGCCTTTGGTGCACCCCAGACCAGCTCAGAATCCAACAGAATCCCCAGACCAAGAGCCAGGGTGTTTTGCAAGACAACGGCCAGGTTTGGTCTGGTAAAAGTTCACGTTTCACTGAGCAGGGATGGAGAGCCTGGCAAGGGGGGCAGTGGGCAGGCAGGAGCATTTGCTCAGCTCGAGCCACCTTGGGTCTCGTTCCTCTTGCACAGCTTTGGGCAGCACATGGGAGTTTTCCTTCACTGTTAAGGGAGCTGGGAAATATTTGAGCAAATGTTGTGCATTAATCCCCTGTGTGTGTGTGTGTTTACACGTCACTGTAGTCTGAAGGCTTTGGGAGACTGTCACTTGAGGTGCTGGGATGAGACAAGTCCTGGTGCTGGTGTCACATCAGTCGCTGCAGAGATGGCATCTGAAGCAGTTAACAAGCAATTAGGTCCATGTTTAATATTGCTAACTAAAACAGGCACAGTTCTTTGGTCAGCCAGGCATGAAGAGCTCGGGCTGCCACGCTCAGGAAGCTGAGCAAGTCATGGGCCAGAGCTCCCAGAGCACAGAGATCTCACTGCACGTCCCCTTAGCAGCGACAGCTCATCAAGCAGGAAGGAGGAACAATCTCAAGGAGAGAAGCAATGTGAGATGATTCTTTTTGAGCTGTTACAGAAGGCTGCTGTGAATCTGTCTCGCTGCTGTGAGACAAGTCAGGAGCTGCTGGGTGCCCCTTGGCCAGCAGGAGCAGGGCATGGCCGTGCTGGGGCTGTGGCAGGGACAGCCACCCTGCCTGGTCCTGCACTGCCTGCACCTCCTCTGTCTGCACAGCCCTGTCCCCAGCCAACAGGAATGGCAGCCTCTGCAGTGATATTCCACAGTGTTAACTTGGGCTGCTCAGACTGTTAATTAGCTCTGCTTTAACGAATCTCCTGTCTTTAGCACTGATACCTACCGCTGAACTCTTGGGTTGCACTCCATATGGGAAGGTTTAATTACATTTTGTGGCTAAAACAGTGTCCTTGTTCCACACAGCTGTGACGTTAGAAATAACAGGCCATTATTAGTCACTCCACTCTTTGTCCCCTCTAACACTGAGGCTTTCCCACAAGAAGTTAGAGAGGCCCATGGCTGTTGGGGGTGCTGGTGGTGAGGGGTGCTGTGCTGTGGGTTTTTCAGCACGCTGTAATCTCTGGGATGCAGCAGGCATTATCTGGGAGGCAGGGCTGGGGCTGCAGCATTCCCATGATGTCAGAGGGGAGCTGTTTGTGTTTGAGCAGCGTCAGGCACGGAGACAATGCAGCTTCTCACATGAACTTGCTTACTCTACAGTGCTACTAAATCATGGTTACCAAAGGGTTGTGTGTTTTCAATCATCAAAGTACTTAAAATATTATAATAATGCTCGGCACTTTTCAACTTCAAAGCATGCTGCAAACAGTAATTAGGTCTAATAACCCTGCTGTGACAGTGAGACATTCCTATCTCCTGTCTTACAGGGCCAGGGGGGGTCAGCCCCTGATCCGGTTGCATCCATCCTGTGTGAGACAGGAGATCTCGCACTGCAGGCTCTGATTGATAAACTGACCTCCCCACAGGCAAATCCTCAGGGCCAGCAGCAGCAGCAGGGGCTCAGAGGATGCTTTCCAGATAGAGGGGAGGGGGCAGGACCCTTCCAGTGCTCTGTTGGGCCGTGTCCCCAGGACTGTAAAACCTGGGCTCATTCACATTTTGTTCCATGGAGTCCTGGAGCAGCATTTGAAACAGCACTGGAGAAAAGTTTTTACTCAGTCTTGGCTTCCTGGCTGGTGTGCTTTCACCACCCAGCAAAGCGTGGTGGAGACTGGGGACAATACTTGTGGACAGCCTGTGTCAACTGGGGGGCATTTTTCCTTTTGCAAGCTGTCTTTGAGTTGTTCCTTTGATAAAGGAGCAGCTCTCCCATTCCTTCCTTTTAGTATATGACATGTAGGAGATAAAACTTGTGCAGGAAGTAATTGATACATTTAAATAAGAGAGTCTTATAAACTGGTTAAATGTCCAAACCACTGTTAAACATTTAGAGACAGTTCTGCTTTAATTTTTATTTAAGAGTTCCACAAACCTGCATTCTTTTGGATGTTTGTCATTGCAGTTGTGATCAGTCCTTGGGATAGAGTCATTTCTAGCTTTCATTTAATTATCTGCCAGATTATCTGGTGAATGTTTGCTGGAGTGTTTGTGAGGTCTCTGCCTCCCACCCGAGGTGGTGGAATCCCTTAGCCTGGTGCGAGGTGGGGCTGTCAGCAAATGGAAGCTGCTGGTTTGTCACTGGCAGTGCAAAAGCTTTGTGTTCTCTGGGAAACAAGGCTGAGAGCACTCGGGGCAGAAGGGGCTTCCCCCCAAGAGCTGCTGCTGGTGTCAGGAGCCTGCCCACAGCCGGTGGCTCCCCCTGAGCATTCCCTGCTCTGCTGCTGCTGCTGCTGCAAACTGGTCTGACAGGGCAGCCAGGCTGGGAATCCAGCAGGAGGAGCCAAGGGCAGCGTTTGTGAAACCCCACCCCGTGAACTCTGCCTGAGCTGCTCATTGTCATTCGAATGAGCCGGCAGCAAGTTGCATCAGGTTCTGTCAGAAGCTCTTGACTTTTTTTGTTTCAATATTTTGAAAGCAAATAGTAACCAGGCTTGGCTAGACGCAGTCATTCAAAGGGAAGCCAGCAGCAGGGCCTGTGTGCCAGGGTGATGTCACCTGCCCTGGCTGGCCAGGTGCTTGGCTCAGCTGGCCAAAGGAACATCAGGGGGGTTTAACTCATCATTCCTGCCTAATTGGCAGGAACAGATTGCAGCTACACAGAACAGGCTGGTGCTGTGCAGGTCTCTGAGTTGCTCCAGGACCTTGAGAGGTGAAGCCCCCTTGTCCAGCACCTGGAGCTCAGGACAGGCATTCCAACATCCCAACATCCCAAGGTCCCAACATTCACATGTCCCAAGGTCCCAACATTCCAACATTCCAACCTCCCAACATCCCAGCATCCCAACATTCCAACCTCCCAACATCCCAACCTCCCAACATTCCAACATTCCAACATTCCAACCTCCCAACATCCCAACCTCCCAACATTCCAACATTCCAACATCCCAATATCCCAGCATCCCAACCTCCCAACCTCCCAACCTCCCAACATCCCAACATCCCAACATTCCAACATTCCAACCCCCCAACATCCCAACATCCCAACCTCCCAACCTCCCAACATTCCAACATTCCAACCTCCCAACATCCCAACCTCCCAATGTCCCAATGTCCCAACCCCCCAACATTCCAACATCCCAACATCCCAACATTCCAACATCCCAACATCCCAACATCCCAACATTCCAACATCCCAACATTCCAACATCAAGGTGTTGCACCTCCCCTGCTGCCCTGGGGCTGGGGGCACCAGCCCTGCCTCTCCTGGGGATTGCTGTTTCCCTGGCTGCAGTTTGCCCTTGATGCCCAGGCACTCTGGGGGTGTGTCTGACCATGTTCAGTGCTGTCATTCAGTCAACCCTTCCAGAGGGCAGGGGAATATACACTTCTGCTTTTATTTGTAAAGTGCAGAATGTAGAAGCCAATATAGGCGCCCATGGTTGTTTGAGTGATAACTTGCTGTTTCTTGTTTATGAGATAATTATTGTACAGTCCCTGAATTAAATTCTTGTAAGGTAAAAGGCCTGTCAATCTTATTAATCATTGCTAGTAATAGTCATTATCATGTGAGCAAGCTGCTTGCCTGCTTTATGAGTTTAGGCAAGTCAGTTCCCTAATAGGTGTCTTGTTTTTTTCAGCTGAAAAACGGGGGAATGGTATTTCCCCTCAGTTTTGAGAGGTGCTGTGCTGGCACAGTGTGGTGCAGAGGTGGCAGGTGCTGGGCAGGGATCCCAGCAGTGCAGGGCTGATGGGGCCAGGCACAGGGCAGCTGAGGCCTGGTGTGTCTGAGAGGCCTCCAGAGCACTGGCTTTGCCTTCTTGGTTTGCATCAGAGGCTTCCCCCTCCATCCCAGTCCAGGGAAGCCCTGACCCCACTGGCTCATGCTGTGCCAAGGAAAGATGGGAGCAGAATTTGTGCCATTCCCACCACCGTCAGCACTGGCAGGCTGGGCTACGGAGTGGGATGTTGGGGTCTTCCTGCCCCTTCTGCAGCGCCTTGGGAGATGCTGGTGCCTCCCTGCACTGGCACCTTGCTCTCCTGCAGAGATCCTCCAGCAGCCAGTGCTGGGATTTATCCCAGGTCAACCCTGCTGCTTCCTCAGCACATGGGTGTGTGCTGGGGTGAGGGCAGTGCTCCTTCCCCTGCAACAAACACCCAGCTCCAGGTGAGCACAGGGGGAAGAGCTGCTCCAGCATATCCAAGACACTTCATCTCCACCAGCTAAACACAAGTTGTGTGCCAAGCCTGGATCTGACAGACACAACACTTCCTTTACAAAGCTATTCTGGCCTCTTTCTCTTTTTCCTTTCATTCCATGTACTTTACCTTTCCCTAGAGAGGCTTAAGAACAGCTTTGACAAGCAGGAGGGAAGATCTAGATGTGGTTGCTCCTGCATCAGTTGAGAGAGGCAGGCCCCAAGGTCCCCTGATTGCTGTCCCAGCCCTGTGCCCTGCTCAGGCATGGCCCAGCTTTACCTGAGACTCTCGGAGGGATGAGCACATTGCCCACATCACCAGGGTCCTGCTGCCCACCAGAGCCACCAGGCAGCTGGAAAGACAAACAAGAGCAGACTCCACCTACCAGCAGTATGGAGACAGCAGCCCGTGAGATCCACAGCCCAAGAATGTGCACACAAAAGAAGCATTTCCCTCAGCCACGACAGTCAAACCACCAGACAGCCACATGCAGCATGTGATTTCCCAAAAGCACCAGCCCGGCTCCCAGCTCCTTTGTGCCACACGCTGTTTCCCAGGATCACATCACAGTGGCAGCGTGTAAAAGGCTCTTCCAAACACTGAAAATTAATCATATTTTCCTCAGTGTTGTTTATGGAAACCGTGGGGAGCGCTCCTGCCCCTGTGAGCTGGCTCAGCGTGCCGGCCCTGGGCATCAAACCCTCCAGGAGATGGGTGGTGTTCAAACCCTGCAGGAGATGATGGTGTTCAAACCCTGCAGGAGATGGGTGCTGTTCAACCCCTCCAGGAGATGGAGATGGGTGCTGTTCAAACCCTGCATGGAGATGGGTGCTGTTCAAACCCTCCAGGAGATGGGTGGTGTTCAAACCCCCAATGGAGATGGTGGTGCTCAAACCCTGCAGGAGATGGGTGGTGTTCAAACCCCCAATGGAGATGATGGTGTTCAAACCCTCCAGGAGATGGGTGGTGTTCAAACCCTGCAGGAGATGATGGTGTTCAAACCCTGTAGGAGATGGAGATGGGTGCTGTTCAAACCCTCCAGGAGATGGGTGGTGTTCAAACCCTCCAGGAGATGGGTGCTGTTCAAACCCTCCAGGAGACGGGTGCTGTTCAAACCCCCAATGGAGATGGTGGTGCTCAAACCCTCCATGGAGATGGGTGCTGTTCAAACCCTGCATGGAGATGGGTGCTGTTCAAACCCTCCATGGAGATGGGTGCTGTTCCTGGGGCACTGCAGGACACATCCAGGCTCATTCCATGGAGAGAAGCTGTGGCAGTGACCTGGATCAAGAATTCCTCTTGCCCTCTGCCCTGCCCGTGTGGCTGCTGGCACAGCCCGGGGCAGCTGCTGTCCCTGGGGCTGCCAGGGGCTGCTCAGAGCTCCCACAGCCCAGAGCTTTGGCCACTGGGACCCTGGAGGGTGGGAATGAGGTGAGCTGGGATGAGTGGGCTTTCCCTTCTCCCTCTCTGGTCTTACACTGGTGAAGCAGCTCTGATCTGCTGTATCTACAAATTGATTGTGCTTGGTGGTTCTTGAATTGAATTCTTGAATTCCTGGTTTGAATCCTTTCTGTTGGGACTCTCTGGAGTCTGCTGTGCATTTCTTCACTGTAAAGGGAGCCACCAGTTAATGACTGCCACAGGCTTTGAGTTCCACATGGGCTAATGAAATGGCAAATGGCAAAACTTGAATACAAAATCTCTTGGTTTCTGTGTGATTTTACTGCCCTTCCCTCCATCATGTGTGTCTTGTATTGCTTTAGTGTTGCAGGGACCTGCTGTGGTGTTGATTATTAATATTTTTGAGGGTGGCAGGAACACCCATATGCAGAATCCTTCTGTAGTCCTTTGGAGACAAACACTGCTGCTGTGGATTGCAGTGGATGTGAGCCTGCTGGGATTTTACCTGCCAAGAAAATTGTCTCAGTTTGCAAGGAGCCTTTTCCCCCAAATCAATTTGGAGCTTAGATTGCAAGTTTTTCAGGGATTGTTATCAGCTGGGTTCCATGAGCTGCACTCCAAGGTAACACTCAGTAGGTACCTAAGGCAAGGTTTGGTGTCTGATTTGGTCAGGCCAGAGAGAGCCAAGGGCCTGACCCTCAGCCCTGGCCCTGCATGGGCCCTCCAGGGAAGAGAGGGGCAGGAACAGACCCCACAGACAGGGACAGGGGCTGTGCTTTTCACTTTGCATCCTGAACACCTGGGTTTGGGATGGAAACCAAAATTCTGATGGTCCTGTGCTTTAACAGGGAGAAGACTACGAGGAAAAGCATTCTACAATGTCAATGGCAAGGTGTACTGTGAAGAAGACTTCCTAGTAAGTAAGATTTCAGGCATTTTTTTTAATTCTTTCTAAAGCAAATTGTACTTTTATGTTGGCTTTGAGAGACAGCTGATGATGTGGGGCCTCCTGGCAGTGGTGGAATGGGGAAGCATCTGCCCCTGACTCCTTGGTTTGAGGTGGTGCCTGTAAAACCAAGAACATAACTGTCCATAAGCCATCAGAAAGTGTAAATTGTGAGAATAAACACTGGAGCTGCTCAGGCCTGGGACTTGACCCGCAGCCACAGAGACTCTCCTGCCAAGGCTGAGCTGGAAATCCAACATCTGGGGAATAGCAGTGCTCAGAGAGGGAGAGCTCTGCGCTGGTCAGGCTGTGCTCAGCAGCGCTTTGAGGCACAGTTCAATCCTGCTCTGCTCAGCCTCTGGGGCTGCCTTGGGAGCTGCTGCCCATGGAGGGGCAGCTCAGGCTCTCTCCCTGCTCCCAGAGCTTCTGGAAATGCTTTACTTTAATAGAGACTCGGGCAGGAAAGGAAAGATGAAGCCTGTTGCTGAGCTGTGTTGTTCCAAAAATAAAATATTCATGCAATTAAGGGTGAGAATTGTGCAGTGCATCACAAATGATTTGATAAGTGCAGACCATTTAGAATTAAGATGAAGAGGATGGCATGGCTGGGAATTGCAATTAGAGAGCAATGATATATTTTAGCTTAGAGGAAGATGAATTGGACAATCAGTATGTTGAATTTATGCCACCTTATTTATTGAAATACCATTAATTTGGAAGCTTGGGTCTTCCAGAACGACTTTTCATTTCTAATGAATACATAATCATGCTGTTTGCAAAGGAATTATTCAAAGTATATCCCACAATAAAATTGTTACTGGCAGTTCAAAGTGCACAAATGCATTTCTCATAAATGCAATGCATAAAAATCATGGATATTCCTAAAATATAAGTTATATTTGTCTTCATGTGTTACACCTTTACTGTGAGCTGGAGCCTGTTGGAAAAGAAACCAAAATGTGTTTTGTGCAGCAAATAAGTATCTTGTTATAATTGAAACTTGTTCTTGTTTTGCTTGCATTCTGGAGAGAAAATTCTTTTTTCTTCCTTGCTTTTCTCAGCTCTTTCTTTACTGTGCTTCTGCAGAAGCACAGGGAGGAGGAGAGGAGATGGAGTGTGAGAGGGAGGGGCTCAAACCTTTGAGATTTTTCATTTGAAGTGTGTTGGAATGTACTTTCCCCATGATCAAAACCTTTCATCCAGACTTAATGACATGATTGTTGTTACTAGCTTGTAATTTCAGCCTAAACACAAGAATTTTAAATCTAAAAATCTTAATCTTTTGGAGAACATTCAGTTTTCATGGGGTGGGGGGAAAACTCTTTAGTTCAGGCATGTTCTGTAGGGGGTTTCTGAAGGAAGATATTTGCAGAGATTTTCCCAGGAAAACTGAGATTAAAGACCTGATAGGAATAAACTTTCTGCAAGTTAGGGAACTGTTGGGACACTGAAGGCACAGATTTAAAAGCCCAGACTTCTCACAGGTGTGTTTTAGCAGGTCCCAGTAGCAGAGGGATGGGGGAGAAGCAGATGAAGGGACACTGTGTAAGTCAGCCAAGAAACCAAACTCTGATGTGATCCCTGCTTGTGGTAATCCTGCTGCTGCTCAGGAAGTAGCTGCATCTTCTCTCAGCTCCCCTGAGCAAATGTCATTGCAAGAGTCCTAGGAATTGTATGGTATCACTAATGAAATCAAACAACCTTGCCTATTTTAGACTTCTGTGAGCAGGGAAAGCACAAAGCTTTTCTCAAAGTTGAAAGGAAACAGGCTGCAAAATAGCTATTAAAGAGGAAATTATTTTAACTACTTCATCTTGAACACTGGAAACCCAGTCCTGTCTAAGAAGAGGCATTTTCAGTCCAAAGCAGAAAATGAAATGCCTTTTCTGTATAAGTGAGAATTTCAGTCTCCAGCATGACCCCAGTTCTTTAGTGCAGCTCCCTTTGGTGCAGCAGGATTCCCTGCTGCCACCAGGGGAGGGGAATGTTAGGGAAGTTAGGACAGGGGGATAAGAAAAAGATTATTTCAGTTGGGAATGTACACAGATCCAGTCTAACTGCATTAGAATTGTATTGCTGCTAAGAAAATGTGGTGTCCTTCCTCTGTCTTGGCCTTTGTTTGGCTGGGAATTGATCAGGAGAGTCAGAGGCTCCTGTCGGCCTGGGAGTGGGGTCACAGCTCTGTGCACCTGCAGCCCCACACCTGTGACAGCTTCTCTCAAACATGGCAGGGCTGGAGAGCAGAGCAGCCTCAGCAGGCATGGACAGGAGGTGCAGAGCTGTCCCACGGGGCCCTGGTGACAGCCGGGGAGCACAGGGGATGCAGAGCTGTCCCACGGGACACTGGTGACAGCCAGGGGAGCACAGGGGGTGCAGAGATGTCCCATGGGACACTGGTGACAGCCAGGGGAGCACAGGGGGTGCAGAGCTGTACTTCAGGGCCCTGGTGACAGCCAGGGGAGCACAGGCTGTGTGTCCCTCAAGATCCTTGCAGGGATCCCCAGTCTGAGAGCTCGATGCTCCCTTGCTCACAGAGGCACCAAGGCAGCAGTGCCTGGATGAGCCCCTCTTGTGCCTCCCAGCAAGAGGGGAGCTGCTGTCCTGTCAGTGGGGACAGAGCTGGTGGCAGCTGGAGCCTCCCTGGTGCCTGGAGCAGAGGTTGTCCCCTTGCCAGGGAGGGCTGTCATTGCTGCAGAGCTCTGTCACCCCACTGCTGCCTCTGCTGATCCCATTCGTGTGCTGCAGGTGCTTCCCTGTCATCCCTGCAGGCACACTGGGAATGCCCACAGTGATTTTGGGGCTGCAGGGAGTAGCACCTGCACAGTGATGGGCAGAAAAGTTGAAATGGCTCTTGAAGTGAACAAATGCAAGAAAACTTTAGTGAAGATGGATATTATTTATGGATTTCTTCCTATTGTAGCTGCTAGAAATATTGAACATCCTATAGATGTCAGTATTTTATTTCTCCTGCAATACCACATTTTGCTGTGGCAGACCAGCTGCAGCTGGAGCAGTCTCCAGAGCTCAGATGCAATACCTGGTTCCTTAACTACCACTCACTCCTGACAGATCAGCTCTTCCACTCAGAGGTGGGATGTGGAATTCACTGCAGTGTCAACTGTGATCCCTGAAGCCAAGACCTTGAAAAAACCCATGCTCTCATCCTTTCAGATGTTTGGCTCTTGGAAGAGCCTTCCTTGGCTGAGGCATCCCCCTTGAGGTCCAGACAGTGCTGGTCCAGCTGCTCCAGGGGTCTCTTCTCTTCCTCTTCTCTTCTCTTCTCTTCTCTTCTCTTCTCTTCTCTTCTCTTCTCTTCTCTTCTCTTCTCTTCTCTTCTCTTCTCTTCTCTTCTCTTCTCTTCTCTTCTCTTCTCTTCTCTTCTCTTCTCTTCTCTTCCTGCACTCTGGCCATGGCTCCTGTGCAGGTGGCATTTGAGCAGAGCACAGTTGTCACTTGAAGCACAGTGAGCCCCTGAGAGCTTTGGCTGCCCAGTGCTTCCAGAACATCAGTGAGGAGCTGCTGGCATCAACCTTTCCAAATGTGCCCCTCTCCTGGAAAAGGGCTTTTGGTTTGTGGACACAGGCCAGGGGTGAGCTGGTGCTGGTGTTACAGATGGATAATGAGATGATTGGCTCTGGCAATTAAAAGATAACTATTGTGGGAATATTAAGAAAAGTTTTAGTGATGTTGTTGTAGTTTAGATGCCCTCTGCTCTCCCCACAGTTCCCTTTCCCCCTGTATTGTTGCCATCACACAGCCTGGGCTGTCTGGGACAGGTACAAAGGAGCTGCACAGGTGTCCCTGGCATGGGGCATTGGGAATGGAAAAGCTTGGGGGTGCTTAGGGGGTGAGCATGGCAACACCTGACCCCCAATCCAGTTACAAGAAAGCAGTCTGCACTGATAAATGGCAAAGAAGAGCTGACTGACAGACTTTGAGAAGGGCTAGGGCTGGCTGATGCAACCCCCAGGGGTATAAAAGACTGAGCATCCAGCTTGAAGATGGTATGTATGAGGGGCAGTTCCCAGTGCTGTGAATTTTTCCTTATGTAATCCTTTGTTGTATTTTTGTCAAGGTTTAATAAACCCTTTTAAATTGTCAGAGTGAGCAGTTGTCTCACACTGGTGCTCCTGGTGAGTGCTGTGAGGCTGCCCCAGGACAGCCCACACTGCCCCGGCCAGGGCCACAAGGCTCATCCTCCTGGCAAAGAGTTTTCCCACATTTGCTCCTACTGAGGGCACATTCTCCACACCAGGTGGTTTATTTTACTCTGTCTTTGCAGGGAAGAATTGTCAGAAGTTTTTTCCCCACTTGTGCAGTGGTAGGTGGGCAGGGGATGCCGCGGTGCTGCCTTCTGTGGGGCTGGGTATGGATGGCTGGGCATCCCCTGCACCTGGAGGGTGTGGAATCCCTCTGCCCCCCAGGGTTATTTATTTCTGTCAGCCTCCTGCTGCCAGCCCTGATTAGCTGCACATTCTGTCAGTGCTTAAAGCCTTATTGGCTAATTGAATGAAGTGAATGAATCAGATTTACAGAAATAAATACACGGATAATTCTACTTCTGCCCAAGAGATTGGCTGATCTGTGCCATTTCCAGGACAACACTGCATGTGTGAGGAGCAAAAAGAACAAAACCAACCCTCCACACTTCACATTTTGCTCTAGCTCTAAGGAAGGTCCAGTTACTCCTTTAAATGCCACCTTAAAGTAACAAGTCCAGCAATACCCAAGTCTTGCCCCAGCCCTGTTAGGAGCTGTTATTTCATGAAAGGAAATAAAACAAATGACAGTTTAATCCTTTCCTGAAAGCTCTTTGGACACAGATGGCTAACTAGCCATAACAGAGACACTGTTCCTGGTGAAGTGAACAAAAAATAAATGCCTTACAGTATAATAAATAATCCCAGTCAGATGTTCGTGTTTCATTTTGTTGATAAATTGCTGCATAATCATGGGTGAAGGAAAAATAATTTTAATTTGTCTTTCCTTTTCCATGCTTAAATATCACGTAAAGAATTTTTTTAAATACTGTTTTGCTTGGCAAAAAACACTTTAAAAATGTCACCAAAGCAGCCTGAATCTTAGATCTACTATCTATCTCTTTGCTTTTTTTCCTCTTTTTGATAGGCTTTCCCTTCTTCTCTTGAGGTAATGAACATTATTGAGTGGGGGTCCAGTAGAGGTTAAGAAATGAGAGAATTTCCCTCGAGGGAGGAGATGAGAGGGAAAATGAACCTTGTGACAGATGTTAGTTACATTGCTTAATGCACTACTGGAAGAGGCTCAGATGCTCTGGAAATAACCTATTACAGACACCACAGGCTGCAGTGCACTGCTGTAAGGTCATCCCAAACTTCCCCTTGTAAGATTTTCTCTTTCACTGTCTTAAAACTTTGCCAAATTTAATAATTTAGGCTGAACTTCTTCATGCTAGGTTTTTGCCTCTGGCTGACTTTGCTGTCATTAGTAGTTGAAAGTTTCATCTAAAGCTGTTCATCCATTTCAGTGAGTAAGACTGGAGGAACTCTGCCCATAAATCCTCAAAGAGAAAGGCTCTAAAAGCTTCATTTTGCACATGGCAACCATAAAGAGACTCAGTGCATTGCAGACCTGCAGGAGCCTTTGGGTGTCCTCTCTCTGCCCTGCCCAGAGGGCTGTGGCAGGAGGAGGGCATCAGCCCAGAGCCCCAGCAGAGCCCCTTGCAGCCCTGCAGTCTCTCTCCAGCCTTCCTTCTCCTCTCCATCCCCTCTGGTGGGGCTCTGGATCCCTTTCTCCCCTGCCCAGCCACTGGTCCCCAGCCAGGACACTTCTCTTTGCCGGTCTCTGCAGTGAAGAGTTGGCTACAGAGGACACAGAGGACCTGGTCTCACATCCACAACTGTAAATGTCACAGTGAGATCAGAAATGCAGAAGTTGTCAGGGTGTGCAGGAGCAGGAGGCAGCTGGGAAATGGAAATGCTCAGCCTTTCCTGGGCAAGGGACAGGATCTCAGGAGGAAGGTGGGAAATGGAAATGCTCAGCTTTTCCTGGGCAGGGGACAGGATCTCAGGAAGCAGTTGGGAAATGGAAATGCTCAGCTTTTCCTGGGCAAGGGACAGGATCTCAGAAGGAAGGTGGGAAATGGAAATGCTCAGCCTTTCCTGGGCAGGAAAGGACCTCACTCAGGAGCAGCTGGGAAATGGAAATGCTCAGCTTTTCCTGGGCAAGGGACAGGATCTCAGGAAGCAGCTGGGAAATGGAAATGCTCAGCCTTTCCTGGGCAAGGGACAGGATCTCAGAAGGAAGGTGGGAAATGGAAATGCTCAGCCTTTCCTGGGCAGGGGACAGGATCTCAGGAGCAGGTGGGAAATGGAAATGCTCAGCCTTTCCTGGGCAGGGGACAGGATCTCAGGAGCAGCTGGGAAATGGAAATGCTCAGCCTTTCCTGGGCAGGGGACAGGATCTCAGGAGCAGGTGGGAAATGGAAATGCTCAGCCTTTCCTGGGCAGGGGACAGGATCTCAGGAGCAGGTGGGAAATGGAAATGCTCAGCCTTTCCTGGGCAGGGGACAGGATCTCACTCAGGAGCAGCTGAAGGATGGCTGCTCATCAGAGCAGGGCTTGCACCTTCATCTCCTGGAGCAGCAAACACAGCAAGCCCCTTACCCCAGCCAGGGCCCCTGGGCATGGCTGCAATGGAAATATTAATACTAATGAGGCTTTTCTTCTCAGTTTGTGCACATGCTGTTTTCCAGGCCTGGCAGTGTGGGAAATGGCCTGTCCCACTTGCTGGGGCTCTCAGAAGATAGTTTTTATTTAGTGTAATGGAAGCTGGTGTCAGCTGGAGTCAGAGGTTTGATTTTCCATCTCAGTGACTATAAATGTTTGGAAGTCCCCCTTGGGAAGGAGCCCTGGGACTGGTGCATTAGTCAGAGAGCCCATTTCTGCTAAGTGAGACTCGTAGAAAGAAATAGACTCAGTTGAAAAGGTGAATGATTGAAGTTGCAGCTCATGTCCATTTCCTATCTGATGGGAATCACAGAGCACATGGAGCTGTGGATAACTGGGAGGATGTTGTAAGGAGGAGACTTGCTGTTAGAAGCCATGCTCCAGTCAGAGAACAGACAGGGCAGTTTACTGATGTGTTTAAAGAATGATGGAATCAAAGCTTAGCAAGGGATTTGCTGCAATATTCCTGATGTACAGGAGCATAAGGAAGTCAGTGAGTGTCTCCAAGGTGCTGGTTGCTCTAGGCTGGGACAGAAGGTTCCAGAGTCAGCGTTGCTGTCCCTGAAAACAAAGCAGACAGTTTATAGCCTGGTCCTGATGGGGGCACGAGGGAGTGCAGTCCTCTGGCTGCTTGTGTGTGCCTTGCTCCAGCCCCTCCCTGCCAAAAACATTTGAATAATTTTCTTCCTTAGTTTTCCCTAAGTTTGTAATATGCCAATGGTCTTGAGTTTATTTTATAAATGAGTTTGACAGTAATGATGATTAATTGGGGTATTCTGAATTGAAGCATTAGGTCAAACCTACAGATGGCCTTAAAATTCAAGTTTCATACTGTGTAGGGATATTGGTCAAATATTGGTCTGCCTCTGCACTGTGGACTTGGATGTGAATCAGCATGAAGAGTGTGTAGAGCTGACAGTTTGGGTTTGTCTCCTGTTGCAAACACAGTTCCAGAGTGCTGCATCCTGGATCAAGAAGTTTCAAGGTGGCAGAAGTGCCATTGTCTGCAGGGGACATCTGAGTTTTCTCCTGGGGATTCTCCCCAGAGGACAAAGTTTCAAAGCTGGGGCCCATAAACAACGAGAGAAGCTGGGGGTGCAGGCTGAGAGCACCACGGGCAGGACTCACCACAGGGCTCACTGGGCAGCACTGGGGCCACAGGAGGAACCAGCTGAAGTCCTGAGACACCTCAGGTTTATGAAAGAGCAATACCCAGGTGGTACCTGGGCCCAGGTGACAACACAGAGAGAAACATAATGCAGTGAAATTTCAGAGTGTGGGGAAGGTCTGTGCTCAGCCTTCCCTGAACTGGGCTGCAGGTTGTTAAAAGAGTTGGTGGAATCACTCTGGGACATGGCAAAGGAGACAAGGAAAGGCAAAGACAGGCTTTTTTCTGAGATGTAGCACTACTCACTACCTTTTCTAACTATCCTGTGTGTTACATTTGCTGGTGGAAAGTTGGAAGAGCCTGTTACCATCTCCAGCTGGTTTCATGCCAGATAATCACTGCACTATTTCCTCTTGAGATGGTGATCCAAATAGTCAGACTCTCCATTTTTCTTAATATTGCATTGAAAAGTAAATTACAATAACTGAAGCACACTTAAAAGAACTAGAGCCCTTTCTAATTATGCCTTAACTCCTGCCAAACACTTGTAAGCAGACAGCATTAATTTTTTTTCTATGGGAGGGTTAGAAAAAAACCCATGTGAGAAAGTGACATGTTTCCACTTTGGTAATAAACGTTGGTATTAGCTGCTGTTATGTTCGGAATTGAGATCTCTCAACAACTGTTTTGAATAAAATCCAGATAATTTTTGTTCCAGGAAGATAGGTTCTTGTGTAAACAGTTTCTTTCAGTGTATGCAGTAGATGGTAGCAGGGATAGTAAACAACCTGCAGCAGTTACAGCCCCGTGCAGTGTGAATCAGGTCAGTAAATGTTGGGCTCTGTAATATGATCAGAGTTGAAGCTGTTGATTCAGCCTTTTTTCTTGATCATTATCACTGTGATGCTCCCACAGGAGTTTGTTTAAGGAAGATCTAGGTAAGAAAATCATTAGTGGCTCCTAATCAATCAGCCAGCCAGTAGCCTTAGTGGGGTCTCTGTAGGTGCTGTGGGATGTACATGGCTGGGCTCTCCTCAGGGGCTGTACAGTGGCAGAGTTCAGGAGCCCCTGAATTCCTGGCACAGTTCTGTGCATGGCCTGACCTCTGCTGCCTTGTGCAGAGCGTGGAGTCTCTCCTTGCCCTGTCCTTGTCCTTCAAACACAACAAAGTGGAAAGACAGAAGCAAGAAGGCAAACTGCTGTGCAGTGTTTCCTCACAGACAGCAAGGCAGAGTCAAGCACCAAGGTATATGAAGGGCTTTCAGCAGGATGGAGAGTGAAGTTCTGGACTGTTTTCCTTTAGTTAACCTGTCACCTGCCATGAGGCTCCTTTATCTTTGAGCCTGAGAAGGCCCCATTTTATCCAGTTCATTTTAATCACTGCGTTGGAATATGTGTGTAAAAACAACAACAAAACCCCATCTGCATGAAACCAAATTTGATATTTGCTCCCTCTCTTAATGTGATCCCATGAATTTCTTACATTGTTGTGTCTCATGTAGTAAGGGTCCCATGCAGAGAGCAAACAATGCAGCAGTGAGAAGACAGATGCTCTGCTAATGGGAAACCAAGGAGCAGAGAGTCTGTGAGGGATTACAGGCAGCCTGGGGTTGGAATACATTATTAGCATAGCACCCAATTCAGAAATTAGTTTTCAGAATTAAATGCCTGAAGCATTTTGGCAAAACCTCCTTATCATCCCACTCAAAAGCTCTGAAAGTGTGAAAGAGAGGGATCTCAGGCCTGGGCTGGGCAGTGGGTGATGTGCAGTGCTGCAGCAGTGAATTGGAGATTTTACAGCTTCATACCATTGCCGGGGCAGCAGCTGCCACACCCACTGCAATGTAACCGCTGCCTCTGCTTGCACAAACCTTCAGCAGGTTTGGGACATCCTCATCAAAGAAGCAAATGGGCCTGAATGAGATTCCAGGCTCTGTTTCCAGGAGGAAGGTTTTGTTTTGCTGAGCGCAGAACAGCAGGGAAGGGCAGCAGCCCCTCCTTGGGCACAGCCAGCCATGGAGGGAGGAGCAGTGACATGGCTTTTCAAAGGCCTGACACTGCCTAAGGTAGAAAGTTTGGTCCTGAAGCCTTTTTCAGGAGCACTATTTTCTGAATGTTTTTCTTTTGGAAATCATGATGGGAACATCAAATTTTAAAAGACCCTGGTAGACAACCGAGGTTTGCCACAGGACTGAGGGCAGGGAGGAGAAATTGTTTCTCATAGTACTTGGTGAGATTATCCTCCATGCATAATTGTTCATTGTATGCTCAAAATTCATTGTTAATTTCTTTTAGATATATTGCATATTAGACAGAAGAATTATAAATCCCAAGATTATCACAGGAGGATACTAACAGGCCTAAATATTGAGGACAGAAGGGGTCTCGTTTTCCTCTTACATTGAAACAAAGACTCTTGGACAGAATCATTAGAGAGTTTTTTTGGTTTTTTTTTTTTTGTTGTTGTTGTTTTTTTTTTTTTTTTAGTGTGTTTTTTTTGGGGGGGGGTTTGCCTGTTTGATAATCAAAGTATATTGGACAGCAAACAAAAGAAAAGTTCAGCCAGCCAGTTTTCTACTTTATTTTTACTCTGCTATTCTAACATAATCAACATATTTCTCAATGTTTATTTAGCTTCCCAGAGTCTTATTTTATATAAGTATCATTGAAGAGGTGAATTACAAAGTCTTGATTTGTGCATATAAAATGAGATTTTATTATCCTGGTAGAGAAGACAAGGACAAGGTAAATAAGGGAGAAAACAGTTGAGACCAGACTTTAGAAATCAGGAGAAATAATATGCCAGCTCTTCAACTTGCACTTTGTTTGTTTTGCATGCTGGTGTACCCAGCATTGTACTCCTGAGTCATAGAAGGGACAGTAAAGGGTAACACTTCATTTTCAGCTTTGAATTTCAGAGCTGGTCTTTTATTAACAACTTCTCTCAGTGTTTTTGTATGTGCTCAAGGAGTATCTGTAATGAATATTAGGGAGAGTTCAAAATTACACTTCCCATTTGTTGTGGATAGAGTGTCCATAGACTTCTGACTGTTCCCATCCTGACTGACATTGATGTATTTACATCACTTTACTGCTCTGCCAAAAAAATACTTTTTTTAACAACCTGGCACAGAGGGAACCCTTATAGAGGAAGGCTGGAATTGAGCCCCACATTGCTTAGATCCTGAATGAAACTGTGCCTGTGAATGACACAGGAGCAAGAACCAGAGCTGAGATTTGGCTGCTCCATGAGGGTCTTGCTGTCACCTCCCTGCTTCACCTCAGCCTGCTTTTCATGTCTGCAGATTGGAAATGGGGGCTCTGTGCTCAAAAGCTCTTTTTACTCCTCTGACTCTGTCAGTAATAAGAAAGGCTCTGAGTCTGTGTAGCAAAGCCTTCTTCTCTCTCAGTTACCTGCTCCCAAGCTCTGGGGAGCAGTGCTGCTCCTCCAGCCATGCGGGGAGCCCGCCCCAGGAGCCTCCTGGTGTGCTGAGAGACAACAAAGAGGCTCTTCTGCCCTGGCTGCAGTCTGGAGCAAGGCACAGCTCCTCTCCCACTGCACACACAGAGTCTGGGAGGGTTGTTAATAATCAAGTGCTTCAAAGACAGATGTTGACAATTTTAATTAGTATTTTAAGACTTTTAAATTCTGCTTCTAAAATTCAAAGCTTAGTACAGTAGCTCTATTTGAACACTCCAAGTTAGGATCAAACAGTGCAAAGAAGCAGTTCACAGTCAGCTCCAGAAATGTTGAGAAAGTCATTTATTGTTTTTAGCAGCAGTGCCCCCAGTGCTGCCATCCTGTAGAAAACAGTGCTGCTGGGCTCTCAGGCTGGTACTCTTTTCCAGCCCAAATAGATTTAAAATACAAGCAGACCTGGATCCAAAACCCTGATCTCACTGAACCAGACCTTCAGTCTGTCTGGGATTGACCCTGTGACCAGGAGGGAGAGGACTGTAGTGGTAAAGGACAGCTCCCTGAGCATGGGAAATATTTGTCACTGCTGTTACACTTCCTTCCATTTTGTGAAGTCTTCTTAATGGGGTAATCCAGTTCTGGATGTGTTTGACTAATAACAATTCTCTTGTTAAAAACAAATCATGGTTTTAATTTAATAGGGTTACTTATATAAAGAGTGATTTTGTGTCAGCAAAGCCTTTCTTTCTGACAAACAGTATAATTTATGACAATCTAGTTAGCAATAAATGCCATTAATCTGGCCACTATGCCATTCTCTTCCTGAGGAATAATGTCCCCTCTTAATCAATAGCTGGGTGAATGCTCCTTTGCATTCCTTATCAAATGACAGCCAGATGGGACTGGTAAATTCATTCCAGCAGGATTTTAGAATTAGCTGGATTTGTGCTGTTGTTAATCCTCTGCTGTCTGTGTCACTAGGAGCTGCCCACCTGTTTCAGCAAGCCTGGGCTTCCCAGCCCTAGGAACAGGCCAGCCAGGGGGTTACAGCCATGGGGCAGCCAGGAAACATCCCAAGCACTGAGACCTTGTTCCTGCATCAGTAAGGAAAATGAAAAAGCAAATACAAGTAGTTTCTTGCAGCAATAGCCAGCTAGAAGTGCCCACCTCTGTTACAGTGATCTCAAGGTGTTTTGGGGCGAAGGATGGACGAGAATGCGGACTCCATTATCAGAAGGCTCATTTATTATATTAGGATATATATATATATATTAACTATACTAAAAGGACATGGAGAGCAAGAGAGGGTTTCTGAGAGAGGCTAATGCTAAGAAGAAAATAGAAAGAATGAATCAACAAAGACGCTCTCTCGGCTCTGTCCGATAGGACACAGTCGTTGATTGGCCATTAATTATAAACATGAGAGATGGGCCAATCACAGGTGAACCTGTTACATTCCACAGCAGCAGATAACAATAGTTTACATCTTGTTGCTGAGACTTCTCAGCCCCAGCTGGAAAAATCCTAATGAAAGGATTTTTATGAAGAGATGTCGGCAACACACCTCTGTGTTTGTTCCTTAACACCCTGATCTCTCCCAGGGAAGTTTCAAAGTTTTATAAGACTGCACAAGCTGTGTTTCTTAGGGCACAGTGAGGTTTGGGTGTGACAGCTGCTATATCATTTACTGACTTTTGGGCCCATCAAAGTGTCTATGAGACCTTTTCCTACATAATCACTTTGTCGCATAGCAACAATAATTTTGTCTCCAACCTATTGATCCAACATAACATGTAATCCCCTCACTCCAATAAAAAAGAAAACATATGGCAGCTCCAGGCAGGGAACCACAGGCTTTTGATGTGAGGGGACAGTTAATCCCCACTAAACCAGGGGGGAACGGAGCAAGACACATTCCGTAGGGCTCAGAGGATGCATTAGGTGCCTGAGCCAATTAACCTCTGTTCTGGGAGAGGAGTCTACTTTACATTCATCTTCCCCTTCCTCATCTTTATGTTGTGCAGCTGAAGCACATTTCAGGTGAGCTGTGCTAGAGGAGCATCACTGCAATGCCCCAGGGGGGTGGCACAGGCAGGATGGTGCTCACACAGCTCTCAGCTGAGATGGGCTGCAGAGGGTGAGGGGTCAGCCCCTGCAAACACCGGTTTCACAAGGCTGGAGTCCCTCAGGAAGCTGTCTCTCGTTTGTAGGCTGTGCTTTGGGGGTCACTCTGAAAACCTGGATGGTTTTTCTGTGCCTCTAAACAAAGGGGTAAAAGTGGACCTTGGGATCTGAAGCAGGATCTGCTTTGGGGACAGGAGCACAAAGTTAAGGTCAGGACTGCTCAGGCAAGGAGCACAGAGCTTTGGTCCCAGGCAGACACAGCCTCTCCCCAGAGCCATGGCCTGGCACTGCAGTGAGGCTGGCACCATTGTCTGAGGAACCTTCCTGCTGCCCACACTGTGCAGCCAGCCCGAGCCCCTGTGAGTGCTCTGCTGGATCCTTCCCTGCCTGCAAGGCTTGGCATCCACAAGGCAGCTAAATCCTCCTTGGGCCTGGGTTCATTTTCCTAGCTTGCAAATAGCACTGAGTGAAATGTGGGTCCAAAGTCTGAGGTGGCTGGTTTGAGCAGGATTTGGGAGGTGAGTTCTCTGTTATTTAAAACAACCACCAAAAGAGTCAATTCAAGCTAATTTCTGCACATCAAACACAAACTTCTATAAAGACTTTAAAACATCAAACTTACAATAATACTGTTACAGTGGGAATCTCAGTGGAAATATTGCAGTGGATCAGAAGGCCAAACTGGTCTCTGAACATGCTGCAAGAGCTGAGTGAAGACTTCTGAGTCACTGTCTCCCAAACCTGTATCATACATAGCACAGCCTTCACCTAAAATGTATTTCTATGGTTAGAGGAGTGGCTACTAATGATCCTTTCTTTTCTGTCATTTTAACAGTATTCAGGTTTTCAGCAAACAGCAGACAAGTGCTTTGTTTGTGGACACCTCATAATGGAAATGGTAAGAGACCTAAACTCCTGATGATAGGTAACATGGGAAGTGCACTGTGAGACATCTGCTTTTCCCTACCCAGGCTGGTATTGTGTCTTCTGCTGTCAAAATAGTTTTTGAAACTGAGGCAGTAAATAAAAATACCTTCATGCTCCATTACTACTATTAGGGGCAGAAAGTTGGGCTTCTTTGCTACCTAAGAACATGGAAGGCCATTACTCTGCCATTTGTGAGTTAAAACAAAATAGAATTTTAATACTAAAGGGGGAAGTACAGCAGAGCTTTGTATGAGAATATGGTGAAGGAACACGGTGGGTGTGCTGTGTAAGACAGTAGATAAGCAGAGCTCAGTCATGTGGGTGGAATCTGGGATAGAGCAGAGAGGGACATTATCAATAGTCCTGAGATTTGTCACCTGCTCTGGGACTTGCTTTGTTTACCCTCTGTTGCTTGCTCCACGTCATTTAAAATGCATTATTGCCACCGGGGTTTTTAGAGAGCCAGTAGTCAGAGTTACTTTCGTAATAAAAATAAAATCAAAGAGCTTTGGGTTGGTCAGATCCTACTGGCACCCTTTCAGGGGGTGAAAGTAAAAAGAGTTATGTGTGCTCTTCCTAAGCAGAAATTCCCAAACAAAATGAAGTGGTTTGCACAACAAAGAAGGGCAGATCCTGCAGTGGATCTGTTTTCCTCTTGCTTTAAAGTGTGCATGAGGCTCAGTGTGCCTAAGAACAGTAGCTGGTGTGCTGCACACACAGAGGTTCAGTCAGAGCTGGAACAGGGACTTCACTAATGAGGATTCTGGCTCATATTCTGGCACCACTGGTTGGACAAGGATATTGTTCGTTTTAGCCCAGGAGCAAATCTCTGGAGTTGTGTCATGCTGGAGGGGGAGGGGTATCCTGACGTGCTCGCTTCGAGCTGGCCCTTAATTGCAGAATCCCAGGCAAGAGTCCATAATATCTCACTGGTGGAACTCAGTAGCTGCAAGCTTGGCAGGTGCTTGTCTGCCTCTCTCCCATCAGCAAGTGTGCTCTGACAAAAGGAAACAGCTCTGGGAGCTCCAGGAATTCAGCTCTCCTGTTTGGGTAATTCCAGCGCGCTCCTGCCTGGGAGCACAGCCCGGCCCTGCAGAGTGCTGGCCTGGGGCAGAGCTGGGGCAGAGCTGGGGCTCTGCAGGGCTGGGTGAGGAGCTGCCCTGTGCTCAGGCCTGTGGCTGCACAGCTGTGCCAGGCTGGCACCACAGCAAGATCCTGCAGCAGCACCAGCCCCAGCACAGGGACAGCTGCCTCTGGCTCAGAACAGCCTTCCCACTCAAACAGAGTCTGATGCCACTGAATCAGAGGGCTTCATCAAAAAGGGAAAAAAAGGTTAAATTAAATTGGCCTTTTTTTCGGCACTTCTTTCCTCTTGGTTTGACCTTTATTCATAGAATCACCTATAGGGCCATGGGAGCTTGGTCTGTGTAGATTTTTCATCTTGAACTTCCCAGCAGCTCCAAGCTGAGCACCATGCTAGCAGCTGAAATTTCAAAATTACTTTCCAAAGATACTTCTTATACCCAAAATGTATGGAATTGGTCTTATAATCTGTTGAGAGCTGCCTGAAAGCAATAGCTGTGTCTCACTCTTCCCAGGGGCTTGTTCTGTGTGTCCTCCTCGATGTCCCAGTGCCACACTGAGTGTCACATCCAAGGATGTCAGGAGTGGGGGATCTGTTCTGTAGTAGTGCAGCCAAGGTTGCATCAGACCTTTCCCTGAAACCTTTAAAATGCAGTAGGGAAGGTCAGCATGGGGAAAGCCTGGGCAGTGCATGGATCAGGCTCCAAACACATGGATAGTGATGGAATTTTATCAGAAACGGATGGGCCCCTATGACTGAGTGATAACCAGTCAGTAACTCTGGGAGATTAGGATCCTTAGTTAATAAAGAGGCACCTCTTTATTTGCTTGTTTTGTTATTTAACTTTTTGAGTAATGACCAGTTTGGATTCTGTCTGTCGCAGACTGTTAAGTTTTGTAAGGTAACTCTGTATCACAGTACCTTGTGTTAGGGATTTCCCCAGAGATGTCTGTGAAGCCATTTTTCATTTCCATTGGCAGTACTGGCCCTGCAGAGCTAAAGCTGATGGGCTTAGCCTCATTTGCAGTTCTTGCTCTTCCTTGGGAGCATGTTGAAACCCACTAAAATAAGCAAGTTGATTGTTTTAAGAGGCCCCTTGCTGACAGATCTGCAGAGTGGTAATTTCATCCTGAAGTGCTTTTCTCACTGTCATTATTAAGAATGAGAGAGACACAGCAGTTTATGGGGAGACAATATCTCATGTAATCATGCATCCACTTATTTTGTTGTTTGCCTCACAAGATCTTACAGGCCCTTGGCAAGTCCTACCATCCTGGTTGCTTCCGCTGTGTGGTGTGTAACGAGTGCTTGGATGGAGTCCCCTTCACTGTAGATGTGGAAAACAATATTTACTGTGTCAAAGACTACCACACGTGAGTACACAAATCCACTGCATGCTCAGCAAAACTACAGTAGTTAAGTCATTGATGTAGTTATAGGCCTTGTGACAAACAAAAAGGTCACTCCTGTTTGCTCAAGTGTCCCTCAACTTCTTTCATGTGTTGCATTTGTAAAGTATTTTAAGGTTTGTTAAGCAGTACCTTCTGGGCCCAGTATGGCACACAGTGGCCAAGTGAGGCTGAAAATCAAATTGTGGCGGAGGATGGACCTCTTGGGGCTGTTCCTCTACTTTCTTCAGGACTACCAACACTATTTACACCAGGCCACTTCTGCAAGTGTTGGTGGGTTCTGCTGGCTGTTTCAGGAGCAGAGGCTCTGGCAGTGCTTGACACCATGTAAATTTTGTTAACTGACACAGAGGACATGTAATAAACAGTTACTGGTATAACAATTTGAACCTTACCTGAGATTTAAGAGATTGCTTTTGGACTCTTTCCTGATTCCACTCAAAGGCAACGGGATCCTGCTCCCAGCTGCAGTTAGCCAATAACTCAGTTATGCAGCAGGAGTAAATCACCCTGAGTTCAGCCCTGTTGGTGCCAATCTGAGCGTGTTACAAGGACACAGTGAGTGTTGGCCCAGTGACTGTCACAAAAGGCAGCTGTGGACCATAAGCCCATTTGTGTATTGAGCTGGGACATTCTGGCCACAATCAGCCCCTCTCGTGTTTAGGACCTGTGGTTGTGTCTTTCTGATGTCAGAGTCCCTGAGTCAGGAGCTGCTTTGTAGTCAAGCATCAAGGCTCTGGAAAAATTGGAATGGTTTTATAAATAATGAAAGAAGAATGGCATATATAGGAAGAGGGGTGGATTCACTATGCCTCAAGGTTGGGAAGACCTAAGCAATAAAGTTGGGATAGATCAGCCTTTCCCAAATCTCCTTTTCATTGAATATCAAACAATTAGAGGCATTTCAAATCCTGTGGATCTCCATTTTACTAAAAACAAGGCATGATTAGAATGGCTCTCTTGCTTCTGCTTTTTGAAGATGCTTTAAATGTGATTGGAACACTTTCTTCTTGCACCCTAGGGTTTTTGCACCAAAATGTGCTTCCTGTAACCAGCCAATCCTCCCAGCACAGGTAGGTGTTAACATGCACTGACTCCTGGGGAAAACAGCTGTTGGCATATGGGCACTTTCTAAAAACACACTGAAGGCTTCTCCTTCCTCTCCAGAATCTGTACCATGTTAGATACTAAATTAAACATAGTTCAGCAGTGAAGTCGCTCCCAAACATTCCCAGAGGTTGTAATAGTCATCCTACTCCTACAGCATAGCACTTCTTATCTTTAGGGTGCTTTCCAGGTCTTCATCAATCTGTTAGAAACCTCATTTAATTGAAAACACTGACTGGGCTCCAAGAACAACTCAGGGAGTAAAGCCCTTGAGAAGGCATCTGATGGTTGCTGACCCTGTGAGAAGGCCACAGTCTGTAGTCCTGAGGTGGCAGTGGAAGGGAAGTTCTTAAAGGGGTTGAAAAGGCAACAGCAAAAATGGAACCAGGTGAAAGCTGCCTGCAAGCTCAGCCTGTGCTGACAGTGTTATGGACACAGTTAGCCCAGAGTGGGGCTCCCTGGTGCCCTGGTGGGTGCAGGACCCTCTGAGCTGCCTTTGCTGAGGTCACTGACCAGCTCATTTGTAAGCAAGGGCCTCAGCATCTCCCTGCTTTTCCTCTGTCATGTTTACAGCACCAGAGCTCCCCTCCTGTGAGCTGCTGTGCCCCAGTGAAGCCTGATGCTAGAGCCTCTCACATGTCCACCTCCATCACTCTGCACATTACTCTCATTTGTCATTAGTGTTTCTGTTAATTGGCCAAGTAACCAAATCCCAAAAAACCCCATAAAGACTGAACCAGAACTGCTGTCCTGATGGGTTGTGAGGAAAAAACCTCTGTGTAAATGTCACTGAATTTGGGTCTTAAAAAATAATTCTTTTTTCTTTTCAAGAAAGAAAGAAAGATAATTAAAAGGCAGTCATAGTGCTGACTCAGCTGATGACTAGCAGGACACACTCCATATTCTTTCCCTGGGACATTTCCTGGGTTAGTTCAAGTCTGGCAGTGCAGGTGCTGACTTGCCCACAGCTTCTCTCAGACATAGTCCACATCATATCTGGTGCTCTAACCACACCTGGAACTGGAAACAATGCAAGGCAACCAATTTAATGAGCTCTGTCTTCAGAGTGGATCAGGAAAAGAGCCTGTGAGGTTACAGAAGGGTATGGGCTGCTCTGCAGGCCTGGGGCTCAGCCAGGATTGCACAACTCTGCTGAGGTTTAGCCTGTGCAGGTAATTACCTGCCAGACTGGTATGTCAGTCCCTGTGGGGACACACATGACATGTGCATGTGCAAAAGAGCTGTGCAGCAGATGGCTGGAGAGGAACACAAGTCCTGGAAATCAGAGCAGGTTGCATACAAGGAAAAGTTACCCAAGGAGCAGGTTTTTGATTGGTGATTTGTTCAGGTCCTGGGCGCCCTTGGAAGATTACTTGATTTCAAGACTGATTTGTTCCTTGAGGATGAGGCTTTGGCTACACTTCCCAAATGACCTGTGCAGTTTAGATGTGCCAGACACCCAGACTGCTGCTGCACAGCTGAGGGGTGGTGCACGGCCATGCCCTGGGCCAAGACCTCCAGTGGGCACAGAGCTCTGCTGTGTGGGGCAGAGGGGATTCCCCCAGGGACACAGCTCCCCAAACCAGCTGGGCCCTGCTGGGAGGCTGAAAAACACTTCTGAGACACCACTGGCACTGTGTCCTGAGACAGCACTGTCACCTTCTCTGTGCTCCCCAGGGCTCTGAGGAGACCATCCGGGTGGTGTCCATGGACAAGGATTACCACGTGGAGTGCTACCACTGCGAGGTGAGTGCCAGGCCCGGCCCGCCCGGCCTGCAGCATGGCCTGCTCTGCCCTGAGGGGGGACCTGCTCTGGGGGGCCCTGCTCTGCCCTGAGGGACCTGCTCTGCCCTGAGGAGGGACCTGCTCTGGGGGACCCTGCTCTGCCCTGGGGCCCTGCTCTGCCCTGAGGGGCCCTGCTCTGCCCTGAGGGACCTGCTCTGCCCTGAGGGACCTGCTCTGCCCTGGGGACCTGCTCTGCCCTGAGGGACCTGCTCTGCCCTGGGGACCTGCTCTGCCCTGGGGACCTGCTCTGCCCTGAGGGACCTGCTCTGCCCTGAGGGGCCCTGCTCTGCCCTGGGGACCTGCTCTGCCCTGAGGGGCCTGCTCTGCCCTGAGGGGCCCTGCTCTGCCCTGAGGAGGGACCTGCTCTGGGGGGCCCTGCTCTGCCCTGAGGGACCCTGCTCTGCCCTGGGGACCTGCTCTGCCCTGAGGGGACCTGCTCTGGGGGGACCTGCTCTGCCCTGGGGACCTGCTCTGCCCTGAGGGACCCTGCTCTGCCCTGAGGGGCCCTGCTCTGCCCTGAGGGGGGACCTGCTCTGCCCTGAGGGACCCTGCTCTGCCCTGAGGGGCCCTGCTCTGCCCTGAGGGGACCTACTCTGTCTTGGGGGGCCCTGCTCTGCTATGAGGGGACCTGCTCAGCCCTGAGGGACCGTCTCTGCTCTGGGGGGACCTGCTCTGCCTTGGTGGGACCTGCTCTGTCCTGAGGGACCTGCTCAGCCTCGGGGAGACCTGCTATGGAGGGACCTGCTCAGCCTCGGGGAGACCTGCTATGGGGGGACCTGCTCTGCCCTGGGGGACCCTGACTCCCCCCTGGGCTGCCCTCCCTGGCTCTCACCCCCCTGGGCAGGCAGGGCTCTGCTCCCACAGCTCCTGAGGAAGACAAATGGGTGGATGCTGCCTGGGCTGGAGGTGGTGCTGCCATCACCAGCACCAAATTAGTTTTGGAGGGTTTATTTCCCAATATATGAGCTTCAAAGCTGGGCTTGGTTTGTTGGGTTGAATTTTCTCAATACTTCTGGATGGGGAGTGAGCAAAGAGTAGGTGCCAGTTCTCTTTGTCCTCATCTCTAGGTACAGTCTAAGGGCTCTGATCTGAGGAGACTTGAATTTACATTGGCTGTGCAGGGAAAGAGTCTCCCTGGAAGACCTTTCGAGGGGATCTGGTTTCTCCATGCTGAATGAATATTGATTCTTTACTAGGAAATTGACCAGGATATTATTGACTTTCTGTCACTTTTTTGGGAGTAGTTTCTTATTGTGCAGAACATTTAAACATTTATTACCACAGATCAAGTTGTGGAATTAGTGCTCTTGCTTCAGAGAGGAAACCCGAGTTCATCCTTATCCCACAGCCAGGAACATGAGAAGGGAAACAAACTCACTAAGCTGGGATCAGCCAAAAACTTCCCTTCTGCTGTAGGTTTGGCACTCTGACACAGCACACAAATATCCACACAGATCTTCCCTGTTAGCACCAGGGGCAGAAATACAGCAATGCTGCCTTCAGGCACTGTTGCATGAAGGTTTTACAAAGAATCTTCTGACTGAGAGAGAAAATAACAAAATTCAGGTCATCTTGAAATGTTATGTACCTAAATGTAAGCAAGGTCCCATCCACTCAGCTATCTCCTTTCAACAGACACCTGACACTCCATCCATTTCTATTCATTTTTCAAGAGAAATTGGCACAGGAAATCACAGTATTTTGGAGAGCTGAACTTCCCTCCTCCTTCCCCCAGCTATTGCTTTGTGCAGGCTTCACCTAAGATGACAGCTCCCTCCCCTGCTCTCAGGCTATTGACTTCATGCTGCAATGTCCCACTGGGGGTTTATTTTCCCTTCTGTTTCATTATTCATTTCCCCATTCTCCTCCCCATTTGAGGCAAATCAAGCTGCCTCCACATCTGCCCAGAAAGGCAGAGTGCATTAATGTACAGCAATCAGGAGTTAGCAGGGGTGGGTTACTGCCTGATGCTCTCAAATCAGGCTCTCTGCACACTGCTGGAAAAGCGAGTGCAGGATTTTGAGGTACACCAGGTAAGCCTGGGAAGATTTCAGCAAAGCTGCCATGACTTGGGCAGCCACTCCTCACCTGCTGCTGGTGCCACCCTCAGCTGGTGCCACACACAGTCAGGGGGCAGGCTGGAACTTGGCAGCTTTTCTGTGCCATCTCTTTCACGTGCAACCACTTGGCTTCTGTGGAGGAGTTCAAGCCCTTTTGCAGATCACTGGGAGCCCATTCTGAAACTGGGGCCCACTGACAAGGCAGGCTTTCTCCTTGCAGAAAGGGAATTCAGTTTTGGAGTGGGAAGAAGATACGAACACTTGGCATATCTGAAATTGGTAAATTCTAGGGCATCTGAAATTGGTAAATTCTAATTTTAAATCTTGTATAAATTGCTATAAAATCATTAGATAGTATGTAGCAACACAGAGAAAATTACCTTGGCAGATACTTCAATTAAGACCTCTCTAAACTAACACTGCAGTTTTAAAGCTTACTTTAAAACCCATTTTCAGTCTTTATTTCAGTATTGTAAAATTTGAGGATTTAAACTTGAGCTGTGAAAGCTGAAAAATTATACTCTCTATTCAGTTAAAAGCTTTGCATTTTCAGTACTAAAACCACCTATATACCCAGTTTGTTCTGTTTGGCTTTTTATTTCTTTCTATTAAGTGCACAGATAAATACTCAGAATCTCTGGTTTCTCAGAACTGATCACAATAATAATTTCTAAGTATTTAACACATTTGAAACATTAAATCTGAGTACCAAACTTCAATGATTTCCAAATGCCCTCAGAATTACAGTGATGGAAATCAGGGTGGTCTCTGTTGCAGTGTACATAAGAGTCAGCAGGATCACTGTTAGCTGCTTCTCTGTTTGTGTCTGTCTGTAGCCATGTGTCAGTCCCAGAGGTACCAGCATTTCCACTAAAGATGGACCACTGGCCTTGAAGTCTTTAAGTTCTTTTAATTCCAAATTAGAGAAAGTGTAGACCTGCTCCAGAAATAAGCTATGTCACCTCTCCCCCCTTTTGCCCTCCCCTCTCATTCTCTGCTTATGCTCCCCCCATCTGCTGGCTGCCTTGCTGCAGAATCCCCTCCGTTCAAGCCTCTTCCAGGTTATATTTGGCAGGGTCAGCCCTTGGCCTGCTTTCAGGCTTTTGGTTTGCATCACTGTTTATTGGATGGAGAAGAGAGCAGGAGGGACAGGGTGGTAACAAAAGGCTGGGCACTGCTGCAGCCTGTGCTGTTGGATGGCAGTGATGGCAGTGGTGTCAATGGTCAGGGTGCAAATCCCAGGAGCTCTGGGGGCTGCTGGCCTTGGGGGCAGGGGGAGCTCCTGGGGCTGTGCCAGGGCAGCAGGGCTGGGAGAGCCTGCCTGAGTCACTCACTGATCTGGGATGTCTCTCTTCCTTCCAGGACTGTGGCTTGCAGCTCAATGACGAGGAAGGCCATCGTTGTTACCCCCTAGAGGGCCACTTGCTCTGCCACAGCTGTCACATCAGGCGCCTTAATATCAAACTGCCATCACATCCACCTCCCAGCTACCCCATGCATGTCACAGAACTCTGAAAGACATTTCCATCATCAAAAAGCCGTTGGAAAGAAGACAAAAATCTAAAAATTATTTTCGTGTTCCTTTAAAGATGAGATTCCAGTAATAACCATCTAAACCAGCTATTTATTTTTTGAATCAGAGGTGAGGGGTCCCTTTCTGATCTTGTACATATGCATTCTTTTATCTAAACATTTTCACTGAGACACCGTCTACTTGAACAAATAATTCACCACTAAACTGTAACTCTAAATGGCAGCATTTCTAAATACAATGGTACAAAGGGCTGTTCTGCACTCCCTGCTCTCTTCCTTCAGTGGAGATTTCACCCAAGTAAGGAGTGTAGAATTACTTTCCAAAAGTTAGCACCTTATCATATTGCAGCAAGCATGATAAGATAAATGCTAGCATTTTAGCTAGTTTTCTTGAATTCTGGTCTTAGAGAATACTTAGATTCCAGAAGTAGGGAATAGGCAGCAAGCAGGTGTTTTAGCCAGGGCAGTTTTCAGCAAGGTTAAGGAAGGGTTTTCTGTGAAGAAGTGTCAGGCCAGCTCTCCATCCTACAGGGTCCCACAGTCATCCAAAGATAATTATTTGGCTTGTTCAAGAAATGTGGCAAGCCTCTGATGAAAAACCCACAGTACAGAGGATTGTATCCAAAAGATTGGCACATGCAGGGTCAGCAATTGCAGCCCTCTGTAATTGCTGGCTGTGTAGCCATGGCTTCAAAATGCATTCCATCAACTGGACCATTTGGCACTTACTAAAGAATTCATCTTTCAAACCTGTTTTTTTGTTCAATAGGGTTCTATGCAAAGGTACACTTGTCTTTATACTGCTTGTTTTATCCAAGACTTCATTTGTTACCAACTGCTTCATGATTGTATGTTGAGACATTATTAAAGAGAGGCACGGTGGTTTGGTATTACTTTTTCAGCTTTGTGTTCTTTTCAAGATTATTTTTCAACTGATTATGGTGATTGTCTTCATTGGAAAGCAAAGTGCAGTATGGCAGGAATAGTAATTTAGAGTCAGACCACGAAACATCAGTGTTTACAACAAGTGTTAGCTGTACATAGACTGTACACACTTTCATGTTTTGCATAAGCTTTTACAGCACCCTCAGACCTCTGGGGAGAAATATATGTCTTCCATATAGGAAGTTAGATGAATTTTTTTATGGTTTGTTTTCTACTGTGTGCTGATGTTTTACATGCAGATCACACATCTGTATGTCAAAAAAATTCCTTGCATTCTCACGAGAATTGACCCAGCCTTCCTGAAGCTGCAATTTACCATTGCTGTATTTAACTGTGTTCAAAGTTACAATAAAATAAAATTCTTCGGCCCCAGAGGAAGTAGAAATACCAGATTGGATTCTTGGCATGTGTAAATTGGGCCATTTCCATGCCAGTTCCAGCACTGGAGAATCTGCCCGATGCGTTCGGAAACGATCCCGAGTTCAATCCAGCATGCAGACTGATGGAATGACTTATTTGGCAACACCATTGCAGTTTAGTTTCTTATGCTCCATTGACTTTTTGAAAGCCATTTGTGGTGCTCTTGAAAAGCACAAAGAGCATCCAATGGCCACTAATTCCTAAGTGGAATAATTAACTCCCTTAACAGAACTTTTTGATAGTCTGGAATTTCCTTATGAGGAAAGGTGGGGGGAAGGGGAACAGGAAAAATTCCTGAGAACTATTTTTTCAGTTAGTAAGGAACAAAAAAGATGATTTCTGAACTTCTGCCGGACTTCCATTGGCCTAGATTGACCTGTCCTACTGAAGGCTCCTGGGTAATTTTGTAGTTAATATGTATCAGTTTATAATTAACATGTTTAATGTGAATGCCAGGGTTTGAAGTAACTTCAGCGCCATCAGTGCCTCATTTCTGCCCTGTGGCCCAAGAGGCTTGGCCTGCAAATGAGAGGCCAGGGGTGCACCTGCACTTCTGCACTTGCAGGCACTCCCTCTGTGTCCATAGTCAGCAGCCCAGCCTCAGGAGGAAGTGGAATTACACGTGCCAGCAAATGTTGGAGAAAGGGGGAAAAATGTCTTGAACTGGATTGTATGACTAGGTCAATTCCTTCAAGTTACTACAAACATGGAAGGTGCCAGAGCTTCGGGGTAAACCTTTAGCATCAGCTGCAATGGAATGCTTTTTCCATTGCAGGAGGGTGCTGTGGACCACATTTAGCTTTGAGCATTTTCACTTGCATGTCTTTACATGCAGTCTTTACCCAGATTAAGAAATCATTAAAATACATAGAGTAGGTTTGTTATGATCCTGGGAACAAAAAACAGTTACTTGCTGAACTGGAAAAATGCTTTGCTCCACCAGTAGAGAAGCAAAACCTCCACACTGACAGCGCACAGAGCTGGAGGTGACTTACCCTGGCATTCAGCCCAGTCCTCTGCCAGCACCTTCCTGAACACTTTGCCTCCATCAGGGGCATCACTTCAAGTTTCCAACGTACTTTCTAAGGGCCTGCACACTTTCAAACATGTACATACCAGACTATTTCTTCATGTTTTTTTCAAAATGATCATCCTGTAGAACAGAATAATATTTAATTTCATTTGACTGATCATGCTGATTTTTCAGTCTCTTGTAGTTCTGTGCAGTTCTGATCTGTTAAGTGTCATCATGGTAAAAATTCTGAAAGGTAATATGTCAATATAGAATAAGCAATTTGTTTAAGACCAGAAAGCAGCAGCTGTTGTTCTAGTATTTTCTATAGGCAGATGCATTCCATTACTGTATTACAAAGTGCAGCTTTGCTTTTCCAGCATTTACTATAAAAACTGGGGCTTGAGTGAAATTTGCCAGGTTTGGTTGGGTTTTTTTTCCAAATCAAAGAGAAAAATAAAATTAAACCTAAAATAATGATGTGCTATACTCTTTAGTGCTAGTGACAGTTTCTGCACATTTTACCTCCTGCCTGGGGAATAATGTAAATGAGAACTCTCGTTTTAATGCTTTTCTTTCGGAATATTCTTACGTTAAATCAGTTCAACGCAGATGAAAACTTCCTAAGTCCGTTTTACAGTGCAATTGTTCTTCAGAAGCCGTGACTGTACTTTCAGAATATTTCCATAAAGTTCCATCAATACAACCTGCTCTCATTTGCATCAGGGCTGCCCGTCCCGCCGGGGCGGGGAATCCTCCCCAGCCCCTCCGCAGGGTCCCTCCCAGCCGAGGGCGAGTTCCAAAGAAAGGACCAAAATCATCCTTGGAAAACAAAAGAATGCACTCAGAGAATCGAGCTTACACAGAGGGTTTGTTGGGGTTTCTTTCCTTTTCCTTTTACTCGTGTGCACGTGTGTGTATATATTTTGTAAGGTGGAGTTTCAAAAGGAAAACATGGTTAGAGGAACTCTTTAAGACCAGAAATTCCAGAGTAGTAAAGTAAACCAAAGCTCTAAAGGAAACAAAAGCTGCTTTCTTGTGTTTCAAGAAAAGTTTAAAAGTTTGTGATTCATCCTGTAACTAATGCCGTAACTAGAGTATATAATTTGACTTAAATTAAGTTTTCATTTGAGAAATATTTTCATTTTCTTTAAAAGAATATAGTTTTCTTCCAAGAACTTGGACCAACGTTGATTTTTATTTTGTAGGAAATATATGAATTCCCAGTTTGTATATCATGTAACTAGTTTACATGCTGAAAATATACATTAGTTAACTATTTTTGTATATATATATCCTTGTAAAACCTTTCAATGTGCTTCTGTCTTTTAGTCTTTAGAATTACTTGTGGTTTTGTGTTTCAGTGTTTGATTCCCTTGATTGTTGAAGAAAAAATTGGGAAATGTAGATTTATTTATCTAAAGAAGAAGCTACTTGCTATCATCTTAAGTTATTTAATATTAAAGTCAGAAGTTTCATTTAACCTTAGATGCTATAATCTGCTTTTTTCAATAAAGACATTTTGTAGTTATCTCTGGTTTTGTAGTCTGTTGCATGTAAGTATTTTTATTTAATCTAGGTAGGCATTAAAACAATTTTTAGGAACCCTTGTATGCCTACAGAAATGCCTAACTGATATTAATTGATTGCAGCTGCATTCATGAAAGATTTTGGTCCTCTAGTGCAAGTGTTACTAATTAAGGTCTAAAATGTGCCCACAGCTAACGTTCTGCAGCTGCACTTAGAAAAGAATTTAGTCACTCTGGCACTTTTTAATTAAGCTTTAACCAGTCTGGCTAGTTCACATGTCGGACAGTCAGTATTGAGGAACACTTCCTTTTCAAAACTCTCATTATTTTTTGGAGTGTTCCACAAGAGAAATATTTGCCTGGGCTATGAACTTAGCTTGAAGCACTTGGACCTTGGTTTGGGGAATTTTCTCTATATTCTTGCTAAGTCACAGTAATCCAGAAACTGTGGCCAGAACTCTGATAGGATCAAAGAGATGCATGTTTGTCTGTTTTGCCTTTCTGAAGCTTTTTGCCACGTTCCTGTCTCCAGTTTCATGGCACAAACGGGAGCCCGGTCACATTTACCTTCCCCAGCCCGTGTCCTGCAGGAGCAGCTGTGTCCATAGGGCAGGAGGTGCCCTGGTGCCTCGTCTCCAGCTGGCCAGGGGAGAGGACAGCAGAGTTCCTTCCTTGTTTCCTCATGCTCAGAGTCCTTCCTTTCCATCAGGCTGGGCAGTCTGCTCTGGTGAACATTCTTCCCTGCAGTGAGGGACACACATCAAACACTCACCAGCTGCTCTTGGGGTGTGCAGCCACCCTCCCGTCAGAGGGGCCTCTGCAGCTCTGCCACCCTGGCTTGGCAAAGCCCAAATGACTTCACAGCTGGTAAAGAAACTTCCTGGAGGTTTTCCCACAATGGCTATTTTGGCAAATTTTTCTTCTGCACAGTCAGAATGGAAAGAGTTACAGATGCCACAATTGTTTTAGGGACAGTCTGCACTTTGGTGCTTTGAAACAGATGTACCATACTTCTGCAGGGCCTTCACATACATGCTATTTTCTCACTCATTATTTTCAAAAATTCATTCAAAATGAGCAATCCATGCCCTCCTTGAAGAAAAAAAAATAAAACAAAAACACAAAGACTGGCCAACTCAAAGCATTTTAGCAGGGCCTTACTACATGGGTGACCCAAATGTACTTAATAAAAATCTAGAACATCTTAATGCAGCAAGAATTTACACCAACTCATAATCAACTGACTGAAAAGAACAGAGTACTTAAAAACCTCAACTGTTCCATGTGGCCCTCTGAGCAGAAAGCACAGACTGGAGGAATGAACATTGGTTCATGGCAGGGTGGGTGAGTCAGGCCCTGGCTCCTGGGGAGCACCACCAGAGGCTGCAGTGCTGGGTCCCTGGCTCTGTGCTGGGTCCCTGGCATGGCAGTCAGCCCACAGCTTGTGTTTCTGGCACTCTTGAACCCCATGGCTGCTAAACCTGGTGTGCAGATGATTTGGGAGGGCTTGGCCAGCCCTGCTCTTACCAGCCACCCCCAGGGCTGCAGTCCTCACCTTGCAGCTACTGCACAGAACCAAGATGCTTCCAGGCCATCCCAGGACTGAGCCAGAGACTTGGAAACTGTTAGGAATATGTGAACTAGGCTGGTGAGGCTGTCTTCAGTCTCCAGAGTTCATAGAATAAATGAGGATGGACAATAAATAATTAATAACTAACTAACTAAATAAATATGTCATTTGATGCAACACCTCACCATCAACACACACACACACACACACACACACACACAAAGGCTTGTTTAGGTTGGCAAAGACCTCTAAGATCAAGAGTCCAACCATTAACACAGCTCAGCCAAGGCCACCACTAACCCCTGTCCCCAAATGCCACATCCTCACATCTTTTCTATCCACCCAGGGATAGTTATGCCAATGCTTGACAACCTGTTCTGTGAAGACATTTTCCCTGTTATGCTACCTAAACCTCATCTGGCACAACTTGAGGCCATTTCCCTTTGTTCTGTCCCTGTTCCCTGGAGCACAGCCTGACCTCCCCCCCGGCTGTGCCCTCCTGGCAGGAGCTGTGCAGAGCCACAAGGGCCCCCTGAGCCTCCTTTGCTCCAGGCTCAGCCCCTTCCCAGCTCCCTCAGCCTCTCCTGGGGCTCCAGCCCTTCCCAGCTCTGTTCCCTTCCCCTCCAGGTCTTTCCCGTAGTTGTGGCCCCAGAGCTGAGCACAACACTCAGGGTGTGGCCTCAGCAATGCCAAGTACAGGGTGACAATCCCTGCCCTGGTCCTGAAGCCCACCTGGGCTCTCCTGGGCCCATGTTCAGCCACTGTCTCCATCACCCTCAAAGCCTTTCCCTCTGCAGATTTCCAGCCCCTCTGCCCCAGCTGTTGCTGTGCAGGGGGAGGTTGTGACCCAAGGACAGGACATTTTACCTTGTTGACCCTCACACCGATGGCCTCAGCCCATCCATCAGCCTGTCCTGATCCCTCAGCACAGCCACCTACTCCAGCAGGTCAACGCTCCCACCCAACCTGATGTCATCCTTGCATTTAGCTGAATTTGCTAGAACTGTGATCCCAGTTGGTGCAACCAGCCTCAGCTTGGGGCAGCTTGCAGATAAGAAAATTTGAAGGAGGGACTATTAGGCATTGTCTGGAAATAGTGAGCAAGGGCTACCAGACATGGAGAAGGAGACATCAGTCTTCACTGTGTGTCTAAGCTGGACATGAAAATGTCACTCTCTAAATAGAGGGCCTTGGTTTCTGGAATAAATTGCAGATCAGTCCTTGGCCACCATTACTGGGTTCATCAGCAGCTGATTTATGTACTTTAAAAGCCATGGGTTTCACTGTAACTTCTGATAAAACTCCAGAAGACAAAAAAAAAAAAATATTTTCTTCCTGTTCAAAATTAATTTGAGATCCTATCATAGATCTTGATAAAATTCCCACCATCTCTTTACACTTTGAGACAACAAACCCAAGTTCCCATGTTGTTTAAGAACAATCTCCTGTCTGCAGCACCTGCACTGCCCTGTGCTGTCACCTTCTGTCCCATCTGAGGACAACACACAACATTAGACAGCATAAATCACTGTGCTCCCACAAAGAGCACAGGAGAAGGACAAGCTGAAAACTGTACAAAAAGTAAGAAACCATGAGGAGATCTGGTTCTCCAGAAGTGATGAAGTAACACATTTAAGAACAAATTCTTAAAGGCTTGCATCACAGCTGAAAAAAGAAATCCTCAAACCCCCTCATTTGTATGTACATGTCTGGGAAGCCATTGCCTTGGAGAACCAGGTCTGCTTTGGTTAGTCACAGCAATTCAGGCAGTTAAGTGAGCTATCCAAAAAAACCCATGTTCATTAAAACTGTGGCACATTTAAACTATTGCAGGAATGTTAAGGCCAACTGATCAGTTAATTAGAAGGCAAATGAAAGCCAGAGACACCCTCAGTGGCTGCCCTGGGAGGGGAACAGTGACACCACAGCTGCCACACGGTGACAGCAGGGCTGGCACTGCTGGCCCTGGCACTCTGCTGGCTCCTGCTGCCTGACAGTGCTCAGGGGCATTGGGACACACAGGAAATCCCTGGATCTGTGTCTTCTACCATCCCAGGTTTGCAGCTGAAAACTTTGTGACTCACATGCAACAAGGATATCAGAGGGGAGTGAAGCACTGATGAATTCTGCTTTGTAGGGTCAGGAATTGGGGAGCCCTGGTCTCACCTTGGTGTCTTGACCCAAGTTCTCAAAGCTCACACTCTGGATGGATACACAACAGAGTAGGGCAGAAGATTAAAATGGCCTGTGTGGCAGGGTGCAGTGCCAAGGAGAGAATAACAAGAGTTATCTGCAGTACCTGCCAGCCACATGTTTAGTTGCACTTACCTGTATCAGTGGACATGGCTCTCAATTTAGTTTTTTTTCACAGAGCTTCTTTGGTGAGGCAAGAAAAGGGGCTGGTGTCCTGCACCAGGCATTGCTGCCTAACTCCCAAAAGGTGATGGTGACACTCTACACACATGTCTCTGCCTGGGCTCACCTAGGAGCTCATCCTTTTCCCCACTTCTTCCTATGTCAGAAAAGAAATAGGGAAAAAAGCATCACAGCTTTCTGCACCATTTACTGTCCATCCTTATAGGGGCATTTCCCAGCAAGAGAGAGGAAGAAGCTGGCTGGGCACAAGGCTGAGGCTCTCAGCACAGTGTCACTGTCACACAGGAATCCTTTTGTGAAAAGGGCAAGTCTTGGTCCAACAAACATTATGGACACTTTGGACACATTCTACTGCTTCTAGTAACATCTTATGTTGTGGAATAATTCATTTGCTACCTACATTCCTCACCCATAAATGCTATAGCTGCAGTTTATTTGGCTTGTTCTTTTATCACCCAAATACACTGCAGTTGAAGGTAAAAGTGACAGACATGCAACTGTATTTAGATCTGCCTTTACTTGGCTATTTCATTCTCTAAAAGAAAATATTTGTAACCTTTCTTAAAATTACTTACTCTCCTTGCAATCAGCTGCTAGCTGCTCACCTACCCACAGCACATTTTCAAATCTCTAGATAAAAGCTTATTTTTTAAAGCCAGAAAACCCTATTTTTAAAATTACTAAATGTACTGCCAGTTAATATATAACTGGGCCATCATTTTCCAGAAGCTGCATCAGCATGGGGAAAATTAACAAAAAATCTGTATGCAAGAGTCCATGAATGCCCCTGAAAAGGAGCAGAAGTCCTTAAAGAATGTGCAATTGAAACAATCAGAAAAGAAGGAAGGTGGAGCAAGACAAAGTTTTCTTTCAATGTTTCTTGGATAAGGCCTTGAGCAACCTGATGCAGTGGGACTTGTCCCTGCACATGGCAGGGGGGCTGGGACTCGATGATCTTTAAGGTCTATTCCAACCCCTAAAATTCTGTGATTCCCATTTTATTCTGAAGCCTACAGAAGAAAACCTGCCAAACCAATGGCTCTGGCAGCCACCAGACAATGCTTTGATAAAGCATGATGGATTTCAGGGTATAATTTAGCTGATTTTTTTTTCCTGCATTAATCACAATATCTTCAGAGGTGAAATATTTTCCTTTGCTGATGAGCCAAAAGATAGCGTGAAGTCAGGCAGCTCCTGCACTGCAGTCAGTGGTTTCCATATCACCTTTCCCAAAAGTTTTATGGCTTTATTGGCACTCGGGTCCAAGGCTCTCCTGCAGCAGGAATTTGCTTGCAGGCTCAGCAGACACAGTCAGGGAGGACAAAGGAGGAGGTACCACAGGCTGCTGTTTTCCTTGAGCTGGGTGTTCAACTGCAGCCTTGTGTGTGAGGGGCAGCCCCAGGGAGAGCAGCAGAGCAGAGCTCTCTTGAGGTGATGCATGAGCAGCCTCTGCGTGCTTTGTCCAAAATCTCTGCAGTTTTCATCACTGCATGTTGTCCCTTCCATCTTGTGAAGAGAGCAGAGGTTTTGTTTGTCCTTACAGCATCTCCCACCTCAAAAAAGCCCCAATCCCAAATATTTGAACTCACTGCAAACACTGTACTCAGTATGTGCAACTAAAGAACCCACATGTGGAGGTGTAAGCGGGCTGAAGGGCTCTTGTGTGCAAAGTTCTCCTTTTGGAGGGAAGCTGGTCACATCAGATCCGCTGGCAAAGGGTTACAGAGCATTTTACATGTTCCCAACATTACTCCTCAGGGGCAGATGATAACACCACTTACATTTCCTCTCACTGACAGTAGTTGCTCCTCACTCCCTCTCCAGCTGAAGTGTAGCAGATACCTTGTTTTCCAGGAGGAAATTCTCCCTGTCTGAGCTGCAGATCCGCACCCAGGCACAGGCAGCAGAGCAATGCCCACTGTGGCCATGGCAGGGCACAGCCTGGGGCCATGGCCAGAGATGGGGACCAGACTGTGGGGCTGCTGTGGGATTCAGGATGCTGCCCCACTGCCACCCCCAACAAAGCACAGCAAGATGAGCCCTCCTGGGGTTTGCTCTGTTTGGGTCTCAGGTGGAAGAAAACAGCTGCAGCATGTAGAACTAAAGTAAGGGTGGACAAAAGGTGGGAGAGCCAGAGGTGACCCAGCCAGGGGCTGGACTGAGGAGCAGCTGGTCACTGCTCAGCCTCCTGCATGGTGCCAAGTGCACCAGCTTTGAAGGACATGGGAACGTCACCAGAGGCTTTTCCAGCAGAAATACCAAAGTTATTTCAGAGCAGATCCCCTTGAGGAGCATCCTCTGTCCTCCCCAGTGCTTCCTGGTGTGCCCAGCAGAGCCAGCGACCAAAGTGAGCCTGGAGAGGCAAGAACAGCTCCTCTCCTCCTCTGCCAAAGAGGCTGGGAGCTGAGGGCCAGCACAAGAGCTCCTGGAGCCCCCCAGGCTGTGTGAGGGACCCTCAGAGCTCAGTGGTTCCTGCCTGAGGAGATCAGCCATGGTTATCTGGGACACCCTGAGTGTCCCCATGCTGAGAACTGCAGTGCCCTCCGCTGAGCCCCCCGCTGCAAGGCCAGGTTTAACTGTGTGGCTATCTCAATTTTTTTTTTTTTTTTTTTTTGATAATAGAACTTTCTGGAAGTCACTAAAAATAAGTTTGTTTGTGTTTTTAAGGCTGATTCAAACATATTTGTGTCGTCTTTCAAGATGGCACCTCCCCCTTGCGCCTACTTGACAACAGATTTGTCAGTCATGAAGAATGCTCTGCATGCACAGAAATATCTCGGGTTTCTTTTCCCATAATCAAAAGAAAACAAATCCCAGAGCAGCCCTGGCAGCCACTTCCGGCCAGCACTGCTGCCCCCCCTGAGACACATCAGGCTCAGCTGCTGCCTTCAGAGGGCAAACAAGGGAATTTGCTTCCAATATAAAATTAGACACTGAAACAAACTGACTTTCCCCCCTACCCCCCAAAAAAAACCCCACCAAATAAACAACCCCCCAAAAAACCCAAAAAACCCAAACCAACCCCCCCCACAAAACAAAAACAAACAAACAAACAAACAAAAACAAACCAAAAAGGAAAAAACCCAACCAATAAAAAACCCCTGGAACAAAACCTGAAGCTCTAGCCCAGCTACTTCTCCCTTCTCCACTAAGGCTATTCCAAGGCATCAGTTGGGTGTGTGTGAGTGCTTGGGCTGGATAAGGCAGCGCAGAGGCTCTGTCCTGGTGCTCCCTGGCAGGAGCTGCAGCTCTGTGAGCACTGCTGGCCCAGCTCAGCTCCCAGGGTGCCCCCTGCCCCTGCCTGCTCCCAAAAGGCCCTTCCTGATTATAGAGGATTGGCATTTAGAAGGAACTGCAACGTTTTTTTACCTCATTATCCTCCTTTAAATCCCTCCCTAATACCTTCATCTGCTGTTATGGTTAAATGAATTTCACCAGTTGGAGATGGTAACATGCTATGGCTACAACCTGCCTATCTATCCTGCTTAAATTTGGACAGTAAATTTGAGAGAAAAATCCCCTGGTATTAATTACAAGAAAGACAGTCTTGCAACTCTACAAGTTTAAAAGTAAACACCTTCCAGTATTGCCAAAATCTCGGCCTAATGTAATAGCAGTTCTCCTATATGAAGAGTTTTTATATCTAATACTGACAGCTGCCCTTATTAAAAATGGAAAATATAAAATGAAAAAAACCTACCACAGCCATCCTTAGCAGTACCACTTCTGCAGTGGGTTTACATTGCTAGGTATAAATTAAAGAGATTCCATAGGCAGTTTGCAATAATTTACTCAATTAGCCTTTTGCTTTCCCTGTCCATTTTCTGTAACATTAGTGAGAAAATTGCTGGCTGCTATCTGGAATTGTTGAGGAAAGCTTCTGGAATGCTTTGCATTCCTGTGCTGGGGACCTTAGCAGAGCCCAGTGCCGGCACTGCTGGGGCTGCAGGGTCAGATGAGTCACTGCAGCGTCTCCTTTTCACGTCTGATCAACTGTGCAAAATCCTGGGGACAAATACTCCTGCACATTACTCTCATGTCCTGGGGATCTTCATTCAAAGCCATTCAGAGAAAACAAGCATGAAACAAGGCTGCAAAGTGACATCATTTAAGAATTTCAGCAGAGTTACAAAAAACATCTGGGGGCCTAAACCAGCCTTTTGCTACCCACATACAGTACCCAGCACAATGGAGACCTCATGTAGTATTGTGCCCCTAGACTTAGTGGCTTAATGAATAATTTCAGCAGACCTGCTAATTCATTAGATGTCTCACCTTATGCATTTACAGCAGCTTGGAATATCCCAAGATCTTTAATCCTCATCTAGGCCTCTTTCCTTAAATATATGTATCGTCACACTGGATGTGCCACCACAGAAATGCAAAATAAATGTTCTGTATCATCACATTTTTTGGTGTGGAGTTGCACAAATTTCACCCCAGAGAGCTCTGGAAAAGAAGAAAATTACAGTAGCTTCAATCACAATAAAATATTCAGAAGGTGAAGCTCAAACACATAAAGGATTCCAGTTGTGAAAGGTTTTTCACTGTGAAGAAATAACCAGAGGTACCACTGAGCATTGTCAAACCCCTGCTGCATCAGCCTTTATGTATGTAGGATTCCACAAACCACTACACTGGGATTTTATATTCATGTTTAAGCCAAAACCTAGCTCCTGTTGTTTGCTAATGAGAGAGGAAGGGCATGGGCAGGGAAATGTACAGCCACCAGAGCATGGCAAAGAGCAAGGAGAGAAGACAGTGCCAAAGGAAAACACCTGCCTGTCTTTAATTTGGAGACAAATTGCTTCTCAGGGCTGGGGTTCATGAAAAACAGCAGCTGAGCACAGCTCCTGTTGGCCTTGGCAAAGCCACAGCCTGGGGACACAGCCAGGTCTTGGGACAACTTAATCCTCTCAAAGCTCTTGATCCACGAGCAAAGCTTGGTGCAGCTCCTCACCCCTCAGGACACTTGGGGATCACCAGGAGCCAGGGACAGACCCCTGCCCTGTGTCCCCTGGCAGAGTGGACCCCTCTCCTGACCATCCCCATGTCCCACTGTGTGGCCTCCAAGCAGCAGGAGCATTTGGAGAGGTCTGGAGCAGACTTTACACAGGCAGGCTCTCCCGTCAGTGAGCAGGTCCTCTAGGCAGAGAGCAGCAATGCCACACAGCTGCAGCACTCACAGTGGTGGGCTGCAGCTCTAACCCAGCTCCACACAGAGAAGAGTGTCTGCAGCCAGGGACAAGCTGATACAATTAAAATGCCTTCACTCCTTGATTTCTTAACTTTCAAAGAGATGATACTGAGGTGGAGGTGTGGGAACACAGAAGCCTTTCCATTTAAGCATGGCCCACTTCCCAACTTTTAAAATACTTGTGTACAGGACACTGCAGAATGCCATACAGCCACCTAGTGCTGGAAAAAAATCACTTCCCCACATCTGGGACTGTCCTCTGCAGTCCCACCAGTGCAGTGGAGACCAAGTGTCCAGCAAGGAGGAACAAAAGCCAAGTCTCTGCAAAAGTCATGATGCACTTCCAGCTATGGAGAGCAGCAAGTCTGAGAACAAAACTGATGAGCTGCACACAGGAAACAGCTTTTATCCCAATAAAGACAGGGAAAGGCATCCCACAAATGACACAGCTGTGGCTTCTGTTATCTGTGGCACATCTCCTCAGTCCTCTGGGTTAGGCTGAGTAGCAAGCATTATTTTCAAGGGTGCCCAAGCTGCCCACCCCACTGCTGGCCCTCCCAACTCTGTCTCACCAAACATGTTGCTCTCTTCATGGAACTACAAGGATTTTCTTCAGACAAAACCATCTAATTTCACAGCAATTCCTTGCCATGATAGCACTGAGACTCCCTGTCCTGATATCTAATCATGGCTATAAAATGAAAGCACAGCATGCTCCTTCTAAGTCACTTGCTCCCACATTCACCTGCTCAGGTGGGGTGGCACAGGCAGCTGTGCAGCAGAACAGATCAGGGAGCTACTCTGGGTTAAAACTCTTCCAGCAAGGAGAAAAATAAATACAGGGAAAAGGGTTTGCATTCAGCCAGATCCATTACCTGGGTCCTGTTCACAGCATGGGGAAAGAGATGCTCGTGCCAGCAGGGGATGGGCAGTGCCGGCCCCTGATATACCCAGCAAACCGCAGCCCCAGTCACCGTGCCTGCCCCACCACGCCAGGACAGCCAGCAGAAATCTGCAACATGCCCTGCAATGCCTCTACTAAGGCATAACCCTGACCAAAATCAGGTTAGTTAGCTAAACCTTTCTCTGCAGCCTGTGTCTTTCCATAGCTTCTAGACTAGTTGCCTGGAAGATGGTAGAGCTAACCCCACTCTGGATGCATGCCATTTGAATGCCAGCTTGGAATATCCAACTTTACTGGGGGGTTTTCCCCTTAGAATTTGAAAATATTCTGCCACACAGCCAGCTAACTAGGTCTTAGAGGGATATGGTTTCTTGTTCTCTTGCTTATAAGGGAAACTTGAAATAAATTAAAATTATACTGGCCTCATAGTAAAGGTCAGCGTTGTGGGGGAAGATGACTTGCTCGGAATTCAGTCAGGAAGTTTAACACAAATAATCCAGCCTGAAGTTCTGTGAGAACAAGTCCCAGCCAACCAAAAAAAAAAAAAAAAAAAAAGAAAAAAAAAGAGTGCTGATAGAACTAATTTAAGTATTAAATCTCTGTTTCCAAGCATTTTTTCCACTGATAAGCCCTGAGGCTTTTAAAGCTGCCATGTGAAAAATTATTTAGCTAGGTGGCTAGGTGTGAAAGAGATATATATTGGTACCTTCCCAGATAAACACAGGCTTTTATCAGGAGATTTGCACAGGAATGAGCAGGAACAAGCAGGAGAAGGAACAAAGTGTTTTGTTGTGCATTACTGTGGAGATAGATTGCGCTGTACAGAGTGTCACAAATACTTGTGGTAAAGCTTTAGGCCGCCTCAAACTATTTTAGCAAAATGTTCATGCCATGAAAAAGCATATAAATAAAACCCAACAGTTATTTGCAAATAACTATTCTTTGTTAGTAAAGAAATGCCTTTCATTTGTACAGATGCCTTCTGTATCTGTAAAGCAACATTAGTCTCTATAAGGCTACATCATAAATTACATTTGGAACTGTTCAGGACTTACCTTAAAGTCTTTCTGGGCTTTCTCTATTCTAATCCCACTAGAAACAGGTGTTTAAAAACAGGTGTTAGAATTAGTAAAAAATAGTAGATGCTCTACCTTTAAGTCACCACCAGCCTTGAAATGATGCCTTCAAAAATACTTAGAAAGCCTTTATGTTTTAGAGAATACATTTGTGTTTGTATCTATGTAAATGCCTATATCCTTGTGGTTTTTAATAAAGTCCATAGGGATGCAGTGGCTTAGCAGATCCCTCCCAAAACTGAGGAAAAGAGAAGAACATGAGCAGTTGATTCCTCACAGATCTTACTTCTCTGGTAGGTCTGACTGAAGCCAAAGGGGCTATAAAGCACCTGCATCCAAAAATCTACACCCAGACTCCACCAGTCTGGTTTTGTTTTTCTGGCTGACCAAAAGCTGTTACAAAAAAATGAGCCTTTTGATCCCCTCTGCCATTTCAGAGCGTTCAGTTCCACCAGTGAGCGGCTGCTCACATCAAACTGGTTGTACTGGGACTGGAGGAACATTAAAGCAAATGAGCTGCAGCTTCCTGCGACAGCCACATCACCCAGGGAGCAGCAGGAGTGAACCTGTCCTGCAGACAGAAAGGACAGGAGCAAACCGAGGAGTCCGTCTTGTTCTGAAAATAACTTCCATTCATCTCCAGAGCGGCTGAGCTGCAGCAATAATCAATTCCCTTTGAAAGTACACTAGGAAGCTTTAAATTCACTTTCTACACCTGAATCTAACAGGACAACGGGCAATCTATCAAATCCTGATAATAAAATAGCTTTCATGTTTTATAGACAAACACTTGGATAATTTTGCAGTTAGGAGTTACTGTGACCCACATCTGAGCAGCAAATCCGCCCTTGATGAAGGTGAATGAGCACAATTGTCCCTGCAGGCTCTCCGGAGGTGTCTGTGGTGTCACCTGCAGCCCGGTCCCGCCGCACGCCCGTGACTCGCTGCTGCCCTCTTGGTCCAGAGCAGCTCCGGGCGGGGTGAACGAAACCCAGCGGCGCCAGGAATCCTTCTCCCCCCCGAGACTCAGCCCCACCGCTCGACTCTCGGGGTCTTTCGGGTGGCTGCGACCCCGAGATTGTTCAAAGTCTCTTTTCTTAGCTCGAGCGCTTGAAGAATGACTCGGAGCTCTTCATTTCTCGGGCTCAAGGTTGTTTATTGTTCCTTATCTATAAAATTCTTTCTCCTGCCCTGCCCAGGTCCGTCCAGCAGGACAGTTCCAGGCACTCTGCCTGCCCCCAGGGCAGGGTTATGGCTTTATACTAAAAACTACCTGTACAATGGTTACAATTACTTTCCAATACCCATCACCTGTGTTAGACAGTGAGCTTCTACTCTAAACCAGTCTGTGAGTGCCACCATCACAGCAGGAGATGGAGGCCAAGAAGAAGAAGGAGAAAGGCTGGACATGCCTATTCCTTCTACCTTGCCTCCTGAACTCCCATACCAAAAACCCGAAAATCGACTTTTCCACCCCATGATAACTTCACTATTGTTCTACCTAAACTGTTGTGGCTTGCAGATCTTCATCCAAGGTTGGTGATTTGCTCCACGGGTCACAATCAAACCCACAGGTGTTCTGGGCTCTGTGCCAGGGTCTCTGAGCCCCCTGGCAGGGTCCTGGCCATCCTGGACAGCCAGAGGGACGTTCTGGGTTCCCACACTTGACTATTTATTCTCTCTTCTCAGCAAGAATAACTCAGGGAAAGTTACATTTCGCTCAGAAGGAAACCCTCATGCCTGTAGTCCGGGTTGGGGAAAAGGCGACAGAAAGCAGAACGGAGCCGCTGAGTGCTCCCTCACAAGAGACAGGAGGTTTTGCCACCCAAGGTGCTGTAACCACAGCATAACACGTGGCTGTTCCCTTTCAGCTCTAATGAAGCATCAGCAAATGGATAACATATCTACAGCCTCTCCCTTTCCCCCGTCTCTGGGAGGCAGGTGCAGCCTCAACAAAAGCTCACAAAATGGATTCAGATGTGACAGATTTGTAAATTCCCAGGCAGCTATCTGGAAAAACTTGCTGCTGCCAAAAATGTGCTCTTTGGAGCATCACTGAATGTCTTCTGTGTTTACAGCAACGGTTTCACTTCGTTCAGTTCCTCAAGAGAAAGGATCAGAAGGACATCAAAGAAATATCAGATCACAGGGAGTTTAAATGGAAGTGTCGGCAGCAGTGCTCTTGCTCCAGCTGGGCAGCAGGGAGAGCCACCTGTGAGTGCTCTCCCAGAGCAGCCAGGCTGCTTTCAAGGCATGTGGAACACTTCTTCCAATGGAAACCCATTCACAAATCCCACCAAATCTCAGTTTCCTAGATAAGGTTGTATAATAAAGTATAACCACAACAAATCCAGCTCTGCCTTGAATGGGAGAGATGGGGTTTTTTTTTTAGAAAATGGCTTTTGGAAGGTTAGTTTTCCAGTACCATATAAAAATATGAATTTAAGCCATGATCACTTTATTTTTTGTTGACTTGCTTGAGACTTTTTTCAGCTTGTCTTGTTTCTCAAACCAGCAAAAATGAAAAAAGTCCCTGAAGTGTCATTTTTAATGCTGAACATTAAAGGCAAATGTTCCTTTTGGCCAAACCCACAAAAGTTCCTTCAACTCTGCTCTTCACTTGTAATTAAGAGTCAGACAGTCTATTAGTTATTCTGTTTCATGATTAAGTCTACAATGTACTGAAAAATAAGAAACAGCAATGCTAACCCAAAGAGTAAAATTCCTTTCAAATCTTCATTTATATATGTCATCCCAGCAAAGCCCTTTGGCATGACTGTAACACAGCAGCAACCCCCATTTATGCCCTGTTTTTCCAACAAACCTGTTAAACTTCAGGCAAATTTACTAATGAGAAAGCCTGTATGTTTCCTTGCTCTTTGCTTGTGTATAATGGCTGTGAAATGGAGAATTAAGTTATCAAAGATGTCTTAAATGACACCTTACCACTGAAAGACAGGGACAACTCAAGGCAGCAGAATATTTTGGGTTTGCCCCAGAACCTCTTTCTCTAACCAAGAAGATCAAGTGGGGTCCTGAAGTATCAGCTTAGCTTTAAGGCTATGGCTCATGCTGTAGGCAAGCAGAACAATCTCCTTTTCCAAGCACCAGGTCCTGCCAGTCCCCTCCTGACACCACCACCCCTGTGAGCTCTGCTGCTCAGAAGGGCTGCAGTTTGCCATTTATAACTCACCACATCTGAAACAGGTGAAAACAAGCAGAGACCTGAATTAATTCCCTATTAAGGATTCCCTTTGTATTTGTCAAGCTCTCCTTCTCCACCAGGGAAGGTGAGGCTCCCCACAGCTCCGTGCAGCGCCGTCCCTGCCGTGCTCCTGGCTCCAGTTCCAGCCCAGTGTGGCAGCAGTGACACAACAGCTGCCCCAGAACCTTCCCTTGCTTCCATGGGCCTGGCAGAGTCGCCCATCAGCAGCTCCCTGCTCAATGTCTCATCACTTTTCAGGCCTCTCAGGGCTTTTAGAATCTCCAGAGCAGCAGTGGCAGCATACAAGGGAGAAAGAGTAAACATACTCCTGGATTACTCTTGCAGTTTTTAGGGCACTTTTTGCCATCTTGGAGGACTAAAATAGATCAGAAGGCCTCTTCTCCCATCCTTCCCCCTCCTCCACCAATTACTAATGAAGTCTTTCCATAGTTGTGAATGTTTCATAGGGCTCATGAGGGGTAGAAAACAAACAAACAAATAAATAAATAAAATCTACTAAACACTCCCCTCTTCCACCTTCGTTTTTTTTTGCCATAGCCACAAGCTCTGAAATGATACAAGTGTGGAAGAAGAATTCAGATGTTGACATGGGGGCTTATATAGCTAAAGCTTAAATACCTGAAAGTATAGCCCATGACTGTACAGACTGCAGGCCCAAGAAGTCAGTTGCATGTAAAAAGATTTTAGTTGCTAAATCAGATTCCAAGTGAGGTTTTAAGAGTTTCAAGAATTTGTGCTCAGGAACCTGCCTCCTTCGTTTTCCAGTCACTTTGCTGCCACTTTGCCATGCCCAGTCCAGCCAGAGCAGCCTTGCACTGGCACAGACACCCCTCAGCAGGACAGAGGGACCAAGACAGCCTGAGACATCTGCTGTGAAGGAAGCTTGGTGCAGCTGTCCCAGCACCCTGCCTGCGGCAGGAGCTCAGCCCTGTGTGCTGCCTTGGCACTGGCACACCAGGGTGCCCAGGGTGCCACATGAGCTGGCAGCACTGCTGGCTTTGCCTGAGGTCCCTGCTGGCAAATGTCACCATGGCTCATTCACAGGGCCCAGCCCAGCCCAGTCCTTCTCTTCCCTCCCTTTCAGATCCTTGCATGTTGTCCCTCCTGTGGGCAGCCAGAGAGCATCACAGCTGGCCTCACCAGCAATGCTGAGCCTTCTTTCCATCCCAAAGAGCTTCTCTGGCCATACACAAACCTTCACTGACCTGAGCTATGCATCTCAGTGTTTTCTTGCTTCGCTTGTAGCACAGCTATGTGATAATGTTGCCAAAATTTGTATTGTGCCTTTTTGGAAACGGGACATTTCTGGCAAGCTAACGGGATACTCTGGGGAAAAGTCTCCCACATCTCTGCTTGTCTCCAAGGGTGCAGGCACAGACCATTTGTGCACATCACAGGAATCACTGTGTGCCCCATCACAAGACAAATCAATGCCCCATGACTGAGTGGAAAACCCTGGAGACAAAATGGAAAGGTACAATCAATAATTTGCAAACACACACGTACCCCTCCCGTACTGGTTTTTATTTGTTTCTTCATGCTCGACCTTCTGAAGCCTCACTCTAGAAATTGAAACTAATTCAGATGTTTTTATGAAGCTTAAAAACCCCTTTGTTATAGAGAGGAGTTTCACAAAGGTCACAAGGATATCCCGTTCATGGATCAAGGCATCCCTTGGCAAGTATTTGACAGTGGGTAAATATTTTCTGAGCAGAAGCCTGGCTGCTAATTTCAACTACATCAATAGATTCTTGCAGGATCTAGTCCTCCTGATTTCCCAGTGTGAAAAGAGAGACCTGATGGGACCCAGGCAGCAGTGAAGCTGTTGGTCTGGGACATACCCAGGTAACACTGAGCATGCACATCTCACAAACAAAGCAAAACCCAGGTAAGGGCTGTTTGCAGCAGAGAGCTGCATCTTTTGTAGTTACACTGGCATTCCTCCCAAGGAGCTGAACAGCAGCTTGCAACCCTGATCACTTACCTCACTGGGAAAGAGAATGGGTGGGCAGTGTCTGTACACAGGACCAGGAAAGCACCTGCAGCTCCACAAACACATATATCAAGTGGATATTCTGAAAGGAATTAAATAGATACAGAATTCTTAAGAACTGCTATAGAGTTTTATATGAAGAACATGAAGAACTCTTTATCTTAGTTAAAACCTCTCATAATGTTGCAGGACATTTTGCCCTCATACTGAGAAGAATTCTCTGCAGTCTTTCTATGGCTACAAGCAAGCCAACACCAAACCTCAGTGTTGAAGAGTCAAGGAAATTACAACAAAGATGAAAACTGCATTTTGAAACTTGAGCCTCCCTCCAATTCTGTGCAGAACAAATTTCCAAAGCTGAGGTTTCCAAAAGGAATAGGGCTCAAAGTGCAAAGAGACATTTGTTTCCTAGTCTGCTATCCTAAGGTTTGGAAGGGAGGCACTGTGGGCTCCTGTCAGCTGGACAGAGCAGCTCCCTCATGCACTGCCTGAGGAGTGGCAACAGGGACAGAAATGGTTTGTTGATGTCTGTATGCTGACTGACTCTCTGGTGATGGACATCAGGTAAGATTTAGAAACAGATGTCTGTGGAAAAGGAGAAAATACAACTCTGGATGGGCAGATTATAATATTTACTACTTATGTAAATCCAACTCTGTCTCACATAGAACTTCTACTCAAGTAATATAAGTGAAGGAGGGTTTCTGAATGAATTGAACTGCAACAAGTTCTTTGAACTACACAAGGTCTTTGTGGCTTTTCCTGGCAGAATTCCAGCCAGGGACTGGGCTTTCCATGGCAGGATCCCCACCAGTGCTTGTGAGACAGCTGAGAGGATATTTTGCCCTGGACATTTATTCCCTCCTTAAGAACAATGACGAGGTTAAAAGGGAACCATTCAAGTGGACATAAGCACTGCACTTCAGCAAGCAAACTTGGTGTGAAGATGAACCAAGATCAAGATTTCCTTCCCAATAGCAAAGACCCTCACAAAACACCTGTGAGAATCACACAGCTGACACCTAAGAGGGAAATATTTCTGGTATAAATCAATGAAGTTACAATATTATCAGCAAATGTTAGAAGTGAGATTCTCGTGAAGTTTCTGTATCTGACCAAGCCTTGCACATCCTGCTGCTGCCTTCCTGCATGGAGCATTCAGAGTGGTGTCTTGCTGAAGTCAAATGACACCACAATACCCTGCAAGCTGGCTCTTCAACACCAGAAAAAAATAATGTTACCCCACTTAAAACCTTAATCAAGGCTTGAAACTGCCTGGGTGACATGTGCATTTACTCCAGTGCCAAGGGAGGTACAACTTAAGAGCATGACAAGCCCTTCATGTCAGTGAACCAAGTAAAAAAGCTTTATGTTATGATTAAGTTTTATGTTATGATTAAGTTATGATTAGTTACTGTTACACTCTCAGGTTTTAGTTATGATTAGTTACTGGTACACCCTTTTTATCATCCCACACCATTTTTTGCTCAGTTAAGGACAGCTGACAACATCTAGGAAGACACAGCTGACAAATATTACAATATTTTCTGCAGTACAAAATTCAGTGCTATTATTTCACATCTATTTTCCTTACTGGTTTTCTTGCCTCAGTTCTAGCTCCTTTCATTGCTTCATATTCACACTTTTAGAAACCAGTCTGGTCAGTAATTTTAATCTTGCTCATTTCCCAAAAATTACAGCAGAATAACACAAAGTTTCTTTCTTATCACTTCCAGTGGTGGAGGCTGTGGGCCACAAGGCTTGCAGCAGAGAAATCACTGCTACAGAGAGGGATGGCTCCAGCCAGAAGGTCTCAATGAGAGCTGAGCACTGTTAACCCCCACAGAAATCACACTCAAAGGACAAATCACTCCACACTTAATGAGTAGCTTGACTCAATCCTAACTGGAACTGATCAAGGACAAGAGGAGTTTCTGTGGCAACCAGAAAGATCTGTATCTTGTACTCTTTTTTTTTTCCTTAGAACCACACTGCATAAGGAACAAAGCATGGATGTTTTGGCACAGTTCCTCTCAACAAACAGAAATGGCAATCAGAAACACAGAGAACATGCTGGGGACTTCACTGGGATGTGGGATCCCCCAGTTCAAGATTTCTCTTGCCATATTGCAGAGACCTGGACTGAAAATCTGCCTTATCTCAGACATAGCAGGCCCTTGTTTTCCCATGTCCCAAGTGCAAGCAATCTTTCTCCTCCCAATATTTCCTCCTCCATCTCCTGGTCCCAGAGATGCTCCAGTAAAGTGATGCATTTTGATTACATTTTTTTCAGCCCCAAATAGTCTGACAATCTCTAATCTTAGCATTTTTCTTCTCTCCTTATTCCCTGGGGTCACATCACTTTGAATTGTGCTGTGTGAAAAGTTATTGTCTTGGATACAAAAGCATAGACAGAATATTTATAATACTTAGGAGACCAGTGAATTTCTTGGTTGCTGGTCACGGAGAATCACTAGATAAAATCCACATGCACAAGCAAAACCAGGGCAAAAATCTTAGGTTTAAAGTTAGGAAGAGCCTTTTACCATGGATATTAAAATAAACTAACAGTGACTTTTGGATCAGTGAATTCCTTGCAAAGGTACTGCTTGCACAAGGGACAGTGCCTGACACAGACCCACCATGTATTTAGTACAATTTATATTCAGGAGAAAAAAAATCACACTGTGTTTAAAAAGCTGATAAACACACACACACACACACACACACACACACACACACGCATGCTTTCAAAAATATAATCTGAATTTCAAATTTCACATTTATGTGGCCATTTCTTATGTATTGGAATAACCAAAAAGAAACCATGATACCACCAACAGACAAACATTAGTAGAGAAATAATATTACATTTGGCAAACAGATAAGGATATCAAACAGTTACATTTTCTGCAGGAGTGTTTGAATACAGGTTTCCCACATGGCAAAGTCTGAAAACACCTTGCATTCCAAGTGCAGCTGTTCTGCTATTAAGTAGGAAATGGAGTTTTAAACTAAAATCCTGTTCGACATGTAGAGAAAGTTTTGGCAAGACAGATTGTTTTCCATCATTAGATGAAATTTTGAAAGCTGTTTCCTAGTAGAACATTTCACTGCAAATATTTTGGACACTTTCATGTGACTTGAAAGTCAACTGAGATCCATGCTTGCATCTCTTATGGTTACAAGATAAATAGCAGATTTCTGAAGATAAAAATAGCTCTCCTTCCCAAAGCAAAACCTGGTTTTCAGAGGGAAAAAATGCTAAAATATTTCACAGGAGTAGATGCATCTATTTCTTTTCTTTAAAGAAGTCCTTTATGTAGTTACAGTTATGCAATGGCTTAATTTAATGTCCAAGCTATAATTTAAATTGAAATTAATCTCCCAGAACATTAAAAAGGCCAGTGTCCATGTTTGGGTGCTATTTAATGTCCAAGATATAATTTAAATTCAAATTCATCTCCTAGAACATTAAAAAGGCCAGTGTCCATGTTTGGGTGTCTGGTAGAAGTACAATATCCCCTGAGGACTTATGGTAAGGACCTTATTATCCCTGAACACCTGAGCAGGGCAGCACATTCCTTGCCTTGGACACAAAGTGATGCTTCTGAAAAAGCAGAGGCCACCACAGGTGTCTGCTGCACTGCCATGGGCTGTCACACACCAGCACTGCACTGTTTGCAGTGACTGCAGAGACTCCTCTGCCCCTTCAGAAGCTTCTGCTGCCACAGGGTGAGATTCATCTCCAAGGGAAGAGCCAGGGACTTTGCTTTGAAAAATGGGAAATCAACAGCAGGAGCAGATAATTGGAATGAAGGGTTCTATCATTCCCTTAGAAGAAAACAATTAAACAAATGAGCAAAGCCAAAACTTGAACATATTGTGTTTGTACAGCCTCAGGATGGGAGGCAAATGAGCTGCTCTTCCTGGGCTGGGGACCTTCCTGGGCAAGGGGGAGAGACACAGCTGATTCCTTGCTGAGGTTCAAGGCACACACAGGATTCTTCTCCCAGCAGTGAACTTTAACCATGAAAATCCACCTGAGTAACTCCTAAGTCAAAAACAGACCTGGAGAAGGTAGAGTCTTTGAAAACATCAAACATAGCCCTCAGTCAGTGCAATGAGAATACAGTAATCTTTCCCAGAAATTTACTGAATTTATCAAAGACTTTCCTAGGATCACAAATAAACATCTTTTTGCAGGTTCAAAATGGGTATTTCCCATGGAACAACTGCCTTTTCTACCAGTTGTGCCCCATTCTAAAATCGGGGGGGAAAGGTGATAAAACCTAGGCTGATCCAGAGATAACAAAAAGGGTTTTTTTCCCCCAGTACTGATTTAATTTCTCTCACATCTTGGAGTATTTTTAATAGCCTTTCCAGTACAGGTTTTAAGGGGTTTGTTTCAGATCTCAAGACATGCAAGACTAGCACTGCACTCTCTGAGCAAAAGCTGCACTCAAATGACTAGGAGATCTCAGGGACATTTCCTTGGTGTTTTGGGGCATGGGCAGCTCAATCTCTGCCCTTAGAAGAGAATACCCACAGCCAGGGCAATGCCATATGGCTGGAAAACATACAAACTTCTTAAGGCTTTCCAAGCAAGCCATCAAAGCAGATAACACAACACCCAGAGAATGTCAGGTGGTTTGCTGGATTCAGCTGTGCCGGGCATTCCCAAGCTGCACAGGCAGCCCCGGCTGTTGGTGAGGGGTGTTGAGGTTACACCTAAAGAGTTCATGGGAAATGGGGGATGTTTGGGGTGTTCCAGGCAGCAGCTGTGCCCAGGAGAGCAGAGCAGGACACTTCACCCAGGACTTGGCTGAGATGGGGGAGGTGACAAAGAACAGAAACTGGAGGTGGTGCCCAGTGTGGCAGGGGATCACTGGGGGGAGATGACACTTATCCCATCCTGTGCTGTCTCAAACAGAAGCGCTGGGGCCAGTTTTCCAACCAGACCAAGTACCTGAGTCTTTCTCCAACACAAAAACTTCTTCATCTGGAAAAAGAAACAGGGAAAGACCTCACAGTTCTGTCTGTCAGACCAAGGAGTGCATCACAACCCAAACCATCCATCTGTGGAAGAACACCACAGGTTTATTCCAATTTGGATAGACATAGAGGGCCACACGCTGCCAAATCAGTGCTGCAGAGGAGCCCTGCATGAGTCAGGCTGCTGAGAACAGCACTGCAAACACACCCACTCCTGCCCATGGAAGCCATCTGCTCACGTGGGAAGAGATGGTCCTGTGACACCCCATCCTTCTGGCATGCTGCTCAAGGAACTAACAACAACACAAGGAGTGGGACATTTCTCTGTGGTTTACAAAACAAAGAGGAAAAAAAACAATCCCAAAGAAATCTATGACTAATATGATATATTCAAAAAAGAAAATCACATAAAAATCTCTATCCATGACAAGGTTTATATATATCAAAATAGTAAACAAGAGCTGCAGCATTCAAAGTAGATGACAGACTCTGGAAAATCAGCTTTAGTTCCCAGTATCCTGCTAGAAATTAAACATTTCCAGCCATACAGAAGCATTACTGACAATCTGCAGCTAACATTCTCTTCTTCTAAGAGATTAGTTCAAACTAAAAACTGTATGATCTTCAATATTCATCTTTATAACCACGGAGGACTATGAAGGGCTTTGAATTCTGGGACTACTTGGGATCAAAGTCACTTGAAGGAGCTGGGAGGGAAACATCAGAGCAGCTCCTGCCTCCTCTTCCTCCTCCATGTGTGCTCTCCCTGACACCAGAGCTTTCATCCCTGGAAAGCAGATTTTGAAGGAAGTGCTCACACACCAGGGATCCCAACACCAGGTGTGGCCATGGGGGACCCACTGGGAATTCGGTTCAAGCTGATATTTGTGGCAGTGTTTGTGCTTATGCTAAATTACAATTCAGAGGGTAGAGTTGCAGTCACAAATCTGGCAGCTCCTTGGGAAGACAATGATGGCACCATTCCCATTCGGTGCTAGACGTGACTTCAGTATTCAGAACTGAAAATGTGTCCAATGAAACAAACAAAACACTCACTCAAAACCCACTGCAAACATACAGATGTGAGTCACTACATCCTAGTGCACTAAAAAAAAAATTCCAGACATCAACCATAACCATCTAAATACCCAAAACCCATCACAACAACCCACAAAAATAGAAAGCGTGTTGATTAAAGTATGTGCTATTAATTACTCAGAGTGGAACATGATATAAAAAGATTCATCTCAGCCTAGCAGGTAACATTACTCATGCCTGCATGACTGTTACAAAAAGCTATTTGTAGATATGAAAGATTTACCTGGAAATCAACATGATAGTTCCCATAATTCATAGCTATCTTATTGGATTTGGGATTGAGACAGCTCAGAGGGCAAGAAGAAAAAGACAAAAGAGATCATGTTACTTTGCAGCTCCAGCTGGATGGCAACAGACTTTTTCAAACAGTAAGAGAGAAAAGGAGTCTTACATGCACCTTGCAGCATTTATGAACAGCTGGGCCCAAATAAACTTCTTTATGCAAACAGGCACTTGAATATGTAAATCAGCACTTACACAAACAGATCTCCATGTGTACAGATATTTTCCCATGAAAACTGCTCCTTTCTTAAGCCAAATCTGCTCCCATTCAAACCTATGGCAGAATTTCTTTTGACTTCAGAAGAAGCAAGAATAGAAACCCAACCTCTACAAAAACATTCTCAGGTTTGTTTGGGGTTTGTGTTTGAGTTTGTTTTGCTGTTTTCTTTCAAACAGACTTACATATGGAATGTTCCATCAGCTCAAAGATCATTCAGAAGTTGGAATAGATTTATGGGAATTTATTTCTACAAACTTCTCTCAATGTAAGGTCAGAACAGCTTTCACAAGTGCTTGTTTCCTGTAGCCTGCACTCATTCTTATATTGCTGATGCACCCAAAGGCCCCAGAAGGTTTGTCTACAGATTCAGAAAGCTGAGAGCCCTTTCATTTGGTATTCATTCACATTTTCATTCCAGAGAATTCACTGTTATATTTTAATCATAAAAACCATCAGGTATTCTACTTCTATAAGGAGTTTGATAGAATTCTGGTGTGTCAAACACACCAAAGCCCAAGAAGGTAAAACCTGTCCATTTATCACAGCTACCTTTGCTGAAGCTCTGCATGCCAATACCAACTTGTTATTAATTTCATTTCTTACAGCCCTTCTTTACTTTTCCAATCTATAAACACAGTTTTGTCAGTGCCTAAAAAATACCCAGGAAAAGTGATCCATGAAACACAGAAATGCAGCAGGTTTCCCATGGCTACCCAAGCTATTAAGTGTTAGATCAGGTCTGTAGGCAGTGAAATCATAGCACCATTATCAGAGCCTTGTGGGAGCAATAATTCTGGGTGGTCTGTAACCCTACAGCTCCCAGCCCCTGAGATAGTATGACCATGTTGTCAAGTAGAGCCACTCTAGGAGTGTAACTAGGCTGAGGCTTTTTGACCTCATAGATAAATAGGTTTTGTTGAAAGCTGCTCTATTATTTTTCAGATTAGCTTGGACTTGCATTTGGTTCATTCTCTGCCATGGGAGTGGGAGAAAGCGAGGCCTTGAGATTTCCAGTACATGTTTATCCAGCTGCGGTAGCTTGATTCTCAAAGTATAACTGTCAACATCTCCACTCCCTCATGCAAATCCAAATTTGTAAACAATCCTAATAATTCCTCCTCCCTGTTGCTCGTTGTAGTTCTGCATTCCTGGCTGAGCAGCACACGAAGCACCGAGAGCAGCACGAGTCAATCCAGGCTGACTGCGGTGGAAAAAAAATGTACCCAAGCCATGGGCTCCCAGAACACACTGTTCAATGCTAATTTTAAATCTTGAAAAACAGTGCCACTCTGACATCAGTGTGGTATTTTTTCATATTTTCTAAATAATCAAGAGAAACTGTGTTGGTTTTGGGGTTTTTTTAACATTTGATTCGGCTTCCATTCCCTTGTGTAACTAGCCGTAGAACATTTATCAATTTTTTTAAACTATGTGAACAGAATTGCACTTTGCAGGCATTTTTCTACCACCATAATTCATAAAATCAAATTTCTTTATCTAATTTATCCAGAGTTTGTTTTTCCCAGCTATGCTGTGGTGGAGCAGAGGGTCAGCAAGTCTCCCTTCAGATCTCTGTATGGTGAGCAGGCTGAACGTTACCATTTTCCCTTCATTAAAACCCCCAAAACTTGGAGGGCATGGTGCACTGTCACTGAAGACATTTCATTCCAACCGCAGTAAAAAGCTCTTTCTAGCATTTATTTGGTTTCAGCAAAGACCTGATATTGCAAGTATTTATACACAGGCTTAATGGGGAATAGCTTTAAAGCCTAATGATCTGCCAAGCCTAGTCTTGCACATAAACATTTGTAGCACAAGGGATTAATAGCCTCAAAATGAGAGAGAGAGAGCTCTCTTTAAATGTAACATTTTTAAGATCTTGTTAAGATGTTAAGACAAATAGTTCTTTGAGCAGGAAAATAAAATACTATTTCTCATAGATTTTATGTTCCAAAGTGAAGTCCTCAGAGGATTCTTTAATGAATAGTTTTTCCCTCAGAAAAAGTTAAAGTTCTTTCTTCCTTCTCTGTAGCTATTTTCACATCACTTTTAAGAACAACCAAATTTGGTTAGAAGTTGGCCCAAAATTCAGAAGTTATAAGGGGACTGATAAAGTAATGTCAGAAATCCTGTCTCTGGCATGATTTCCTTAGGAAAAACCTTATTAATGCTATAGAAGTCTAAAAAAAAAACCTTATTAATGCTATAGAAGTCTAAAAAAAAAAGCCTCAATAAAACACCTGTGTTAGACCTTATCAAACCACAGTTGTAAAGGAGTTGTCTAGTCTGTGTACATGGAATTAGCAGGTGAAAATCTGACATTTAGATCCATATCCTCATGTTTCCACCATTGTTTTCCTTCTTCTGACACGTGATGATGAGGCAGTTTCATTAATTTAACTCTTTCCTCTCTGGCATTATCCTATCATAGAGGTTTCCACATTTTTTCTAGAGAAAACCATTTTGGTTTATCCATCTGCCAGCAGTCTCTGTTGCTTCCTCTGGATCTCCCGAGGTCCTGAGCCCTCAGGTGGCTCCTGTGGCTCATTCCTTCACAGACACAGGGACATCTCAAGGCCACAGGCTGTTCTGCATGCTGCTGTCACCCAGATTTGCCATCTGAATAAAACTGCACCATCTTGACAGTAAATAAATAAAGTAAATACCAGATTCACAGAGCTTCCAGAACTGGCATAAAGGGGTACTGGGGGTCACATTTCCTCTTTTCCTGGTAAACAGCAAAGGACCTACTGTGCACCAGGCACTGAAACTTGGTCCAGGTTCTCTAGATATGTGAAGCTGGGAAATTGGAACCAAGTCTTCTGGGAAGGAGAGGCAGGATATTGTCTTCTCCTCCTGGACTCGGTGGGTTGTCCTGCACAGTAAGGGTGGAAATTGATATGAAAAGAATCACCTCAAGCTCCCAGGTAAAATCCCTCAGGTCTGCCTGACTCCCAAGGACAGCGCACACGGCTGGTGCTGCCCCTGGGGCCTGACCCCCTGTGCATTTGCAGAATGTGAAGCCCCATGCAGCAGTTGCTGACAGACTCCACGGAGGAGGAAGGTTACAGCTTCTCCAGTTCCAGTTCATCCTGAAAACAACCTGGAGCTGATCTGTTTACTCAGATATGCAATGGGCCACCCATTCTTCCAAACAGTATTTTTATCTCTCACTCTTGTCCTTGAATTCCTTTATTGTTGATATAAATATGAAAAGGAATTTAAATTATTTCGACTGTGTGAAGTTTTCAAATAACTATTTACTGTTGCAACTTCATACTCTGCTATCAGGCTCAATTTCCTGGCAGTATTTGTCACTATTAATCTGAAAAACCTTGCTCTTGGCACCATTTATGTAATTGTTGTGAGATTGCACCGGTGATGCCCACAAACTGATGGTGGCTGCACTCTGCAAATGCAGGGTCACACACACAGCTTTAAAAGAGGCATTTACAAAGGACAGGGACTTGCAACAGATCAAGCACAACACCATTTTCAGACACACTTTGGCGAGCATCAGGTGGTGTCTTTATAGTTTGCCCCTCACATCTCCTGAGAAGCAATATCTTCAAAGAGGATTCCAGCCGGGCAGCGAGCCGTGACTGCTTCCTGACGCCCTGTCAGCCCTCCAAAACCAAGCTGGGCTCTTCTGACTCATCTCCTGAGAAATGAAAATCTCTGTCAGAGTAGCAGACCTCTGAAAAAATTATTTCTAGGACATTCCCAGCAGCAGATGTCAATCAGGTGGTGCTTCCCTGCACAGGGAGGGCAGGCAGTGTGTCAGTGAGCTCAGGCAGCTGCTCTGAACTGGACCATGCCAGTGAAACACTTCCTGAAAATACCTTTTTCCCCTCCTCACCCACCTTCCTGGCCTGGGGAGGGATGGACATTGCCCAAACACTCAGCCCCTGCCTCACCTGACTCAGAGCACGTGGCTGGCCCCCAGCAGCGTTAATGAAATGAGAGAGAATAGCAGCAGCCTCATAAATCTCCATGAGCATGAATGTGTGTCCTGGTCTGCATCTTATTAGTGACTGATGTTTTTAAATAAATAAAAAAATCTCAATGACACCTGGACCCCAGCCAGTCCTCATTTTCTATCCCCAAAAGGCTGATTCCTTATTCAAATTCATATAGGAAAAACAAAATAAGGGCGTAGATCTTTTGAGAAACTCATCTCAAGTTCCAAAAATTATTCTTAGAATCAGTGAATGGCTTGGAAGGGACTTTTAAAGGTCATCAAGTCCAAACCTCCTTCAATGAGCAGGAACATCTTCAACAAGTTCAGGCATCTCAGAGCTCTGTCCAGCTTGACCTTGAGTGGTTCCAGGGATGGAGCATCCAGCCCCTCTCCAGGCAACCTGTTCTGCTGCTTCAGCACCTTCCCCATGAAACATTTCTGCCTTGTATCTAGGCTGAAGTGACCCTATTTTAGTTTAAAACAATTACTCCTTGTCCACTCACTACAGATCCTCCTAAATGTCTGTTCCCATCCTCCTTGTAAGTCCCCTTCAAGTATTGCCAGGTTACCAGGTCTCCCCAGAGCCCTCTCTAAGCCTACATACGAGGCAGGATTTTCTTTTTAAAACATTTTTTATTGTACTTATTAATGTAGCTCCGTAAAACTCGAGTTTCTCTTTTGTACATAGAATCTTGATGGTTGTTTTCAGTAGGAAATAAAAAAATTATTTTCCAGGTTCCTACAAATATTTTGGAGGAAAATTTGGGATTTCTGTGTTACAGGAAAAACCTAATGCAGGTACAGAACCACATGTATTACATTGCAGTAGTTTAAATAATTATTTCCTTTAGGCTCCAAGGCAGGCATACAGTTACTCTGGAAAAAACTCCTGCAGTTTTCAAAGTTCAAGAATTTTTATGCAAAATAAAATGTAAACATTGTCTTGTGCAGATATACTTGGGAGTATATTTATTTATTTATATCAGTGCTAATTTTTATTTTAAATAGCTGCGAAGTCTATTGAGTTGTGACAGAAACTCATATGATATTTGAATGCATCCCTTCTAAGAAGTAATGGGGTGTTCAATAACAGGAAGAGATCTTTTAGATTGAGGTATTCCAAACAATAATTTGTGTTTCTAAAGTTATATTCTGCCAAAGATGATTTATTCCTCTGCAAAGTTTTACAAATGCTCATTTGCAGGGGGGAAATTCTATTAAGAAATTCTTACAGAATTCAATAATTCTGAAAAGGTTTTTCTATTTAGGAAATGGTAAATCAACTAAATTTATTTCAAAGTGCATTTGTAGTGCCAGAAGGGGACAAAGGTCTCTTGACATCAGTGTTTCCTCTGTGGAGAGATGAATTCCCTGCCAATTTTGGTCAGGTTTCGCGGGGTTTAACCATTTCAGGCTGTGGGCTGGCCTTGCCCTGCTGCAGCAGGAGCCCTGGGACAGAACGGGCCGTGCTGCTCTGCCTGGGGGCAAAGGTGCAGCCAAACCTGCACCATGTCCTGCAGCAGAGGAACAACCTGTGGGGCCAATGTCAGCTCAGCTGCTCCTGACTCCTTGGCAAGCCGGCACCCTTCCCCAAACAAAGAGAATGGGGTGGGTCCAGGTTCTCCAGAGCAAGGCTTGACCTGCTCCGACCCGCAGCAGCGAGGGCACCGAGCCACTCCTGCCTCCCGCCCCGGCCCAGGAGAGCCCGAGCTGCAGCTGCCCTGCCAGGGAGCCCGGCTGGAACCTGATCTTGGAGCCAGCCCTGATGGAACCTGATCCAAGAGCCAGCCCTGCTGGAACCTGCTCATGGAGCCAGCCCTGCTGGAACCTGATCATGGAACCAGCCCTGCTGGAACCTGCTCCAAGAGCCAGCCCTGCTGGAACCTGATCCAAGAGCCAGCCCTGCTGGAACCTGCTCATGGAACCAGCCCTGCTGGAACCTGCTCATGGAACCAGCCCTGCTGAACCTGCTCATGGAACCAGCCCTGATGGAACCTGCTCATGGAGCCAGCCCTGCTGGAACCTGATCCAAGAGCCAGCCCTGCTGGAACCTGCTCATGGAGCCAGCCCTGATGGAACCTGCTCATGGAACCAGCCCTGATGGAACCTGCTCCAAGAGCCAGCCCTGATGGAACCTGCTCATGGAGCCAGCCCTGCTGGAACCTGCTCATGGAACCAGCCCTGATGGAACCTGATCCAAGAGCCAGCCCTGCTGGAACCTGCTCATGGAACCAGCCCTGATGGAACCTGATCCAAGAGCCAGCCCTGCTGGAACCTGCTCATGGAGCCAGCCCTGCTGGAACCTGCTCATGGAACCAGCCCTGATGGAACCTGCTCATGGAGCCAGCCCTGCTGGAACCTGCTCATGGAGCCAGCCCTGCTGGAACCTGCTCATGGAACCAGCCCTGCTGGAACCTGCTCCAAGAGCCAGCCCTGATGGAACCTGCTCATGGAACCAGCCCTGCTGGAACCTGACCCAAGAGCCAGCCCTGATGGAACCTGCTCATGGAGCCAGCCCTGATGGAACCTGATCCAAGAGCCAGCCCTGCTGGAACCTGCTCATGGAACCAGCCCTGATGGAACCTGCTCATGGAGCCAGCCCTGATGGAACCTGCTCCAAGAGCCAGCCCTGCTGGAACCTGCTCATGGAACCAGCCCTGCTGGAACCTGATCCAAGAGCCAGCCCTGATGGAACCTGCTCATGGAACCAGCCCTGCTGGAACCTGATCCAAGAGCCAGCCCTGCTGGAACCTGCTCATGGAGCCAGCCCTGCTGGAACCTGATCCAAGAGCCAGCCCTGCTGGAACCTGCTCCAAGAGCCAGCCCTGCTGGAACCTGCTCATGGAACCAGCCCTGCTGGAACCTGCTCATGGAACCAGCCCTGCTGGAACCTGCTCCAAGAGCCAGCCCTGATGGAACCTGCTCATGGAACCAGCCCTGCTGGAACCTGCTCCAAGAGCCAGCCCTGCTGGAACCTGCTCATGGAACCAGCCCTGATGGAACCTGCTCATGGAACCAGCACATCACAGGGCAGCAGGCAAACCCTATTCACTGTAAAGCTCCTACAGGAGCCCCTATTTCCTGAGCTAAGCTGCAAGAAAGAGGAGATTTTGTTCACTTTTGTTGCCTAATGTGAAGATTCAAACTGACCTTAAGTCTGAGCTATTTAGAAAACATTTCTCTGGGTTTCAAATAATAATTCATACAGAAGAATTATTATTCTCCATTCCATAGAGAAGAATGGAAAACATTTTGGGTGTCATTACCTTTTTCTCTCCATCACTGCCTGCACAGAATTGAACAAGGGCACAGTAGCACTCTAGATTTTTATTTTAACCCAGGTTCTTGCCAAAAAACTGTACTGCAATGCTCCTGTTATACTAAAAGTACATAAGTGCCAAGAAACAAAGAAAAGCTGCATGACTGCATCTGTCCCTCAAAAAAAGGAATGCTTCTTTTGCCCTCCAAAGTTTTGCCCTTATTCCTTCCTTTTCCTTTCATTATAATTTTTGCCTCCCTGCGATGTCTGAGATTTCTTTTTAATCTTTCAATTGCTCCCCAAAATCCATTGTCCCAACCCTCCACATTTGTCCTGCTTTACATGCAGCCCATGTCGTGCAAGCATGTGAGGAGGCCAAATACCAGGCATCTTGGCACAAGCTAATACTTTACACCTATTCACAAAGAGAAAACATTCCTCTTTTCTTAAGGAAGAAGAAAAAATAAAAAGAAGAGGGAGCAGAGCTCCACCAAGTACTCATAGCAAAGAGATGAAGTAATGTTTACACCCACCATTTCTAAAACATGTCTGGTCCTTTAATAACGACCTGTCAAAGCTGAAAATTAAGAGCAACCACCAATACAGTAGATCCGTTCTTTTTCATTGTTATGCATACTGTAGCTATTTCCTTAGCTCCTGCAGCTGTCCCTTGGTGCTGGCTGCTTCCCATCTGCAGAAGAAGAGGGTTTCCTCAGGAAAGGCCCAGCCACTGCAGGGTGAGGCTGCACCCAGGCTGGCCCCTGGCCACAGCCAGTGCTGGGGCACAGCAGCACCTGAGAGCTTCTCAAAGTCCTCCAGGTTTAGTCCCAGAGCCAAACCCTCAGAGCTGCAGGGAGAGAGCAGAGGAGTCATCAGAGAGCACTGGAGCAGTCTTGGAGAAAGGGTCTCCAGCAGGGGAGGGCAGGTGGGAGAGTGGCTCTGGGCCAGCCAGGAAGGGGGAATGCCAAGCACAGAGCAGGAGCAGCATTTGCCTCAAGAAGCCCAAGTGGGAAATGAGGTGGGAGCTGGGACCCTGCCCCAGGACTGTGGAGGAGGAGAACTCTGCCCCTGTCCCCCTGGGCAGCCCTCCAGGCAGGGCAGCACAGAGCAGCTCTGCCAGGCTCCAGCCTGGCACGCAGCAGGGAATTTGTTCTTCCTCTACCCTACTCTGCCAACAAAGCTACCACAAGCAGTGAGCCAGAGAAAGAGCTTTGTCCCAGAGTGTGAGGGTTTTACCATCAAAGTACCCTTTGATTGCAGAATTCCTTCTTATGAAAGAATTAATTACCTGCTATCCGGTCATGAGCTTTATTTTAGGGGACAGGAAGCACAGTGTTATTCCCCAAGATCCAACAAATTATTTTTGAACTTATACAAAATTCTCATTCCCATCTTAATATGTTCTTATTCTTCTTAAAATTGGATACTTTGCACATATGAACCTGGTTAAGGCCTTCCATGGGCACAGGCAACCTCAGCTCATTGATTGCACAGCTGAGGATGACTTGCTCTGGACATCATAGAAAGCAACCTGAGGTGTAAAATCCCTCAGTTAGGAAACCTATCATAGAAATATTTACTATGTCCCTTTTCAGCTCCGAATTTTCAACCTACTAAATTGACAAAAATTGTAATATCTGATATAGTTTCCTTCTCTTAGATTGTAAGACAGATCAAGCCTCTTGTCTATAGAATTTAGAGTGTAACCAATAATTATGTGCCTTGTTTATATTTTTTAACATCACCAAAACATGCCCTACTTACCCTTCTGATAAAAAGCACCATTTGTGAACACAGATCAGTACAATTAATTTCTTTCATGACCAAATCAACACCACATCAGAATAATTCCACTCACATCTTTCCACAGGTCCATCCTCCCAAGCAAACACATTCATTCTCACAGACAGTCCAAGTGAACAGCAATTTTTTCTCAACAAAGTGGGGGGAAAAAATCGCCAACACATACCTGGGAGCAGCAAGGCCTCTGGCCAGGGAGGCAGTGCAAGGCAGGCAGGACCTCCCAGAGGAGCAGCCCAGTCCCACAGGCTCTGAGCAGGCAGAGCAGGTCCAGTGGCACTGCCTGGGCTCAGCCACAGCCCTGCACTCACCAGACAAGTCTGCAGTGCTGGGGCAGGGAGGGCCAAGCTCAGGCAAGGAAGCCAAGCCAAGGTCAGGGTCACAGGCACACAGCCAGGTACAGACACACACACAGAGTCTAACTCAGGCAAGGAGCTGAGCTCCTAAAGGGAGAAAGGCCCCAAGAAGCCTTCTCCCAAGTTTTTTTCACACCAGCCTGAGCCACAGTTACACAGCTGCCCTTGATCCCAGCCAAGGGATGGGGAAGAGGCTGCTGACCCTGCCACACTCAGCACCTGAAATGCACCTCCTGGAGCCCAGAGTCCCACAGCTCTCCCATCCTTCTCTCCTATTTCATCATCACCTTAACTGTGCTCCTCAAATAATCTCTGCTTCTCCAATTTTTAACCAGGCTAGCTTTTACATTTGTATTGCACACCACCTGGCTGATTTTTTGAAGCAATGTGACTGTTGCAACAAATATGAACACGAAGGTATTTGGCTCACTGATGTTCAGGGGCATCGTGGGCAATTATAAATAGGATTAGCTACTAACATTCAAAAAAATTAAAGACAGCATTAATATTTAAATAGGAAAGGTACAGTCTTAGTATCAGCCTCACTTAAAAAAAACAAGCAAACAAACAAAAAAAAAAAACAACCCAACCCCAAAAACCTATGTTTTTAACACTAGTCCATGTAGGTGAAGTTCAGTTGAATTCTCCTGTATAGTTGCTATTTTCAAGGGCCTCTGCTCCACAAATACATGGCAGTGTCTGAGAAAGCTGGTGGTTACACGCTTTTCTTTTACGAAATAGCATAACCATACACTCAAGCATCTTGTAGAAGAAAAGCAATGTGGAGAACAAGCCAGGGTTTATTCCTGGGTCAGGCCAGCTTGGCAGAGGGAGGTGTTTCCTCCAGGCTGGCACTGGCTGAGCACAGCTGTGAGAGTGCAAGGCAGCTCCCAGGTGATGCAAAGCAGCCAGAACCAGGGCACAGGCATCAGCCTCCTCTCTCCATTTGCCCTTGGCAGCAAACTGAAATTTGAAACACGCTGCTTGGAAGATATTTCTGCCTACTCCTATTTTCTAGTATTGAACGAGTTTTTTTGTTCAAAGAACATAGACTTTGTTCAAACCTGACATTTCTGTAAAGCTCAACATTGTTGTGGTCTTGAAAAGAAATACTTTTAAAAGTTAAAAGAAGAGATTTCTTGCCAGCTGGGATTTATTATTACATGTTTTTAAAAATATTGTCTGAAAGAGTTCTGATAATCTTGTGGCTATGAGAACTGCACAGTTACTATAAATTATACAAATGACTGTATAAGGAGTACACTGCTCCACATCAGTGACCAGTTTTCATAGCCAGACTTGACATCTCTAGATCTATTTCAAATTATTCCCTCTTTAAAGGTTTTGTACTGCTGTTCTTTCCTTAACACCTCTGTATTATGAAACTGAAACTCAGCTGAGCACAATAAAGGACTGAATTAAAAATGGGGAGTGCATGTCATGTGTCACAGTCAACAACTTATTATCTGGCAGTCGAAGAGCCTCTCCTGGCTCAACCTTTCCTCGGGATAAAGACTCCTGGGGAGTCTTCAAAGTTCCCCCATCTGTACATCTTGCAGTCAGGGTTTTCCTGCAAGCAGTGAGGGGATGAGAGTGGCATGAGAGACCGCACTGCCCCCTGTGCCCTGAACCCACTTCTCTCACTGACATTTCCTCCTCCTGCCTGGACGAGGCTTTCTGGGCCAGGCCTTGCTGTGTTCTGAGCTGCTCATGCTGGTCACAGACATTGCCCCACTTGGAATGCACATTTTATGGTGGTTAACTTGAGGCTCTCTTTCAGTATCAGTGTAGGGGGTTTTGATTGTGCATGAGAACTACAGAGCCCACCGAGATTTTAAGGACAAAATGTATTGAATTACTAAAGACCATTTCCACAGAGTTCCAGCAGTGGGGATACAAGTTTTCTCTCCCACTAAGCTTTGATAATTGCAGGCAGGCAGATAAGGATCACAGAGAGCCTGCCTGCTGCTCTGCCCGGGGAGGGGTCAGGTTCAGCACAGCTCAGAGCTGCTGCTGCACAAGCACACACACTCCTGAAACCTCGAAGCAGGCACTCATGAAATACCTCCTTCCAAAACAAGCCTCATTCCTGCAGTTTGCATGTATGGTGAACAAAACAGCTAAGAATACACACAGTCTACCCGGAGTATAAAAATACTGTTTGTCTGCTTTTAAACCAACCTACCTTGTATCAGTTTACAAGCAAAACAACCTCTACTAGCAAGTGTTTTTGTTCATACAGTTGTGTCTGCAGCCTGACCTTTGCTTGCATAGGGCCTGACTTGAAGAGAACAATAAAAGCCTTCTACAGTCACCACTGAGAGGGGGGAGAACTCCAGTTCAGTGGAATAGTATAGGAGTTTGCATTCCTTAATCATATGATTCCATATACAAAGCAGACTGTATTTTAAAATGCTACAGAACTGTACAGAGCAAAAACAGAAAGCTAAATTGGTCACATCTGAAATCTTTGTTGCTGTATGGTCACCTCCCAGCTGACAAACATCTACCATCAATGTTAGCCATGTCAGGAGCTGGCTGACTAAAGAAAATTAGAAAATAAGCATCACACTAACCCAGAGGTGAAGACTTACAAGAACAAAAATTTAGTATTTAGTCTTTGCCATTTTACTACTGAGAAAGATTTCTAGTATGAACATAATTTCTATATGTCAGCAGAATGCACAGATTGCTGCAACTTGTTATACTTTAAAGAGTATTTGTCCGCTGGGGAAGGAGCAGGGGTGTTTTAGGTTTTAATTTTTTAGAAACAGAGTAATTTCATTTTAGTACAACAATCTCTGAAAGACAATGAATATGTAATTGTTAATAAAAAGCTTCGGTTCAAGGACAAGAGCAAAGATGATCTTATGAGAACAAAGGTACAGGGAGTCCCTAAACCACACCCTGCTGCTGCTAAAAGTTGAAGCTGCAGCAAGGCTGGGTGGCATTTGTCATTTTTCTCAGATCTATTTTCCTGTATGTTTGGTAAAAGGAACCCTTTGTAAATGCATTAATAGCATAGCCAAATGTACATCTGCATTGTAACAGTAAAAACCCTGGTTTTTACAATTATGTGCCTTTTTCCTCCCAAAAGTGTAAATCAAAATGATTTTTGGAAGAACTTGGCCTTGTGTTTCCAGGTACTGTATATACAAATACAGTTTAAAAACTCCATAGGTCCCTGCCAGATATTAAGTATATATTGTCAACAGATGGCTTTGATAAAACCAGCCCCAGTCTCTACACACACACACTTACTCACTCAGTACTAGCCTGGCTCCTAATACATTTTTATCTTTAAAGTCTGAAGGCCCTTTGGTGTGCATTTTGTACTCAGGGGAGCACATGGCTGCATGAGGCATTCAAAGCCCCAGTGGCAGCGACCCCACATTCCAGCTGGCTCCAAAACCACCCCCTGGCTCTGCTCTTGCACACAGAACACCTGAGCATCACCATCACCAAGGTCACTGGGACAGCTCCCCTGGGCCCTGCCAGCCTCACAGGCTGGGATTTCCAACCAGTCTGTGTGAATTCACCTTTCCATTAGAGTCCAGCACTCACCCCTGGGAAAACAGCCAGCCTGGAATCCCTGTTTGCTGTAAATCTCTTCAACAAGGACCACCTCCCTCCCCAGGGCAGCAGGAGCAGAGCCCCAGGGTCCCCAGGGGAGAAGGTCTGTAAGATGGGTTCTCCAGAGTGACTCTGCAAGCAAGAAAAAGCTACAGGCCAGCCTCGATACAGCAATCAATGGAAATGCTCCTTTGTTAGAGAAGTCAAGGCTGGCCTTGGTTCACTTAGAAACATGATCATGAAAGGCATGCACCTTGGAGTTGCTGTTTCCTCGAGCATTTTTGAAGATGCAGTCTGTTTACTCTTCCAGTGGAAAGATAAGCTTCTTTAGAGCTCCCTCTGTTGAAAAACAGAAGGAAAAAACCTGAATGTTAATTCTCACAGCAATTTCTGCAAGGACTGACCATTTTTGTATAGGATAGGAAAAAAGAAAACAGGTTATAAGATATAAAATGAGTTAAATTAACTTATCTCAGGTGTTAGTAACCATAGGAGAATATATAGGTTTTGTGTCATAAAAAGAGAGAGAGAGAAAGAGATTTGAAGCTCTCAGAATTGGTTTGTTTGGGTTTTATTTCCACAGTTTTCAAAAAAAACCTGTTCTCAGTGGCAGACTCTGACCCTATTGGGATAAACTCAGCTTTAGTGCTCTGGTCATTATGTGTGGGTTGCACTGGGGGTGCATATGACCCTGTGTTTGACAGGGGTGGTGAATTCAGGCTGACAGCTGGAGTGAGATGTTAGCAAAGGCCTGAGCACACTCCAGGTGGACACAATGAGGTGCTGAAATGACTGAGTAAGCTGCACCAAAAGGACATGAGGAAGCCTGCACTGTGACAGTAACTGATGTGACCTTTTAAAAGGAGCACGAGGTACCTGATTTTGTGGTTAAGGCAAGGAAACAGAGGCACCACCTTGGCTGTGAAACTAGTTAGAGCATAAAAACAACTGAATTGCAGGCGATTTACTACATAACAGACCCAACATCCCAAAACGATATTTTTACCTTGAAATTTTTTAAAAATAATAATTTTATGTGGATTTATGCCACATATGGAGATTAATTATTTTACTCAGTCAAACCTACCATCTGTGTTGGTACTTTTAAGCTTCACAAGCACATAAGGAAACCCAATTCAGCTGTGCTCAGCTCTTGTTTCTCCCTCTGCTCACCAGGCAGGCTTCCTTACCAAGCCAAGAGCTGAACCTACCCCATCCCAAATACTGCCCTCTACCCATTTTCTCTCCAGAAAATATGGAGACCTAAGAGTGTCAGCACCTTTCCCATGAGTGGAACCAGAGACAGGCATACTTTAATTTACAGCTGCAAACAAGGTAACAGCTCCTACTGCTTCCCCCAACCAGGCACACACACCGACTGCACATCACCATGTGTCCAAACAAACCTTCAGGTTAGCTCTTCCAGCTGAATTGAATGTCTGTGGAGTTGTTATAACAGTTCTCACCCAGAGTTATGACACTAAAGGGGGATACTATCACTCGCTACTATCTCGTGACCACAATAAAAGAGAAATGAAGGCAGGCAGAAAAGCTGTGTGGCACCAAAGGGTGGCACTGCCATCTCCGTGCTGTTCCACCTGTTCCCACAGCACACAGGGACACTGCACCTCCCACTGGAGTCCTGAGCACGGTCCCAAGGGGCTGTGTGGAGTGGGTGCTCTCAAGCACACTTCATCTTATGGCAGCTTCACTGCTCAAAGATCAATTTTTCTTCCACTTTCCACCACAAGCTTAGGGTTCAAATTCTTCTTAGTGGTTCACCAGCAGCTGTTCACTCAAACACCACACTTTCCATTGTCTGATGAGAGATCAGTAGCCCAGAACCCACTGTCCCTCTGGGAAACACCAAGGGAACACCAAGAACTGGGGAAACGGGCAGCTGGGACCACACAGGACCTGTCCAAAAGAAACAGTGAAGGCCAAACTAGAAGCAGTCTCTGTTTCTCCAAAATGGATGACTGGAGATTCCAGTGGCTCTTCCAGCTCCCTGAGCAGACTGTGGTGGCTGGTGAGAGTCCCTCAGAGGCAGTGTTTGGCCACTGCCACCCAACAGGCCAGGAAGAGCAAACAGAAACCCCCATTGCCCCCACAGGGCCAAATTTGACTGGAAAAGCAGCATTAACACTGCTAGTATCCCCAGGTTAACACAAGCATGTTTTTAACAGGGAGATAATTACCACATCAGAGCACACAGTGCAATTAGCATTAAGGTGCAGCTTGATTTTAAACATATATATATAGCAAGAGTCACATCTCCAAAACCCACCCCACCTGATTAAGTGATAGGGATATTGCAAGGGTGCAAACAAGGCAGCCAAATCTTTACTCTGAAAGCAGCTCCTGCATCAGGTCCCACCACAGTTGTGAAATTTTCATGCTGCTGCATCAGCGTGGCCGATGTGTTTCAGGGCACCTCCATAGCTTGGGTGAAACACACGGGAAATGAGGTGAATGCAAACATTGTGGAGAGGGTTGAGATTTTTTCCTCTTTGCCTTGAAAGAGACACAAATAGCTGAAGGCTCGAGGTCACTGAGCCCCCCAGCAAGTCTTTGTAATAATAGACAGCAATCTGCAGGTCTGCAGGTGATAAGCTATCATTTTTCAGAAATATTTTCTATGCCTCCTGCTGAGCTTTTCTGGCATTCAAGGGACAGATCAATATTTGGTATTTTCACTGCGCTTGAGGTGCTATTGTTCTTTGTATCTGAAAACAGAGTAACTGTTCAAATGTCTATAAAGGTAGCCAGGGCAGCATCAGAAGGAATGCAAACCAGAAAAAAACTAAAATATATTAAAACAAGTGAAAAAAAAATCTTCAAACTCAAGGTTAGTACAAAGGGTTCTGTCAAAACAAAGAAATACTTTATTTCCTGAGCAATATATAGAGGAACTGTGAAGTGTGCAGTTATGAGCTACTGATTCCCTCAGTGAAATTATATCTAAAAATATAAGTGAACCCAAACCAAAGACCATAATAAGGGCTTGCTTTATGTCTTCAAGGCAGTATTATTAGAATGGCATTTTTGTAGATTAAAGAACAGGTGTATTAGGCTTACATATTTCCCATGTTATAGCTAATGGCCTTTAGGGATTTCACTCACTTTGGAATGAATGAAGCCTGTTCCACGTTACATTTCTGTTTTCATGTGACATGTTTAGTTGAGAGAAGGACCAACTATGTTTGCTTATCAGTTATTATCATACTTCACACTACATTTTATTCAATTGCCCTTAGCAAATGCAACCCATGTTTTCCTCAATGTAAAGTGAAAAGCTGCATTGTTGGAAAAAAACCCTCACTACTAAAAAACCAAGACAAGCAAGGGGGTCTGCCCATCCCAAGCCAGTCATTGAACTGCCCTGTACTGTCTGGGCTTTGCAGACAAAAATGACACCAAAAAGTTTCTGTTTCTTTACCAACGTGCAGCCACCACAGCAACAATGCTGTCACCTTGTTGGGCAGCAGCCACCATTGAGACTCACAGTTTCACACGGCTGCAAACTGGCCTTGGCTCTGATCAGCAGCTGCTTCAGATGTTTTAGAGGTGTGGCAGGAGTACACATAACCATATATAAAATGGTTACAGCCACAGATCTGAGGACTGTAGCATGGATGTAAATTACAGCTCAGCTTTCAGCCTCAGCACCCATTCTAGCTCAGTCTCCTGTCTCCTAGGTATCCTGTTCATTACAGTACAGCAGGAATGAGGTTAAAACATCAGCTCTGAAGAGTACAGACTACAAGAGATGGCTAACAGAGAAATTAATATATCCATTTTTAGGGATGGCAGTATTCCATCATTTTTTGTGTCTGCTTTCAGCTCTGTAGCATATGGAAACACAAGGGCAAAACAGAGTATAAAGGAATTAAATGGTTTATCACAGGCTGCAGGAGAGCAATAGCTCAGTCTGGTGAGACCATAGGCCCCTAAAGCCAGGGTCCCTAGGGCTTCCCAGCCTGGACCATGCACCTGATGCTGCTCTTCTCTACAGAAGTCAGTGAACTGTTCAGAGTAAGTCCCCTCAGCTATGCAGCTGCATTTTGCAGCCCCCCTAGAGCTGTATCTTGTGGCACAGACCTCTCTGGAGAAGGGCAGTGTTTACTCTCTTGAAGTCTCTTGTGCATTAAAGGCGATCAACAAGCAGGTGCACATTGCTGTGCAGTCATCAGTCCTCAGCTCTTCCCTGGACATGGAGGAGGTTCAGGTTCATGTCTGCCATGCTGTACACTGACAGCACAGGCTGAAGGAGCCCTGCACAGGCCTGTTCTGGGCCCTGAGGAGAGCCCCAGCCAAAGGACCATGGAGGTCCCTTGCCAGTGCTGGGGAATGAGCAGGGAAAGAGCTGATCCAGGCTGTCCCAGCACCGGGCAGAGCTGGCTGTGTCTCCCAGGGCCAAGGCAGGCACAGAACATGCCCTAGACTGGTTCTCTGGGTCTAAGCCCAGTTGAGAGGCCGTAGAGATGAGTCAGCCTCACACAGAACAGGTCCTCCCTCTCATCCTACTCTTTGAGGGAGGGTAGAGCCTGACTCAGGAAGAAACAGTTTGGTGGCACAGCTGGAAGCAAGCAAGAAGATCTCACCAGTGAGAAGCAAACAGCAATGGTGCAGCTGCAGCAGCAACAGCCACTGCAACCAACCTGGCTGGAGTTCAGCCCTTTTAACCATTTCAGCAATGGCTCCACAAACACAGTGGTCACTAGAGACTCATCACTCAATAGCTGTATTTTTAATGGCATCCCACAGGCTTTGTTCTTGACAGTAGCCATTTTAGTACCTTTACCTATAAAATGGAAAAACAATCAAACTGTTTGAATATTAACTCCACAGGTGACACATGCATTTGAGGATGGCTCAAATGGTAATAAGAGCAGGGCTCCAACACAAACCAGTTGCTTGACAGAGTGGCTGTGGGCACAGTGAGCAGCCAGATGTCAGTCTGTGCCTTTGGCTGAAAGCTGCAAGCCACACCTCTCTCCTTGCTGGGGTGGTTTGCAGGGGAGGCAGCATCCCATGAAACACTATGGCCAAAATGACCCAATCCTCAGGTCACTAACTGGGAACCCTGGCTAAAGCAGAGATGACATATTCCTGCTGCATGTTCTGTTGGAATAAACCTTGAAAAAAATACCTTATTTCTGATAACCTTAATTCAAACAGGAACTATGAAAAAAGGATAGAAGATTCAGAGTTAAGGGGCAATGTCAAGTCCCAGTACAAGAGAGCAGGTGTGAGGCTGGCTGGTCTGCCTAGTTTAGTATTGTCTGATTTAAATGTGGTCTTTTAATGTTAAGGAGATTGTGGGTTTTGTGCCATATCTGTGCTGTACTCCTGTTGTTCAAAATAAGCTAGGAAATTGCAAATAATTCTCCCTTCTACATACAACTTTTTGGGACTTGTGGTGGAAGAGGGAAAATTTATGCCTTTTCCCTGAAACACCAAACATTTTATTGAGTCAGGATATTCATGCTCTTTTTGGTATTATATGCCTTTGATACACAGGGTTAGGCAAAACTTTTAAATTTGACCATATGGTTAAGGGACAGGATAATAATTGTTTTATCTTCTTGTGTACTGTAGTGCATAGTTTGCTTTCCAGTTAATCTGGGAATGTCACTTAACAAGTTTCATGTTAATGTAAGAACCTAAGACCAGAATGAAGGTTTCACTCCAGATCTCTTTTACTGGCAGTTCACTGCTTTTGATCTTTTATATAAGATTAACAGTTTGAAGTTTGTTATAGGGTGTGTTTTGCAACCTGCAGTTGGTAGATGAGTGTAAAGTGGGTGTTCCAAATTTTAAAAAAATTCTAGAATGAAAAAAAATCTAGAATTAAAGAAAACCCAAACACATGGTGGCAGTGGTCAAGGCTTGATGAAAATGCTTCTGCTGATCTTACGGTCCTGCTTACATGAGCAGAACAGTATTGTGACATTCACTGTGATCACAAATCCTTCAGGTTTTGAACAAGCTGTCTAATTTTGACCCTATTGCTTCTGTGTCCAGTCAGGTCAGGACAAAACAGTTTCTTTAGTCCACAACAGGGAGTGGGATCAGCTAACACTAGTCAAACTCCTGACAACGGTATCTGTTGGGTAATAAAGATACAGGCAAAGAACTTACTTCTCATAAAGGGAGTTCCCTTTGCAGCGCTGTGAGGAACACAAAGAAATCCTGTTTTGACTAGTTAATTGAGCAAACATTCCATCCTGCCCTAAAATATGCTTGCTATGCTTTTTCGGATTTTTTTTTCAGAAGCCTATCGCTCCTTAGCATGGTCATGTCTGCACCAGCCTGAGGAGCAACTGTCTGTTCAGCCCTGGGGCTCACCTGCTGCTCCCCCACTGCTGTCACAATGGATTTCTTTAAAGAGACTGTCGGCTGCAGCAAATCACTCCATGCAGTGGGAAAGGAGGAATTGAGTATTTACCAATAGATTGGTTGTGCTGCCCAAGCTGCTCCTCCCTTGGCTGCCCCTCGGTGCCACCCATGGCACTGCCAGCCCTGCCTTTGCTCGCCCACCTCTCCCAGAGGCGCTGGCTGAGCCCTTTTCCACCGGGTGCTGCTCTGCCTTTCTCCAGACAAAACCCAAACCTCCTCCCACCGCTGGCAGAACTCCTCAGAAGTTCCTCTTCCCTCATCTTTCTGGTACTCCAAGTTCTCCCCCTCTCCTCACTGTGCTTTTCCATTACACACAAGGCCCTTTCACCGTCCCCCTGGTCTGGCCCCCAGGCCTGCTGTCCCCCTTCCGTGCCACCCTGTGCCTGCATTCCTGGCCCCCTCCCCACAGCTCTGCATCCTCATAAATGTGCCAGGCCTGGACCACGCTGCCAGGCTCTCTGTTTTCTGTACTGTACTCTTGACATGTTTTCAGCCTGATGCAAAGCTTATTCAACCAACAGAAAGAGCTGCTTTGACTTTAATGGACTTCAAATGAAGAATTTACAGTAAGTCTGCACAGCAGCACAGAAATAACAGCCATGTTGTGCAGAGATACCCAAGGCAGCTTTAAACTAATTAGGTTGGATCCATAACCATCTAACCATATGTGGGGCTCAGTACTGGGTAATTTACCCTAATGAACTGTAAGCTTGTCAAAGGAGAAAGCCTGTGTTTGCTTTAGTCCAGTTCCAATTGAACATCACATGCCCACTGCCTTTTAAGAAACATCTACTACTATTTAAAAACAAACCAGCATGTGCCAAAATGATCTCTCCTTTCATATTAATGCAGCTATACAGAGCAACTGTCTAAAGCATGCAATGTCCCATGGTCAATTCTCTCCTCTCTCATCTGTCTTCTGCAAACTGAACAAACATTACATGTACCTACAAAGACAACATTTTACAAAAGGGCAGGAAATGTGGAGTACAAGAGAATATGTGATTTATCTATCAATTAATTAGGAGTGGGGAAAAAGTAACAAATAATTTGTTCCACAGTACACACAGAGAGTGCTCTGCCTTTCAATGTAAAAAGTGTAAGTGTTGGTATCACTGTATCCTTTCAAAACAGACAAATTAGACACAGGACTCCCCAGTAAAGGGCACCATTGTTCCCTTGGAAGTCAGAGATTATAACACCTGTAGTCTTAAACAAGAGGCTTAAACAAGTTCCCTCTCATGCCTCAAAAATCCCAAAGTGGAGCTTGCAAGCAGCTTCTCAGGATGAGACACCATCCTTTGGAACTTTCCTCCAGGTGAGACCTGCCACAGGTTGCTGCTGCTTTTGGAGGTTTTGCTCCTCAGTGACCACAGACTCTCTAATCAATGATAGCCAAAACTTAGGAGAAGCGAAAAGTGGAGTGTGTTGAGGAAACATGTCTAAAACCCCAACATTCCTCCGAATTTGTGCTTCTCCACTCTCTCTGTGTGACAGAAGGTGAGCCCTCCGCAGGGCCATGGCTGCAGGACAGCAGTGCCACCTCAGAGACACCAGCCTGTCCTCGCTGTGCCCCTGCAGCCTCAGCGCTGCACAGCCCAGGGCACGCAGAGCTCCCCAGGGGCACAGGCCACCGGCAGCTTTGGGCCCTGCACATCTCCTCAGGGGATTTTGGCCTGCTGGTCCCAGAGGATTTAATGCCAATAGCAGGTGTACAAGAAGAGAAATGCCCTGCTCATCTGGAGGATATGCACTACTTGAATATTTCCAGTCTCCCCAAGCAAATACCTGCACTATAGCTTTGGGGCTTTACTGTGTTTTGAATATTCTTCTTTTCTGGTACCAGCAACAAATAATAGATCCAAAGTCTTAAAACCACAGGTTTAGGTAAGAATTGTCTTGCTGATTTTTTTTTTTTTTTAAGTATAAAAACTCCAATCTTTTTTTCTAAATTGAAAAGATTAAGGTTTTAATTAATATTTTCTGGAGAGAACTGTTCAAATATTTCAGCAAGCTTACCCTAGAGTTAAATCCTACATTTTGTCAGAGTTGTATACAAAGAGGGTACATACCTTTTGTACAATATTGATATTGTTGTACCTATTTTTCAAATCCCATCCAGAAGGCATTTACACATTTTTAAATAACAAAATATAAGCAAAAAATACAATTTGTTTGCTATAATCCTGGATCAGTCTCAAGATCTTTAATAAAGTTAATGATTGTCTGTCTCCATAATTAACATACTAGGTGATGTGCCTCATTCCAGCTAATGTTAATATTTTACTTTTGAGGGAGAAGCTTAATAGTGCCAAAATAAAATTCTGACTTGCTGTTTTTTCTCCAGCCACACAAACATAAGGTATTAGAGATAAGTTTAAAACAGCACATGACAATTACATCAAATACAGGTAGTAAAAAACTTAAATAAGTACAGATAAGTTAAAAAAATATGTACATAACAGGATTTTTTAAAAGGAAAAAAATCTCCCACTGAGACTTTAACTATATTTTGCTTAGAGTCAAAATACAATTGGGCAGAGCAAGGTATGTTGTAGACCTAACAGGCTCTAACAGACATATTTCCAACTCCAAGTGAATTCTGGCAAGTGCAGTTCTTGACCAGGGCACTGATTTGCCCAATCAAGTCATGCACACTCAGAAATGCATTTAAACTAGTGGGCTCTATACCAACCAAAAGTGCCATCTCTGGGGGTGAGGCTGCAGGATCAAGAACATGAAAACCAACTTTTAGTGTTGTTCATGTTGGTTTCTTTCTACAATGACAGGCTTAGCAAAATTAGATTAAGTTACATGGCACAGCCTGACAAGAAATCTAATTAGGAAAACAAAGTGCACTGCAGAAATACAAAATTTGCTTCAAAAAGGATGTGAGTAATCTCTACTGCCAGCATTAAAACAGTGACATCTATTGTTCTTGTAAGCTTTCATTTACACCAGTGACATTACTGGTTTTGAGTCTAGAGTTAATGCTGGGGTTTAACACAGAGAACTGCCTGAGCAAAGCCTGCACCAGAGGACCCAGAGTACAACACTGAACCTTAACACTTGTCAGCTGAAAGCTGCATTTTCTTTTGCATTTTTAAAGATTTATACAGAGTTCAAAATTGGGTTTTTTTCAGAGTGATATTCTCAAATGCATTTATCAGAATTTTCTGAAATTCTGTTAAAAACATCCCAGAATTTTTACTTTCTACTCCAGCTGAGTTTCCAGCCCCTCCAGGGACAGACCTTCACAGCAGATCCGTGGCAGAGCCCATCTCTATCTATGGTCCTTCTACACAGCCTTGTTTCACAGACTGACCAGTGAAAAGTAAGATGAAACTGCTCTGTGGTATTTCAAGACTGAAGCAGGAGTTTTCCAGGGGGCATCCCTAGACTTTGCAAGGAGTAACCATGCTACTAATCTTGAAAAACTCAATGTTGGATCCACAAAGTATTTTGCTTCTGGTAACTCTGTCTTCAGAAAAATAATAGAAATATAGCTGATTTTTACAGTCAGGAGATCCAAGGAAATTTTTCTATTTCATTTTCTCCAAATTCTAGATCCAATAATCACTCTCTTCCTTCCCCAAATCCCCTTTTCAGTTTGGGTTAATTTCTAACCTGATATTGTGGAAGTCCAGGACACCAGGACCTACTATTAAACAAGGGCTTCAGCACACAGATTGCTGTACTGAGTTAATTTGAAACATCTCTCAATGGCTTTTTCCCCCCCACAAATCACTTCAAGTAAATTTACCTTCACACTGACAGCAGTGACAACACTTTGCCATCCAGCTATTCCTTCAGTTCTGTGTATTATTTCGACCAACCACTATAATTTACTGTGAGGAAGATTTTTTAAATAGAGATAACAGGTGCTGAACACAGTTATTGTACAGTTAATGGCCAACAACTTTAGAAACCACCCCAAAACTTGCCTAGAGAAGTTCCAGGTGTGTACCACTGTGCAAGGAGCATCTATAGAGCGCTTTGGGGCACTGCCACCCGCTCCATGCTCACCAAGCCCCGCTCTCCTTGAAAAGGCAGTAGACTGTCGGATCCGAGGTCGCGTTCAATTCCAGTTGGAAATGCCCTGCAGCAGCAGGGGGGAGCCCATCCCGCACCCAGCATTACCCCCTAGTGGACACGGGCTGCTCTCGGCAGCCCTCCCACCTGCATCCGCACGGGAGAGCCCCACATCGCCCGTGGCTGATGGATTCATCAACGAGTTAACTGCCGTGTCTGAGCCTGGATAATGCTCACTTGTTCTGAGCACCCTGCCACTGCAGCCACACATCCAAGGAACCACAAATGAAAAATTCAAGTATGGGATAAATCAAAAATGAAAAATAAATCACAAATGAAAAATTCAAGTATGGGATAAATCAAATCTTCCAAAGTTATTCAGCCTCAGCTTGACACTCCCTGTCATTTTTCAACCTTTTCTTAGTGCTTTCTACTTTATTAAAACACTTAGCATTTCTGAACTCTGAAAAATACCAAGCTACCCTTCAAGACTCTTTGCTTTATAAATATATTAAAGACACTATTAACATGCTTTGGTTCAAAAGGAATGAGTGCCTTGTTAAATTTAAAACCACACGAAACTTAAAGTGAAGAGAAAAGTCCAAAGTAAAGCATCTGGGACTGGACTGCAAAGCTATTTAGGTACCAGACTCCTGCTGATTTAGGAACCAACATACTTTGTAGACTAAAGCTGATTTATGATTCCCTCGGGGAATTCTGCATTTCATCACTGAATTTTCTGTTACCATAACACTTTGCCAACATCCTTATTCCCTGCTTTGCACCTCTCCTTGAATTGTTAATTTTCATTCTGCAAAGTCCATTTAAAAAGACTCTCTTTTTCTTCCATTTCCTTTCATACTGTTAGACTGCTTTGTGTACCTTGAATTTCTGCTACATTCCAATCCTATCAGCCTCCTGCAATGCCTGGAGGTTTATGGTGTTGTACATATGAAAAGATTGCACAAATTTAACTGAATCAATTTACAACTCCAGATTATTCTGATTTGGAGACAGCCTATTTATCTTGCACTTCTATAATCCAGAAGCCTATGTTCAGATGGACTCCTTAGAATCCCTCACAGCTTCAGTGGATTTAGTCACTTCTGTCTAAATACCATGATCACAGTACCACTACTGGGATCTCAAAGATCCCAAGCTTTCTGCTACACAAGCACTACTCCTTTTTGCAATCAGTCTTCTTCCTATGACTGTATTTTATTGCAAAAGAAGAGCTTCATGCAGTGCCTAAAATTAGGCAAAATTCCAGTGTTTTAACTGAACAGATAAATCTCAAAAAGAATGAGCTGCCACTTCTAAATCCAAAAGTTGAAAGAAGCACATCAGGGTATATTTCCCACCACAGCCAAGTCTAGCAAGGGACTCACCAGGGACTAAGGTGAGAGCTCAGGTCTGGGTGCAGAGGTAGATGGACATGGCTGTTACAAGGGGCACACAGAAGCACTTGGGCTATTTGAGGAACCTTCAGGATTTTTCTGTCTGAATGCTGCACATTTCTGACTTAAAAGCAATTTTAATTAGATTCTACCAAGCACAGAAACGAAGAGCTGGGCAACCCAGTAAACTCCATGGAACACAAAAAAATGAGAAAATATTCAAAAGCAAACCATGTGATTTTCTTCCCATGTCATTCTCCACTGTTGGCTTAATGGCACTGCACCCCCAGGGTCATTGTGTGTCCAGAAACTGAATCTTCACAGGCTGCACTGTGAAGTGATCCTGACTGCATCCAGAGCAGCAGCACTTCCCACAGTCTCACGTGTGGCTTTCCAGCACTCCCCACTGCATCCCTCAGTGAGGAGTGTGTGAAGCAGCAACCCATGGTGCAGCATGTGAAGCTGTGGCTTTGAGCCCCAGGAGAGAACAGCTCTGCTCAGCCACAGCACAGGCAGGGAAAGGAGCCCTTTTTCCAACTGGCGCACATCAGTCAAACACAGTGCTCTTTCTTACATCCCTTTGAGACTCACAAACTTTCTTCAGTTTGCAAATAGGTATCTTTTCCCATTGGTTTTACTTTTGCCCAAAAAGTTGGGTAATTTCATTTTACAGAATACTTTCCTTTGTTTTAGTAGAATGATTGCTCATTTACATAACCAACTGCAAGGCAAAAATAACAGAATACAATAAAATACATTTCTCTAATCAAGTATGATTATTATCTGTATCATAGCCCCTAAACAAGGGGCTGAGCACAGCTCTTTCTGTTAAGGCCATACCAACCCCTGCTCATTTGATTTAACATGACTGGATGGAAACAGCCACTTATGGCTTGCACCATGCCCAACAGGGTACCAAACTACCAAAGCCTTCTGCTCTGGGGCAGCAGAGCCCTCAGAGCTGCAGGAGCAGCTGCACGTGGAGCTGAGTGGGACAGAACACCAGTGCTGCCAGCCTTTGTGGAAACAAAGGTTGTTTCAGCAGCTCCAGTATTGCAGATTTGCCTGGAAACAGCCTTCATGATCACCAAGGGTCACAAACAGCCTTCATGATCACCACGGGTCACAAACAGCCTTCATGATCACCAAGGGTCACAAACAGGTTCCATGATCACCAAGGGTCACAAACAGGTTCCATGATCACCAAGGGTCACAAACAGGTTCCATGATCACAAAGGGTCACAAACAGGTTCCATGATCACCAAGGGTCACAAACAGCCTTCATGATCACCAAGGGTCACAAACAGGTCTCATGATCACCAAGGGTCACAAACAGCCTTCATGATCACCAAGGGTCACAAACAGGTTCCATGATCACCAAGGGTCACAAACAGGTTCCATGATCACAAAGGGTCACAAACAGGTTCCATGATCACCAAGGGTCACAAACAGGTTCCATGATCACCAAGGGTCACAAACAGGTCTCATGATCACCAAGGGTCACAAACAGGTCTCATGATCACCAAGGGTCACAAACAGGTCTCATGATCACCAAGGGTCACAAACAGGTCTCATGATCACCAAGGGTCACAAACAGGTCTCATGATCACCAAGGGTCACAAACAGGTCTCATGATCACCAAGGGTCACAAACAGCCTTCATGATCACCAAGGGTCACAAACAGCCTTCATGATCACCAAGGGTCACAAACAGGTCTCATGATCACCAAGGGTCACAAACAGGTTTCATGATCACATAGGGTCACAAACACGTCTCATGATCACCAAGGGTCACAAACAGCCTTCATGATCACCAAGGGTCACAAACACGTCTCATGATCACCAAGGGTCACAAACAGGTTCCATGATCACCAAGGGTCACAAACAGGTTTCATGATTACAAAGGGTCACAAACAGGTTTCATGATCACAAAGACACAGAAACCTCTTGAGCACTTGTTTGTTTTCTTCACCTGTGAAGACACATGGGGAGATGAAACTTTGTGGAGCTACAGAATCACCCATGGATCACAGAGTAAAGAAATCTGCTTGTCCTCAAATTAGCTCCCAGCTACATCAGGCAGAAAGGTGAGAAGGGTATTTTGTGAGGCACCTTACTTCTGATGTCCAGATGCTGGGCTGCCAAAGCCAACCCTGCATCCACCACAGCCCAGACACTGAAATTCATGAGGAGGCCAGTGAGCCCATTCCAATCAGTGCTGCAACTTCAATCTCTCAGAGAAATAAACTCTGCCCAACTGGCAGCTCTATACTAATAAAACTGGATCATAAACTGAAGGGCCTATATTAATTGATTGTACTGGTTTATCTACAGCTGTACAACCTGTGAGCATGCAAGGCTTTGGTGTGGATGTAAAGAAAATACATTTCCTCTTGCAACAGTGGGGGAAGACTTAATTCCCTTAAAGTCAGCAGAATGACAGGGGGGGTGACTGAGGCCCAGTGCCTCTGATAACGAATATTCCCGTAGCTGAATCCCCTTGCAGACCAATTAATTACCTCCATACCCTGCTGGTGCATTCCAAATTTTATTTTTATTTCAAAATCAAAGTTAAATAACTAGAAAAATCATGTGGCTGAGCCAAACTGTGACTTTATGGGTTTTAATTTTTGAGATTAAAGTGAAGTACAAAGACACACCCAGTCGGCAAAGTCTGGAGACAATAAGATGTAAAGCAATCCTCCTTCTGACCTCACATTAACACAGAAATCACCCTACAGCATGCAAGTGTCAGCCAACAACGGCACCTACTTATTTCCTGTCAGCTTGTCCCTTTGATCTAACCTGATCCTTCTTCACTTTATTAAAAACGTTCTAATCCTTTGTCTTTGATCTCCCTGTAGGATTCTTCAAAGAGCTTCAAATTAGCAAACATGCAAACAACAAAAAAATGTACTCTGTATCTACAAGAAACAATGATGTGGGGAGCCGTTTCCTTCCTCAACACACAAGTTTAATGAGGGGCAGCATTTTAAAGCCCAAAGATGCCATAGTTATCTGTTGTTTATTGGCATTAGGGTGGATGACAGAGCCCAAGCTTTTTTACTGGGGGTGGTTTGCTCTGAAGGTGTAACAAGGCAGCCCAGCAGGGGTAGCAAAAAAGCCATGTGCATACTTCATTCAGCATGCCAGATGAAAGGATTATGTCACATTCAAGAGCAACAAAGAGCTCTGTTTAAGTTTGTACCAGGCTGGAACTGTGGGGCAGCCGTTAAAGACCACCAAGGTTTTAAATAAAACCGGACACTTTTAAGTTTTCTCCAGCTTTCCTTGTGGTAAATCCACCCAATATGAAGGGAATGTCAGTATCTCCCACAAGGAAGATCTCTGAGGCCTTAAAAGGGAACAGACATTCAATGTATTTTTATATATGTAAAACCCATATGTCTATTTTAAATATCTATGTATGATTTTTCTTATTAAAAGTATTAAGGACACCACTATATTATTTTTGTTCCATCTTAAATATATTTAACAGCAAAATGTTTTCAGCAAGGAAGAGCACTACTACAAGATCTCTTTTACATCAAACAGTTTCAGCATCATTCATCTTCTACGACTTTAATTTAGCTCCAAAGGTACACATTTGAAACAAAACTGGTGCTTTTTATTATTGAATACTGCTCACCTCTGAAAAGAGTTATGAGGCCAGAACAGAAAGATCCTTTGGGCTACACTATAAGTTCCTTGCATGTGCATGTCTCTTACTGCAGATTCCTGTTTTTAACTCTTATTCTGTAGGGAGGTAGATCTGTAACCAGGTTGAAATAGCCCAAAATATCTTTGCCACATAATGCAGTTACCCCAAACTCCTCCTGACTGCAGTTAACAATCTGAGGCACAGACCACTGTCTACTGAAGTCAGTGAGGCCTTTTCACAGGTCCATGAAATCCTGGGTATGAACTGTAGGACAGCAAGTCTCCCCAGGAAAGTCTCAATCCAGTGGAAATATAACTAAGCAGGATCTGACCCAAGCTGTACATATGGACCTTGGCCAGTAGTCCTTAGACCATGCTCATAGCTCTATGGTTAGAGTGGGCAAAGTCCCTGTACTCATTTTAATTTCACTTCTTTGTCATCCTAAAATCCACTGTGGTTACACGTGGCAGGTGTGTGAGCTGTGAACGGAACATGACTTAGGCAATAGACCATTATCACTCCTGTGGTTGATTTTTCCCCTCTTCATCAAAAGTCAATTATTGCAAAATCAGCACACTCACCCAGCTCAAAATTAAGTAATTCATGTTTAAAAGTCCATTGAAGACCAACACTGATAATTATTAATTGAGAACTGCAGTGAGGCTCTAGATGCTCAGAGAACACTAAGATTGGAAAAGACCTTTAAGATCATCAAGCCCAAGCATTAACCTCACACTGCCAGGTCCAGCACTGCACCATGTCCATGCACATCTACGTGGTTTTGAACACTTCCAGGGACAGTGATTTCATAACTGCTCTGGGCACCCTGTTCCAATACTTGATAATTCTTTCAGCGAAGAAAATTTTCCTGGTACAACTGGAGGCCATTTACCTTGTGTCCTGTTGCAAGGGAGCAAAGTGTTGGTCCCTCTTGTTCTGTCCTGATGCCCTGTACTGCTCTTGGAAATACTGATTTTCTTAAGCAGCCCAGGAAACATTGGTGCTACAGCACAGACTACCCAGCCACAGAGCTATGCCAACTGCTCTTTTGTTGTTGTGTTGTTGCCTATAATAGGTTTTGGAAAATAAAGAAAGAAAAAAACCAAACAAAACAAACAAATAAAAAAACCCCCAAACCCTATTAGATAAAGTATCAAGACCACAACAAAACTGAATAGATTTGTCAAGTTGAAAAAAAAAGGTTTTGCATGTCTTGAAAAGCCTGGAGTAGCAGTTCTAAAATGAGGAGCTCTGCAAGCACAGCAAAGCCCTTTAGTTAATCCAGCAGTTTCCAAATAAACATAAATCAGCTGTAAATTGAAAACTTTATGAAAAGTCAGAGTCAAGGTCTGAACTTGTCAAACTCATTGGTTACCCACTTTACTGACTTAGAGTGACAAAACTGGTGTTTTTAATAAGTCCAAAGCCACACAAATATTCAGCAAAAACCTGCTACTTCAGATTTATTGAACTTTTTTTCACAGTTCACTAGCACTCAGAACAACAAACAAGATGCTCTGCTTTTATCCTGTGTGAGGGATCTTTCTAGCAGATCTTGTCTCTTGTGGCTGCTGCTAATGACAAAAGGCAGAGCTCAGCCTTTCTAGGAATTCCCACATAGTTGAGAGTGTTCCAGAGCAGGGTCGCAGGCCAGCTCCTGGACATGCAGCTCTTCCCTCAGCTGCACCCTGCCTGCAGCCAGCTTCCAGATCCAGCAAGGACTGGCCATTCCCAGCTCCTTCCATCCCCCTAGGCAGGGACAGCCCTGTTCAGCACAGCCAGCCACAATAAGCACCCTCTCTACACTGGTCCACAGATCTCAGCTCCAAATATTTCCTCAGAGGAAAGACCACATAAATCTCAGAGAACAGTGCCAAGAAATCCTGAAAGTGTGTCTACTTGTGAAAGCACCATCAAGTAAAATCCAGGGTCTGACAACCTAAATACAAATTCTTTTGTGAGTTTAGTTTTTGAAATTTCAAGTACATCCAGCAGGTTTGGAAAATCTTGTTCTAACAGAACATCAGGATTTTGTAATTTTCTTCTCTCAGAAAAAGAAGGAACGTAAAAAAAAGCGGGGACATAAAAAATTATCTGGACATTACCCGCCCTCTGGAAATGTTTCACTTTAGGACTGCTTTTTATCTGATCTATTTTGACAATTCCTCTGCCACAAAACTAACAAAACCTTGACGTTTTCTTTAGAGAGGGCAGAGCAATTCAGTTACTAGGATTAAAATCTGACTGAGGTAGAAGCCAAGAGCAAGCTCTTCTCTGCTGAATTTTCATTAATAATCCAAGTTGCTTAACTTTTCTCTCTGGAAGACAAACAAAACAAACAAAGCAGGAATTGCCAAAGCAGAATAATTTCAAGAGCATCTAAACATAAACACTATGCCTGAAATAGGTAAAGAACAAATGAGGCAAAGTTATCTTCTTTTCTTCCACACAGACTTATGACCTGAGCGCTGCAGATCTGTAAATGCTCTTTATTCCTCCATAACAGCAACAGGTTCAACTGAAGTTCTTGGTATAGTTTGGGAACTATATATATAAAATAAATAAAAATTTATTTATCTTATCCCCTTCAGGGTTTCAGCACAAGCTCATGATGTCTGCAGGAACTCCACATGTGGCACAGGACAGTTTGGAAATGAGAACAGTCCCAGCAGATCAGATCATTGATCTGACTTGGCCAAAAGGGATCACTCATTGATTATTCCTGCCAAATCCTCTTTAAACAGGAGGACTTGAAGAGGCCTTCACAGGCATAGCTCTTTTGAGACAGTCTTTTTATATCAACTGCTATACAAACACATTCCTCTGTTAAACTCAAACCCACACAATCTATATTAAGTACATGTCCAGTGGGAATACAATATGAATTTAGCATAATTTTCTTTAAGTATTAGATTTTCCCCATGAATACAGTAATTACATTCTCAAGAACTCCTAAAATACATTCATAGATGAATTTTGACATTGAGATGCTATTACTATTAGACAGTCAAATTAGCATTGCAAGCATAAAATACATCATCAACTTCACTTACATTGAAGCATCTCCACACAGTATTTCCTCAGAGGCTTTCATGAGGAGCAGATCTTGTAGGTAATGGAGGGGGTTGAGGATAAGGGATTGTGTGCCATTTTAAGGGTATGACAAGTTTCTCCTTACTTCAAGCACATCATTACCTTTCATTCTCTCTTGTAAATGACCACACAGTTTTATCAGACCTCAGCCATGCTCCTTACAATTCCCAGATGTACTTGAATGTGTTGGAATTTCTCATTACCAGAGCATAATTTATGCAGAAATCATTTTTATTCTTTCAGGAATGTGGTGGCCTGATATTAAATGAAGGATTGAAACCAGTTCAGTGGAGCTCAGGAAACTGAGTCACAAAGTGGCTGCGTGTCAGGACCATGTGTGAGGGCACAGGTCAGGAAACGGTGCAGAGTCCCTGCAAGGGAAAAGCAAAAACCCAGAGGCCACAAAAAGTTCCTGTCACTGACAGCAGGTTCCTGAACCCTGCGTGGGTTTTAGACCATCTCCTCTTCAAATCGCAGCCACAGACCCTCCCTTGCACGTTACGTGCGCCCTCCTTAAGCAGTGCAGGGAAAACTAGCTCTTTTTAAAGCCTTTTTACAGCTCTCATGCTGTGTTTGCCCGCAGCCCCGGGGGGCTCCGGCCCCGACCGGCCCCTGGCGCAGAGTGAACCCGGGGGTGGCGGTGCGGGGAGCGGCGGGCTCGGTCCCGCACGGAGCCCACCCGCCTTTCCCACATGGCGGCGGAGCGGGCAGCGGCGGGCTCGGTCCCGCACGGTGCCCACACGCCTGTCCCTCATGGCGGCGGAGCGCGGGGAGGGCGGTGCGGACAGCGGCGGTCTCGGTTCCGTACGGTGCCCACACGCCTGTCCCTCATGGCGGCGGAGCGGGCAGCGGCGGTCTCCATCCCGCACCGTGTCCACACACCTTTCCCTCATGGCGGCGGAGCGCGGGGAGGGCGGTGCGGGGAGCGGCGGGCTCGGTCCCGCACGGTGCCCACACGCCTGTCCCTCATGGCGGCGGAGCCGGCAGTGCCGGGCTCTATCCCGCACGGTGCCCGCCCGCCTTTCCCTCAGCTGAGCGCTGAGGGCCGCGCCGGCAGGGGGCGCCCCGCGCGCGGCCATAGCCCCTGAGGGAGCGGGGCGGGTCTGGCCTGGCCACGCCAGGAGCGAGCGGGAGGGGAGAGGAGAGAGCGGAGCCGAGCACCGAGCACGGCGGGAACAGAGTGTAAAGGCCCGGTGAGAACAGGCCGCTTCCCTCTAGCGGGTTCTCTTGTATGGAAACATCGCTCCATGGGCCGGTTCCTGAGCCCTGCAGGCCGAGGGTGAAGCGCCGCGGCGGTGCCAGAGCAGGGAGGCTCCGCCAGCAGCACCCAGCCCTGCCCCTGAAGCCACACGGCAAGGATGGGCACTGAGGAGTTCCAGCCCACACAGTGGGGGCACCATTGGGGGCACGAGAACCAAAAGTTTCCTTTTAATGCTTGTGTCTTACCTTTATTAAAGGTGTTACAGAACAATAGCCAGAGCATGCCAATTTGCTAGCAAGGAGGTTAACAGTAGTAGAGAACAAAAGAGGATAAACAACGTATTGACAACAGGTTTCTCTATTTCTTTCATTGTTGTTGTCAGACAGTGATGCTGATTTAACAGTGAGAAATTGCCCCTGGAGGATACCAAAAACATTTCTTCTCCAAGTGATCCCAAGCTTTTGCTTCACAAACTCTGGAAAACTGTTTGGAAAGGTTAAGATACCACTGTCTCTTCAGGAACCTTCTTCCTTTTTGGATAGCTGTCCAAATAGCTTACAGACAAAACAGGAAATCTTTTACCAGACATCAGTAAACTTGCATTTTCACAGTAGCACTGGGGGGAAAAAAAGTCTTTATCTTGCTCAAAAGGGATGAAATGTAACCGAACAACCTACAGCTGTAGGTCTGATTCTTTAAACACATTCTAGTTTCCAGCTTACAGTAGAACCAGTCCAAAAAGACAGAAGTCAGCTCACTTGGCTTCAGAGGACCTTACACAGTGAGTGAGGCAAATGTTACTAGGGCTGCACTTCAAAAATAGAGTGAAGAAGTTTTACTCATCCACCATACCATTTATTTTCTAGTATCAGTAGGTGACCATCTTTAAGGAAGTTGAGGGATAAGAATTGAGGAATATACCAGCTGCACTTTACAGATTAACAGCCACAGGAATAGAAAGCAACTCTACAATCTCAGGGTTTCACAAAACTAGTTTCATTTGTAACACTTGACGCAACAAGATTAACTGCAACAAGTGAAGAGAGCTAAATCTGTAAAGTGCTATTTTTGTTAAAAGTGGCTAAAAAAAGCACATCTACAACAGATTTGGGTACTCGGTGGTGAGATTGTCGATGTCCTCTAAGTATTTCATTTCAAGCTCTGTGTTTTTTGATGAAATTGATGAGCCCATTTGTTGAGCTATCATGAGATGTCACTGGAGCATCTGACTCCAGTTCAGGCTCAATTTTCTTGGCAAGTTGTTTTCCAAGCTCAACTCTGCATTTATAAAAGCAGGAAAAAAAAGAAAAAGCAATGTTAGTGCTAACAACTTACAGTATTTACTATAAGACATCGATATTAAAAATAGAAGCCAGTAAAAAGTAACTTCCCAGTGAACACTGATGTTTTGCCCCTCAAAAATTACTCTTGAATTATTCAACACAGTGCCATTCATGAAAAACTGGAGTTCTCATTGTTCCTTAGCTGAGCAGACAGCTCAAATTACAGGATGTCTAAGTGAACAATTTGTTTTCAAAGTCAAGCAGTCTTTTCACCTCAGTCTTCAATTGTGTTATGCAGCCTGCCCCAGTGCAGAATGCACTCAGCTGGTTCCTGCTCACTGTTAAACAGGACAGTGCCCAGAGCACTGGTTTGTGTCACCAAACAATGACCAGCTGAGCTACAGCCTGGAAGCACCCCCAGCACCTATCCAGGAGTTACAGCCCCACTGTCTAAGAACCCAGGACATTCCAAGAGCTGCAAGAAACAAGACTGGTTCTACGGCATCCCCACCTTTCAGTTTTGGACGCCACTCTGGAATTTCATGCGTGGCAGTAAAGGCTTTACTTACTCCCACCACACTCCTGACCTCAGAGTTTATAGCAGACATCAGCTTGTACTAGACACAGGCTGCCATTTTCAGGTTCTGCAGTATTTGGCTATAGAACAAGCTGTGGTAGCACAGCACCAAAGAATGCATACAAAGACTAAGGCAGCTTAGTGTAAACTGATATTCTACACCTGTGGAACAAATGTGCTCTTCAGAACAATCCCTCACAGCATAGGCGGGCTGCACCTGAAAAATCTTATTTCTCAATCTCTCTACCTAAGCCATACAGTATGTTTACAGTTCATATTACTACAGATAAAAGAACCTGATTAACTCCTGACTAAATTTTTAAGTGACACAGTGACAGACTCCCCAAGCTGCTGTTGCACACATGGAGCTCCAGCACAGCCCTCAGTCACAGATGCAGCCTGCATGAAACTAAGGGCTGCTGCATACACAGACTCTGCCAGAAATGCTGTCTCTCCAGCACAGGAAAATCAAGAGGTAATCCATCTTTTGCTCATCAGATGCCACTCAAACTGCCTACTAATCTAGAGGTAAAATAATTATTTTTTCCACGCTATAGAGAAAACATTTTCCTCCTAATTCTCACAGCATGTGTTCAGCCTGCTTGACTGTTTTCCTCACTACTGCATCTTTTTTACATTCATAGTATTTTTCTAAATTCAACAGAGGTCCTTAGCCAAAATTGTTATCTACAAGTCATTATGCATTATAGCATGGTAACCAATCCCCAGAAAATCTGTTTTCTTTTATAATTATCCCTTAATCATGTGCTCCAAGTATAAAACTCTTTTGATTGTCTTTTCTCTAACTCATGATAGATTCAAGAATCTGTCAAGAAGTATACAAGAAACAAACCAAGGAAACTTACCCCCACTGGTCATAACTGTTAATGTCCCAGACAATTCCTTGAACAAATATCTTGTGTTCATACATGGCTATAAGCAAAGAGAGATTTATCAATAAACTTGATCACAAAGTCTTCATCAGAATTCACAGATGAGAAATGTATTTACTTACCAATGATGGCTCCCAGGGTGAAGGGGTTGAGTTTTGTAAACATGATGGAATTGGTTGGTCGATTTCCCTCAAAGACCTTTCAAAACAAGAGATACATTGTTACCCAGTATGTTGTAAAAAGTACATCAGAAACTCGCAGGTTTCCTCTTCTTTAGAGTCCACGCTGCACTATTTGCACTAGCAGCAAATACAAAGTTCTGAAAGCTTTAAAGGCTTTAAACCATAACATTGTACAGTTACCATGTTGTTTTACAAACACAATGGAAAACATGTCCCAAGCACCATTACTGGCCACTGTGGGCTACAAGAAGTAACCCAAGAGTCACTGGGCAGTGCCGAGATGCCCACGTTCCCTGGAACACCTCCAAGGCCTCAGAGCCAGTGTGCTCACAGCCTGCTCCCAGCACCCTGCCACGGTGCCACTGGTGCCACCCCGTCCCAGCTGCCCTGTCACCCCCAGCACAGCCCCCGGGCACCTTGTGGGGAAGGAGCTTCTCCAGAGCGTCCCCGCTCAGCCCGGCCGCCTGCAGCTCCTTGCGCGCCTCGTCAGGCGTCTTCCCTTTCATCAGGGCCTCCGTCTGAGCCAGGAAGTTGGCCAAAAGGATCTAGCAGGTAGAAAGAAACACAAGTTACTGTCTGCATAGCTGGAATGCTGGTAGCTGGTGCTTGAGCCCATACCAAGACCTAGTCCAGACTTACAAATCAGTTTTAGCACCGTGGCAGTAAAATATGTATCAGTTTTAACACTGCGGCAGTAAAAAATGTATCAGTTATAGCTAAAACTTCTTACCTCAGAGTGCCAGGGACTTAGTTACTATTACTACATGTACTGAAGTCCATGTATCCAAAGACAACCAGTACAGTTCTGCAGAATCCTACCCCTGCTGAAGCTGGCAGCAAGTTTCCCAAAGGCACCAGAGGAGCCTGGACTTCACACAGCCCTTTCACCCAGTATAATCTATGATTTTATCTCATTCTAGACCATCTCATGGAAAGCCAGGTGCAAGGATTAGTCAAAGGTAACCCAGCTAACATGTATTTACTCATCTGTATGCAGGAAAATCCCCACAGCTTACCATTCACCAATCCCTACCAATGCAGTTCCAGGTTCCAACTTACTGCTCCCTATCTAATGTTAGCCTGCAAATCTGTGGCTTTATCCTACCTGAAGGCACAGTAAGTCTTCTACAGTTAAATGAAACCTTTTTTCCTCTTGTTTTGTGAATTCATACTTCAAATTTTCACCTATATTTGGTCTTTCTTGACAAAAGATTACTATTACACAATGCAAAGAGCACTTGTAATCTGAAATCATGATAACAGTGAAATTCAGTGACTAAAGATTCTTTTTGTGAAGTATGCAGGAAATAGTTAACCAGAACATGTTTCCACCCTTGTAAATTAAGAAAATCTTATTCATTGAAAATCCTTAGTCAGATGATAAACTAAAAACTGGACAGGTTATGAACATCTGTGTAGAAGGCCATCATCCAAGCCATACGATTACATTCACCAAATTTTGTTCTAGAACTTAATTCTTGAAAGCTTCCTCAGAGATGGTGCCATATCAGGTCTGAGAATTTGCTTCTTCCTACTCTCCAAGAACTACATTCCTTAAAATTTTTCAAGGAATTTTAAACACTTAATTGCTCAACTCTTTCCAGCTTCAGTAGGCCCACAGGAAACACCCCTGAGCTGCCTCTAGAGCTGTCACTGCAATTGCTTCAAGAATAAACATACCACTGCATTACATACTACACAACTTGCAATTATAATCGAGGTATTTTTAAATCTGTTGTGAATGTTGACAGAGTTTTTGTGTATAGTTTTAAAGGGACAGTTAGAAATATCACATACTGCAATACCAAGTAAGCTTCAGTGCCTTGAGCCACAAGAAATATGGTGCCCTGATAAAGAACTTACCTTGTGATGCAAGCCATTTCTGATGGGGTGCTGGGTCTGCACTGGGATCAGGAAATCACAGGGAATCATGCGAGTTCCTGTAAAAAAAGCCAGGTAAATAACTCTGCATCAGGTAAGTCTTAGAAAACCTTCACTTCTCACCCCATTTCCAGAGTTGCTGGCAGACTTAGTCATTTTTACAAGCTTTATAGAAGAGCATTATTATTTGCAGCAGGGGGAAGCAACAATACAGCTCAGGAATTTCAGCTTCATTTGACTTCTTTATTGTAGTTAAAACCTGCATCTTGTAGCCTTCATAAGCTGCTAATTAAAAACCCCATAGCAATGTGATGCTAGGTTAGATAGGAGTCCAACCTCTAAACAAGTGGAGACTCAGCAGCCTCCTGCAGCCATTCAGAGTTTAATTCAGAACAAGGTATTTAACAGTTTGCTTACCTTGGTGAATGAGCTGGTAGAAAGCATGCTGCCCGTTGGTGCCAGGCTCTCCCCACACAATAGGGCCAGTGCTGTAGTCCACACGAGAGCCTTTCTTGGTAATGTATTTGCCATTAGACTCCATGTCACCCTAAAGGAGGGAAGGGCAGGATCACTCAGTATCAGTTTCCATACATATTCCAACTGCAATAAACAGGGCTTGTTTACAGACATTTTCTAAGCATGAGGGATACAGCTGACTAATTTATGGGCATCAAGATAACAGTCATATCAGGAAAAGGTCTTTAAGTGAGGAAATAAGCTGGTATCGATCTTGGCAGCAGTCTCTTGAGGCAATTAAGCCACACATTAAGTGACTGCAGTTTTATCTCCCACATGCACTGAGGATGCTGAAGCAGGGCAGAATGTTCTCTGCACTGGCTGCAAGCTGTGGCCAGCCCTACCTGCTGGAAGTAGGCAGCGAAGCGGTGCATGTACTGGTCATAGGGCAGCAGGGCGTGCGTCTCACAGCCGTAGCAGTTGATGTACCACACCCCCAGCATGGCCAGCAGAACCGGCACGTTCTTCTCCAGGGGGGCAGTGTGGAAGTGGTTATCCTGCACACAAAGCAAAGTTACCCTTCTGACAAAGCAACTGCCATCCCTCCCAACTCCTACATTGTTTATATTGTTGCGTTGATCCTGCGCTAGCTTCCCACAAACTGTCATTTTATCATCATTGAGGACATGGGGAGCTGGACTTTAGAAACCAATGTGCCTTCCATTTCCTTACTAACAACTTTTAAAGAAGAACAAATCTGAAATGGGCATCCCACACTCACCATCCAGTGGGCTCCTGCAAGCAGACTCTCAAAGTTGTCAAAACCTAACAATGGAAAGAAGACAGTTGGTATTTACTATTGCAACTCAAACTTCATTTTTCCTATAGAGACAACTGTGAAACAGTTTTGATTCCTCATATGCAGCAAGGCTCCCAATTACTAATGAAGTTTAAAGCTGCACTTTGACTTCTCCTGGTATTGCATCCCACAAGCCAGACATTCACTTATGCTTAAAGCCCAGACTTCAGAGCAAGTCCAACTTCATGAAACATAATTCAAAAACCTTTGCCTAAAATCCCCATTTGGGCAGAATGAGCAACTAGAAGGAAAACAGAGGCCTTTAATACAGAGCCTACTTTGAGGCCACAGTTTTTTATCAAGTTTGAACACTTAATCACAGCCAGTGGGAAACATCTGCCAAAAAAACAGAGCAAGGCTAGCACAGCAGGGATTTCTGCACTGGTGGGAGGAGAAACAGCTCTAATAAGATATTCTCAAAGAAAAAGGCTACCCCTCCCTTCCCTGTTCTTGTTAACAATTCACCTGAGCTTTCTCTGCTTTGTAGTTAGGGTATTTAAACCTCCACTCACTTTCCCAAATGAATGGTTTCACTAAGGCTAGTCTTTCTTGAAAAAACAGAAATCCTGATTCATACATAGCAATTGGGAGGTGAAGTGTTTGGACTCAAAGCAGCAGCTCTACCTATGGTCAGAGGCCAGCTGTGGGAGTTGAGGGGTCTAAGAGGAAGAAGTGGAGATAGGCTGGCATGTCAGCAGTCAGCACCAAATCTGTCTGACAGCAGCAGTGAACAGTTTATTGCAGATGAAACAGTAAGTGCCTGACTTGTTTATTTTGCTATTATAATAGGTTTTTCTACACATGAAAACTCCTATTCATATAATTCCAAAAAACACCAAACCACCCAATGTTATTCTTCTAATCCCAGTCTAAAGGAATTCTAGCTTTTGCCTAGAAAAATAAATGACATTATAGTTTCAGACTTTAAACATCTGAAAGCAGTGATGTGGGAACAAATGTAATCATCAGGCCCTACAGCATAGACAAAGTACTGGAAACAAAAGGAATTAACAGCAGAAGGACACAGTTAACAATGCTAAACAGAACTCATAGAGCAGAACCAGAGAACAGGACTTTGGTGTTAGTGTTTGTATCCTTACAGATACGAAATACCCTGCTTCAAGTTTATAGTGTCAGATGCAAGGTCTGATTTTCAACACTGCCACAGCTTTACATAAATCAGGCACTTTTGGCTATGTGACTCAAGCAATGCAATTTGACTATCTGTCCCCAGGTATGGGGTAACTTCCAAAACTGTATTTGCAGTACTAAAATACCAACATTTCCATTACATTCCAGATTGTTTTTTAGCACCCACATCCAACCACTCAGAATAGGCAGGTAAGGCAGGTAAATAGTATTTGCCCCAAATCTGACTCACAATCCACTATTGTTAATGCACTCCAGTTACACTCCTGAAGCAAACAGAGCAATGCTTGGCATGGTGACATCCCAGGAACACCTACCAATATGCAGGGCAATGGAGAGACCAATGGCAGACCACAGGGAGTAGCGACCACCAACCCACTGCAAACAAGAGATGGCTGAGATGGAGAAGTGCAAGGCTTTTACATTCAAACTATTAGAAAACAGCAGTGTGTGTTTTGACTGTTCCCAGCAAAATCAATACTCTTTCTGGTTATAGTCCACTATATATACTTGGCATAGTCAAGGGAACCTGCACTTTACAGTGCACCCTCATGAATGCCTTTTTTGAGAGTCTGAAGTTATCCTACTCGTCCAATTTTTATAACATCTCTTAAGTAAATAGCTAGATTCCAGGTAACTTCCAAATCCTTGATTTGTAGCTTGTATAACTGCTTTCATAATATCACTCCTCTACAGGGAAAGCCTGCTTCAGCAAAATTCTGACACTTAGGAAAGGTAACATTCCAAATAACTTCTGAACAGCAGCTTATTTGTCAGGCAATTAGTCAATGAGACATACCAACCTGTTTCTAATTAAGTATAAGGACCAAGACTAAGGGCAGTATACTTAAAATATGCATCTGCTACAAAATCCCCAATCAGGTTCCCATTTCTGATGTCTGACCTTTACCAGGCCTAGGTTATATACCATAGACACCAACAGGCAAATGTCACAGCTTATAATAACTACTTGCATAGAGCAATAAGTCAAGACTATCTCCTGTTACTCAACAGCTGATTAGACAGCCAAGAACATGGAGGACTCCTCTTCAGACCTTTGACTGGAAGACTTTAACAGACTGAGCAAGAGTTCTCAATTTGCCTTTAGTTAGGGGTTTTCAGGTATTTCAGTGCACTGAATATAACTCCTATAATTTAGGAGTTGCTGTTTTAGAAACTGCTTTTGCAGTTTCAAGACATCTAGTTGGAATCATCTTACTTTCTTCAGAAAGAGCTAACAGTTAACATCTACCACATAATATCAGACATTTACTTACATCCCAAAACTCAAACATGTTCTCTGGGTCAATTCCAAAGTCTTTAACTTTAGGCTAAAATAAACATGAAAAAACACCATCATTAAAACCAACAGTCATAAAAAGCGTTACACCAAGCAAGCAAATACAAGTTTGATATCTACTGAATAAACAATCCTACAACTACATCTATTTTAAAAAATGCATAGAATCCATCACAAAAATTACATTTTCATTTCCAGAAATAACTATCACTACTCACAATTAAAAAGCAATGACATACATTCATTTCCTGATGAATCTAAGTGGCCATACAGTTAGAGCTGGACTGATACTCAGTTTACATTTACCAGAACCATAATGTCAGTCCCTGACACCCTGCCAATGACTGCAGTGCTTTTCTAGTAACTGCCAGTTTCTCTACTTCATACTTTTGCATGAAGCACCACAACAGTGTGCTCATCATAAGCATTTTTTAAATTGCCTGCACTATTTCAGCTCTTACCTGGAGTTCAGGATAACATTTGCTTATGTAACTGCAGTCACACAACTTAGGCAATTAGAGGTAACACTCATTAATAACAAGTCATTTCAAGCACAAGAGCTCTTGATTTCAAATTTAAAGCTCTAGCAGAAGAGCACACATCTATAATCAAAGCCCAGTCTTAGTACAGGTCAATACTCTATCAGCATTTTAGTTACTTTGACTAGAAAAAAAAAGGGCTTCCATTCAGGAGGAATGCTAAAATTTGGTATTCAAGCATCTTAAAGGATAGGCTTCCTTGCTAGATTTGAAGGTAAGGCTGCCTTAAAGGTACATAGGAAAACTTAACTAGATTGACTATACTTACAGCATTGGTAGACAAGGCAACAAAATGCTTGGCCACAGCTGAAGGCTTAATAAAAATAAACACATAGTTAGAATCTAGAATGTTAACTATTTTCATTTCTGGTTATAAAGCTGAACTGCTACCATTTAAACAAAATGCTGTTGACTACCAATCATCAGTTGTTATTAATTTGAAATCATCTTATTCACATTCAGTGTGGGATTTGGTAGCATACCCAAGGAGAGCCCTCTGGGACATTCCCATCAAGCCCTCCAGAGAGGACACAGCCTCTCCTTCAGTGTGTTCCCAGCCTGGACACCACCACCACAGCCCTGGAGCAGGAGCTCAGTGTTCACCCACCACCCTGCCAGCCAGGGGCAAAAAACCAAGACTACTGATAAATGTCGAGCTCAAGTGTCAGACTTCAGTCTTTCAGAAGATGTTCTGATAAAGATGAGTTGTCTGAACAGTAGCATAAGGAGGAATTTCAAAGCCCAGCTACAGCTACCCTGACTGGAACAGGTCACAGACCATCTTAATTACCTGAACAGGCACTGTCTGTTTTTTTCCTTTAAGAGTTTGAAATAGGAGAGAATGAGCCAAACACAAGGTTTCTATTCATAGCACAGCCATCTGCCATAGAAATGTCAGTGCATTGTTCCAACCATAGCTTCACTTGAAGTTTTTAAAGATTTGGCAATAATTTAAAGGTAGCACCACACACAGTATTCTTGTTTTTTCATTACTAGTAGTTCTACCAAATTATTGGTTAGCTCTAAGGCAAACACTACTCTATTACTTAACAGGCAAGATTTGGAGGAACAATGCACGAGAACCATTTATAATGAAAAAACTAGTGGGTTATCACTTTGATTGGACAAAATAGTCTGTCATTTTGTCTTACCAAAGCCCTGAAATGATCTAAGTACATCTTTTGCTAAGCTTATGTTTGGTCTGCTACTGGCTCTGCTCCAAAGCACACAGAATGACCAGGAAGAAATTGCACAACAAAAACTGCTGCATTCTGTTACTTAGGCTACACATCTGAGACTTACATCATTAGCAGCACGCAGGAACCACTCTTTGGCTGTTTCTGCATTGGTGATGGTTTCCTGTGTGGTGAAGGTCTGCACAGTGGGAAACAAGCAAATAAGTAAAACAGTGTTCTTAACATGGAAACAATTCCAGGTTACTAAAGCATCACATGTTCTGATAACTAGAGCAGAGTGATTCTAGATGTTCATAACACACAGCTGCTGCCAGATAACAGAAAAAAAAAGCAAGTTTATGAATCCAGTAAACACCAATATTGCTAGATTTACCCATCTAGTTTTAGACTAGTATATATCTGAAACTGGAATAATTACTCCCCATCTCCTGCCTTCCCATTCCCCAAACTGTTTTGCAAAACGTTGAGACTAAAGTCCTCTACTTTAATTTTTTTAGTAAAAGACTAAACTTTTACTATTCAACTAAAAACAAACTAATTGAACATCTAAACAGGATAACCCAGCTAGACTGCCCTATTGTTCCTCAATTCCTACTTTTTCATGGAAGAGCACTCATTTCTGCCAAGACTCTTGTCATAATTTTTCTTTTGCTGATTAGAGGAAAACATTTTCCTGCTTTATGAAGTGTGCACAGAAGTTCAGTCATGCAGTTTTGCAAGTATCTACAACCATTGTGATTTACTCGGCCATCAAAATTTAGCTTTAAGGGTGAACACTAGATTCATCCTATTCTCATCCATCTCCAGAAATACTTGATTATGAAACATAAGCCTATTGTGGAAAGAAAAAAATGCCATTCATCCTCTTCCAAACATATCCAATTAGCTAACTACAGTCTGGCAAACAAACTCAAGTGTTACTCTTTCAATCTGGCAGTTTTCTAAGCCTTTGAACCGTGATCCCTGGACTCAATTATTGCAAGTGACCATCAGTATTACTTTGTGCAGTTTCCTTATTGCTCCATAAGCTGTTGCTCAGCTGCAGCAGTGCCAGGATAAGCTAATGAGCACCGCGCAGAGCACAGCCAGCACTGCACACACGTTCATTTGCTGCAGATTGCCTCCAACAGCAGAAAGGTTCTACTGTGCTTGACAAACGAAGGCAACCCAAGTTACATAACCAGGAAGTTTGTCTCCACCTCCTTCCTCTGCTTAGACAAGCATGCCTCAGAGGGAGAGGGCTGCTGGCAATTCTTGCTTACAGAGTAAGTTCTTAGCAAGGCAAGACTTAAAGGCAGCTATTCAGTCTGCAGTCAGAAATAGGTGTCATCTTATGAGTAGCAGCAGACTATCTTTACCTCTAAGTAAAGCAGCTTAGCATTTATAGTGCTCAAGGAACTCAGCATTTAAGTTATTTAGGTGAAGGTATTGTGACTACCCTATAAAATGGAGATTCTTAAAGTACATGCAATTCATTAATGCAAAAAAACTCAGAACACTTAACAAGTACACTGTACGTAAAATAAATGATCAAAAGGCCTCCAGGAATGAAATAATATCCAGAATTTCAAAGAAATAACTACATTGGATCCTACATTTCACCTACAGAGAAGTGCAGGAAAATAAACTTTTGTGAATAAAGCTAAAACTTGCATTGACTGAAAAATAAACCCCAAACAACATGAAATTGTTCCTGTATCTTATTTAGGTTAAGTAATTCTCAGCATTTGACTTACAGATCCCCAAGTATTTCAGCAGCAACACAACCTTGTACTGCAAGTTTAGAAAGAATCACAACAGTCATATTTAGAAATAATCCACCCTGAAGTCCCTGATCTAGATATTCCTGTGGACAGCCCTCTCTTCTGACTGAACTCTACAGCAGAGCAGGCCAAGGCAGTGCTTGTCTCAGACATACCTTTGATGCAATGATGAAGAGAGTAGTGTCTGGCTTGAGTTCAGCCAGGGTTTTGGCTATATGAGTCCCATCAATGTTGGATACAAACCAGACACGAGGGCCTCCCTTGGAATATGGTTTCAGGGCTTCAGTTACCATCAGAGGGCCCTGCACAGAAGCCACAATTAGATTTTAGCCTCACTGGAAGCATGTACACAGAGATGGGCAGGGTGTATAGAAGTCAGGGGCTTACCAAGTCAGAGCCACCAATCCCAATATTGACCACATCAGTGATTGTCTTGCCAGTGTAGCCTTTCCATTCACCACCGCGGACCCTCTGTGGCAAAAAAACCAACAAAACACACAGTGACCATTTTATACTTGCACTAAAGCTACTGATGCTAACCCAGGACCAGGAAACAGGCTTTGTTTTCAGGTACTGTTGTAGAAAGTTCCCAAAGACAGCTTTCAGGCCTCTAGACCTTAAGCCTACACTCAGAGCCACCTCCTTAGCTCGACATTGTGTTATGTCTAAGATGGAAGCAAAACCACTGAAACATCAAACACTTAATGAAGTTAAAACTCTCCCCCTACTGTGTGAACTGCTGTAGCATTTACAGTGTTTGCTAAGGCAAGAGACATCTATCAAAAAATTATAGTCTTGGGCATTAAACTATGTGCAACAAATGTTTGAACCTGGAGCTGTTCTTTAAGTGTCTTTAACTAGAAAGAGCTTCACTAACTACGCTGGAAGACAGTATGAATAAAGGCAGAGAGATAAGAGATTTATTGGCAAACCAAACATCCTAAAAGCTTTTTTCTTGGAAGAATGCTTTGCATTGAGATTTATTTCTGGGCTGCACCTTAACAGCACATGGTCTAAGTTCCTGCTCTATTCCTGTTCTTTAAGCATCACTGAAACAAAACAAAATTGCAATCATGAAACTCTACATTGAATTTTGTCCATCATCTACCACCTATGCATTCAATCTGTTCCAATCACAAAAACAATCTTTCTGGCATCATGAATACTTCCAAGTACATTCCCCAATTGTAAAGCAATTTTTCTACATAGCATTTAGTTATGCTGATACTTGCTCTCCTTTGCTACAAAGGGTTAAACTTTTCATTTTTCCAAAGAGAAAATCCATTTTTAGTAACAGCTTTCCTGTACCCCATAGATGATATCGCCACAGTCTTAAAATCCCATCTGCTAAGTCAACTGAAACCAGCATCTTTGTTAATACTTTTAAAGAAACTGCTTAACATGATTTTTATTTTGCAGAGAAGATACATCCACATGAAAGTGATATTCACAGGTTCTGATAATTGAAACCACAGAGCAAACAGGATGGCACCACTAAAAACTCGTTTTGCGCTATCAAAACCTAAATCAGCTAGAAATTCTACAGTGCCAGACACCACAGAATTTCCATGGCCATTCAAGTCTCACAGCATATGAAGAAAGTACCAAATCCACACCAACTGGTGTCAGTTATTGTGGTTTTGGCATTTATCATTAAGAACAGAACATAATGCAAGCTCAATCTGCATAGGTTAGAAGTATGAATTTGTAGTGAAACAGGGCACTACCACCTGGCTAAGGCTCACAACAGCAACCAAGCAAGTCCAGGTCCTTACAGCCTTGTTTAAAAGGCATTAAAACTACCCAGGTGGGTATTCTGCAAACAGAATAGAATTAAAGTAATTCAACCTAAAGCCAGAAGATCCTTAAGAAACTCTTTAAGTAGAGCATAATCACATTGCAATTGAGATGGGAACTCCTACCTCCCTCCTGATTTTACACAAATATAAGAGGTAGTTTCTACCTGGTGCAGCCAATTAGTTGAAAAATTAGCAAGAAATAAAGTAATATTTGAATGGTGCTTAATGATTTACAAGACTTCCAAAGTACACACAAGATTACTGCTGAAGGAACAAATTCTAGGGAGCCCATTAAAGAAAAACCCAACTGGAAACAGGGAGAGAAAAGGGGATCAATAAAACCAGCTCCAACTCCGTGCTTGAGCCAGAGTTATTGTAAACCTCAAAGAAGGACACAATTCATGTGAACCAGTCTACAACCCACATGTAAGAACCTGGCTGGGTACAAAACAAATACATAAGAAATAAGCTGTGGTGGTACTATACCTGACAGAAGTGTTTCATTTTGTCCAACACTTTGTTGACTTCTGGAACAACATCCTTCCCATCCACGAGGATTGGCACGTTGGAGCGATTTCTCAGGGCAATGTGAAGCACAGCTCGGTTCTGAAACAAGGGGGGAAATCAAGATGAGGCTCATTCCAAGTTACACTCCAGGGCCTCAGATGCCTCATCCAGAAGGCAGTATAGTCATCAAGATTTAAAAATCCTTTAGATTAACTGGGATTAGCAGAGCAGTATTTTCAGTGTGTGTGCATGCACACATCAGTGGCTACCTCAATCACCCACTCAGTGGAGGGGGCTTACAACAGCACAGCATGCAAAGTAAGAGTTCACTTGGCAGAAGAGGCTCAAAATCCCTTTAAAAGTTCAGAAGTTCAGAATCTAGCAATATTCATGACCCAGTGATCTTTATTTTGGCATGCTTTAGGTATTCAAGAATGAAATTGTTTCTTATTGATGACAACATTAAAAAAATCAATTACAACAAGCAGCTGAAGTTATTTTCTCAGGCATCTTCTCAATTATCCTGAGTACTCCATTTAATACAGGAAGAGAAATAATTTAAACATTTGACAACAAAGGATACAATAGCCACATCCCTCTAACCACTGCTCACAATTAAATGCCACCTGAACACTTGCACACCAAATATATGTAGTAGTTTGCTATAAGAAAGAAATCTCTTAGCGCGCACAATTTAGGTTACTTCTCCACAGCTGCACATAAGTCAAAGCACCAAAATCTACCCTGTGGTTTTAAGAGCTTAACAGTTGTAATCCAGAATGAAGGAATTAGTCAATACTAATGAACAAATTAAAAAATTAGTCTGCTCTACCTCATTGTTCCACAATGAAAGGCTCTGTGAGACAAAAACAACACAGACAATATGAACTGCCAAGTTATGATTTAAATACCAAATGCTAATTCAAAAATCATTGAGTTTGTGGTTACTGACTTGGAATACAAAAACCCTCTTTCACTTGTTAATTAAAGTATACCCACTCAAATTTGGGGTGAACAGAAATTTTTTTGCAGCACTCAGCCATGGAATGGTATTTGGTAAGTACTGCTCACTATCAAGCTTGAAGGATGCTTTGTCTGATCAAGAGGAGGAATACTTGACCTGATCTCTATGGTTAAGCAGAAGTATTCCCTAAACACCATGCAGGCTATACAGCCTGTCCCCATGCTGAGTGCTCAGATGAGTTACCTTGTAATGCTCTTTGCACCATATCAAGCTCCAAGTTTTAACTCATCTGGGACAAACACCTGGCAGTGACACACATGGGTGCACTATAAAGAACTTCCACATAAGCACACACCATGCAGCCAATGCCTGCAGCACCAAACACAGACAAGTCTAAAATACTTCAGACAAAAATCCAAAGAATGTTCTAAAGCAGATTGAGAGCAGTGGACAAGTCAGTCCTTGCCATCAAGAAGCTCCCTCATGTCTTACTGCTTTAGGTTTATTCATGCTGTTTGACAGCATCCTTCTTAACACCTGACAGTTTCACATTATCCACATGCTCCTATTCCAGAGCCAAACCAACCTGATTTGATATTCTATACAAATAAAAATTCGGTAAACCCCATCTAAGTCAACTTCTGAATTGGAAGGAAGTAACTGAGGAACAGACTGATAAGAAAAGAGGTGTTTCTAGACTAACAGTGGTATCATACATATATGATATATATTACTTATATAGTGGCATCAAGACAGCAGGAAAAGAGGGAGCTAGCAGCAGAAACACATCAGAGTTTGATATTGTGTTTAGGTGCTTTCTGTGCAAATTGTACCCTTCTGACACTTCAACTGCTACACCTGCTCTCAATACACAATGAAGAACACCTCCATAATACTGCCAGAGATAGGCTAACCCTGGAATAATTTGTGTTCCATGAGGCTCGTGAAAGGCAGTATGAGACAAAGCAACCCTCCAGACAGATTTAAGACTCCTCAACCTCTTTCCCTGCCTTCTTTTTTCAATAGCTACATCTGTGAAATGAAGGCTTTAATGCAGAAGGAACAGGAACCATTTCTCCAGTGAAACTGTATTTGTTTCTGTCTGTGCCTTTTCACAAACATGAATCATTCACAAACAATACAATGTCCAACTGCTGAGTTACTTTAAGCAAACAGCTTGTGCAATAGCTAAACCAGTCAATAGCCAACTCAAAGGAAATACTGATTTCTCTGAATCTGCCTCAAACATACTAAGTAGACTTAATTTTAAATGCAGACTAATTAAACCCACTGTACTGGAGTTCCCAGTTTCCATCCTATTTTTAACATCAGAAAAAGTACAGTTGGCTTTCTATATGTTTTAGTAAAGATTTAATCATAACTAGAACCTTCAGACTTACAAAAGGAGGAAGGTACTCATCCTCTTACTGAAATACATGGCTAATTTCCCAAGACTGTTTATATTCTCTACTGTTAACTGTACTAAAAGACAAGCAGCATCACAGCCCAAAAGAGAAGGTCTTACACAATCCTCCCTTCACACCCTTTAGGCAGTTTACTAAGCTTTATGAACACCAACACTAGGCAAAACGCATGTAATGCAATACTCTGCTCCACGTCCTTTGCAAGGTCTAACTCCTCCTCCTCTCCACAAAACAGGGAAGAGAAAAAAAACCCCACCAAAATCTCTAAAATAAGATGTACTGAAGGAAGGAGGTATTTTTAGTAAGAGCTGTAAAATTCTCTCTTGAAGTAGTGCAGCAAACATTACAATCACTCGGGATTTCAATGAAGTATTTAAAGTAAGTTTTTTTCAGACTTTGCTTACACAGATACATAAATATCCATAATAAACACAACTGAAGTGGAAAGAACCATGGACAGAAATAGCCTTACCTCAGTGAAGTTGATCTTCTCTCCACTAAACATGCGCTCCCTGGCACTTTCCACACCCCTTGACTTTGCCTGAGAAAGGTAAATATAGGTTCCTCTTAAAATAGTGGAAGTCAACATGTATTACAAAGGTCCAGCTACATTAAAGAGTATGAGCATTTAACACAAGAAAAGGGAAACAAAAATTATGATGGATTAGAAGACCCACTAGATTCTAGATAAAAAAAAATCCTTTTTCAAAGCACATTTTTATGCAAATATGCATTGAAAAACGGCTTTGTAACTTGGGGCTAGATGACAATGCAAGAATTTGAATCCTGTCAAGACTTGTAAACAGATGCCTTTTAACTTCTATGTTAGCTAATGTTTATAAACAGTGCTAGAAGAGTGAGTTGCAGGTAAAAGTTATTTTGTTTATTAATGCAAGATTTTAAATAATTACCAGCTCCATCAGCATTTTCATCACTTCTTCTGTAATAAGGTTCTTGGAGTAATCCAGTAAGATATCCCCATGGTCAGTATTCAGGGTCAAGCTGCCAAAAATCAACAGATTGTTTAATTGCACATTCCTGAAGGGTGACAATGGTAACTCTGCTATAGATTACAAAAATAATGGGAATCCTAATTAGACTAAGTTAGTAGAGAAGAGTGACCAATTTGCCCAATAAGTTTCATAAAATGACTGCTGGTTTTTTGAAAACCATGTTTTTTTCCACAAGCTGAATTACAGCGTCCATTTTCTGCTTGTGAAAACCCAAACACAATTAAGTATATTGGATGCAGAGCTGGACAACCACATATTGTTTCCACTACCATTCTCTAGTAATAATCAGCTTTTTCCTAATGTATTATCAGTAAAGAGCTTTCCACATTCTTCTGCTGCTAGAAAATTAAACTGTCTTCCTACAGGCCCTGTCATTCTTTCATACAGAGTCTTGAACAAGTCTAATTTAAAAATCTATACAACATCATGAACAGAAACATTGCCAACTACTATGCAGACCTAAACCCCATTTGTGCATGGTTTAGTCTCACTATCCTCATTGATTCAGAGGAGGTCTCCATGTTATTTAACAAATTACCTGCAAGCTACAGCCTAACCCATCAGAATACAGGCACTTGTAGCTTCACATCTGAGAGGAAACACAGCAATGAAACCGAGTGAGCCCATTTCTATTTACTATCCTTGTATCTATGTGACAGGTTCTGTAGATCCTCTAATCCTTTACAACATTGTTTTACAGATTTCTTCTTTGCAATAATTTCCAACCAAATCTAGAAATTACCCTAACAGAAGAGCTGAAGTCTCTAAGTCAGCCTTTGATAAAAGCACATCTTACTCTCCCTGGGGCTCCACACACACCCCACAGGAAATTGCAGCCATCTAAAGTCTGGTTTTCTGCCCTGCTCATTGTCCCCCCTGCTTCTTCCTCAATACCTGAGCACAGAAATATGCTCTGTTATTTTAGCCACCACATATACCAGACCTCACAGGGACACACCACAGCATAATTGCTCTTCATACATAACATGACAGAGCAGGCAAGATTCTTCAAAGGAAGAATGGAGCTGAACTCACAATAACAGTAATAACCAGCAAGGCCTTAACATTTCAGTGGTTTCACTTACTGTTAACTTCATTAACTGTTCATTAACAGTAACATCCTTCTTATGGTCTTAAAGTATAAGCATGAATAAGAAGGTGTCTTCAAGCACAGTCTCAGAACCATGTTTCTTTAATAAGTGAGAACACAGACAAGCAAGGAAAAGCAGTGTCAGTGCTGCTAACCACCCTTCTCAGCAGGCTGACACCCTGACCCCCAGCACCAGGATCCCTGGAATATGGAAGGGATGCATCCCTAGCCACCAGGGATATCCCTAGAAGGACTGGTTTGGCTCACCTGCCACAACTGTTACTCAGATACAGCATGGAAGAAAAAAAGAACAAGCCTTTGATATTTGATGCAATTTATTTAAAGACATCTCAGACTTGAAGACATTTCACTAATGGTACAGCAAGACCATCAGCATACTAACACTTCAGTTTCACTTCACTTCAGAGAAGTAGAACTCTTGGAAATCTTCTTCTACATTAAACTGCAGCTGATAGTCTCTCCCAGTGTTCTGCTCCACAAAGAAAAGGCTTTCATGTTTACTTGAAATGTCTCCCACCTACAATTCATTACTTTACATATATGAATGAAAATCAATCTCACTAGACCAGAAGACAATCTCTCATGAAATTATGGCTGAATTCAAGCCACTGCTCACTTGAAGAAACTGCAGAAATGTGAGAAATGTGCTACCCAAGACTTTTCAGGCAAAGCCAAATCAAGTAATGGCTACCAGATTTAGCTTGCCACACACAAGGTGGAGCACAGAGTGTACAGTGTAATCCTGTGTAAACCCTTATAGCAAGGGATCCATCCACCCTCTGCTTGAGCAGAGAGGCCCCAAGCCCGGCAGCCGAGCTGTGCTCTCCCAAGCACCCACTCTGCAATGCAGCAGCTCGTGGCAGTGCTGCTCAGGGGGACAAGAGCCTTGTCACGTAGGCCACAGCCACCTCCACGGGATGCAGCCCTCAACCTGCAGCATCTCCATGACTGCACCTCCCACCACATTCTCCAGTTACACTTACTTTCCATTTACTCTTATCCTTGACAATGGACAAGGCAAGCAGCAGGAGTGTCACTCTAACACTCTATCTGCATTTGTCAGCACCCAGACATCCCTTACCTGCTGAGTATTACGATGGCTGCATTGTATCTCTTCTACCCCTTTCAAAACCAGCAGTTTCCAGTGAACAACCCATGCTGACAAGAACTCCTGTTCCTATCAGGCCTTACCTCACCACCTTGGGTGGTAAAGAAGGCAAAGATCTCTTACAGGTGTGGCTACACTCCTTATCAGAAAAACAGCACATACAAATTCTGAACTAGGAGAAAAAAGGAAGAAAGGATCTTTGGTACACATATTTGATAGGATGCAGTCAGTGAGGGTAAGGTTCTTCCAGTAATATTAAATAAATACTTGTTCCCAGATATAAAAAACTCAGATTAAAAACTATTCACACCAGTCTGAAATTCCTCCAGAACCAGCATCAGGAAGCACTTTCACCTGGGTAGGTTTCTCTTTTCCTTCTAAAGGAAGGAAGTAAATGATTTTACAACACCTACCACAACTAAAAGATATTCATAAACCTTAATTTCACATGAGGGAGGTTGCAAATGACACAGGACCACGTGGCCAAACCTCCAGAATACAGTTTTCAACAGATATCAACTACCATCCTCCTGCTGATCTGGCTCAGAGCAGCCAGCACTGGTACAAGCACCAGTGAAGCTATCAGCTCTGCAATTGTACTTTGCTATGAGGAAGTTCTCCTGAACCAGAATGAAAGGGCTTTGCAGGAAACAGGACTGAAATAATTAAAAGAAAGGATTAAGACAGATGAAGCAAACTTAAGACACTGCAACTGTTTACTTATGGGCAGCACAAAAGGACATGAATTAGAGGAGCTATTTGAAATAAATAATCTCAAATACCATTTCACCAAAAAATACTGGAGATAAGGGAAACTTGCAATGGGAACTAAGTCTAGTAGTGAGGATCCAGCAGATTTATTAAGATTTTACTGATCAATTTCTTAAAAATATAACAAGTCCTGTTAAAAGGGCCAGGTGAAGTCAATACTTGAAAAATTCAGCATAATTTTTCTATCTATTCAAATTACAGTTTATCTCACATATATATATGATATGGAGGACTTCATATAATCTTTAATTACGAGGTAAGAATTTTCTGATGAGCTCAAAAGGGGAAAAAAAATCCCCTTACACAGGACAGCACTGAAAAGCTTGATGCACGCAACAAGTCTTATCACAGCACTCTAGAATGGAAGGCCGGTTTATCTCTATTACTCAGGCTCACGTTAAAACTCAAATCTGGGATGCATCTCATACTATTTGACTCTTCCGACTGCTGCTATAGTACAACAGCGTAACCACACACATGCCCTCTGAGCACGGCCTCCAGCAAACAGAAAATACGCGTCCCACGTTACAAGATGAAGGCGCTGAACGCTACCACGATGCCTCCACTTGTTACTTCCTCCCCTACGCGCCGAAGGCATTTTCTGCAGCAGCGATGGCGTGAGGCGAGGGAGGGCTGAACCCCCTCCCGGCCCCCGCTGCCGCCTCAGGGCAGGCTCGTAGGGGGCTCCGGGGGATGCGCGGCCCCTCGCGATTTTATCGCGGAGCTTATCGTGACTAAGCACGGCGTGCGGGAGGCTGCGAGTGCCGCCCCACAGTGCGGCTGTGCGAGCGCAGCGGGCGCTGTGCTGCCCGGCACGTACCCTGCTGCAAGGATGAGTCAAGGGCAGGCGGCGCGGCCGCCCCCCGGGCGCTGCGAGCGGCTCCCCCGCCCCCGGCCCGGCCCCCGGCGCGTGTGCCCGGGCCGCCATCGGCCTCGCACCGCGCGGAGCGGCCGCGCCGTGGCGGGCACAGCACCGCGGGCCGTGCGCCAGCCGCTCCCCGCCGGGGCTGCGCGGGGGGCAGCGAGCGAGCCCTGCCCGCCAGGCCCGGCCGCGCCGCGCCCCTCGCGGCCCCGGGGCTGCGGCTCCCCGGGCCTCGTACGCGGCACCGCCCGGGCGCGGCAGCCCCTGGGCCCGCGGCCGCTGCCCCGCTCAGCCGTGGGGCCGCCCGGCCTCACCTGAACTTCTGGAAGCGATCCTTGTCGGCCTCGAAGAGCTGCCGCAGGACGAGCTTGGAGGAGTTGGCCTTGTGCCATTCCACCAGCTTCTTGAAATAGGGGTCGCCAGATAGCGCCATGGCCGGAGGATGAGCAGGCGAGGCGGGATGAACCGGGCAAGGCGGACGAGCTCTAGCCTCCTCTTCCGCTTTTATAGCGGCGACGCGGCCTCCTGCGGCCGCCCCGCCCTGGCCGCGCCCGGCCCGGCCCCCTCCCCGCCCTCCGCCGTGGGATTCCCTCCGCGCCGCGCCAGACGGGGAGGAGCGGCCTGCGGGTCCCGGCGCGGGGGAGGCGGCGGCGGGGACTGGAGCTGGAGCCGAGGCCGAGGCCGAGGCCGAGGCCGGAGCTCGGGCCTGGAGCCCCAGGAAACGCGCAGCGCTCCCGGTTGTACCTCCCGTGTGAGGGAATCGCGGTGTCCCCGCCGCGGCTCAGCGCTCCCCGCGGCCAGTGTCCGCCCGCGGCTGTGCGGGGCCGCTGCTTGTGCGGATGCACGGTGAAAGCACCGTCCCTGGTCGGGCTGGTTTTAACCCGGGCCGGCCCGCGGCCCGTCCTGCGGCAGCGCTCGGAGGCGGCCTCAGCACCAGCGGGGACAGGGCTGCGTGACAGAGGGGACAGGGCTGCGTGACAGCCGCACCGCCAGAGCCGTGCACGCCGCGGCAGCGGGTGTTGCCCTGGGTCCCAGACCCTGCCCTGCCCTTGTCCCCGGGTCCCAAACCCCTGCCTGTGTCCCTGGGTCCCAGACCCCTGCCCGTGTCCCTGGGTCCTGGACCCCTGCCCGTGTCCCTGGGTTCCAGACCCTGCCCGTGTCCCCGGATCCCAAACCCCTGCCCGTGTCCCTGGGTCCCAGACCCCTGCCCGTGTCCCTGAGTCCCAGACCCCTGCCCATGTCCCCGGATCCCAGACCCCTGCCCGTGTCCCCGGATCCCAAACCCCTGCCCGTGTCCCCGGATCCCAGACCCCTGCCCGTGTCCCCGGGTCCCAGACCCTGCCCGTGTCCCCGGATCCCAAACCCCTGCCCGTGTCCCTGGGTCCCAGACCCCTGCCCGTGTCCCTGGGTCCCAGACCCCTGCCCGTGTCCCTGGGTCCTGGACCCCTGCCCGTGTCCCTGGGTTCCAGACCCTGCCCGTGTCCCCGGATCCCAAACCCCTGCCCGTGTCCCTGGGTCCCAGACCCCTGCCCGTGTCCCTGAGTCCCAGACCCCTGCCCATGTCCCCGGATCCCAGACCCCTGCCCGTGTCCCCGGATCCCAAACCCCTGCCCGTGTCCCTGGGTCCCAGACCCCTGCCCGTGTCCCCGGATCCCAGACCCCTGCCCGTGTCCCCGGGTCCCAGACCCTGCCCGTGTCCCCAGATCCCAAACCCCTGCCCGTGTCCCTGGGTCCCAGACCCCTGCCCGTGTCCCTGGGTCCCAGACCCCTGCCCGTGTCCCTGAGTCCCAGACCCTGCCCGTGTCCCTGGGTCCCAAACCCCTGCCTGTGTCCCTGGGTCCCGGACTCCTGCCCATGTCCCCGGATCCCAGACCCCTGCCCGTGTCCCCGGATCCCAAACCCCTGCCCGTGTCCCCGGATCCCAGACCCCTGCCCGTGTCCCCGGATCCCAGACCCCTGCCCGTGTCCCCGGATCCCAGACCCCTGCCCGTGTCCCCGGGTCCCAGACCCTGCCCGTGTCCCCGGATCCCAGACCCTGCCCGTGTCCCCGGGTCCCAGACCCCTGCCCGTGTCCCCGGATCCCAGACCCCTGCCCGTGTCCCTGGGTCCTGAATTCCTGCCCGTGTCCCCGGGTCCCAGACCCTGCCCGTGTCCCTGTTGCCCTCACCCCTGCCTGGCACCCTGTCCATCACGGGGTGAGCGCTGGGCAGGCTGGGGCAGGCAGAGCAGCAGCTGTGCCATCCTTGGGGGCAAAAGCTGTTCTGGGCATAAAGCAGGATGTTGTTTAAACATGGGTGTATAAAGGAGTTTGTCAAATTCCAGAGATTGCATTCTGCAGCTTAGGGGAGCAAATCCCAGTGAAATCATGTTTTAAGTAGCTAAGCTCCTTTATGGATCTGGGCCCAAATCAGAGTCAGAGAGCATGAAGTTGACTCAGAGCACTAAAATCACAGCCCAAGTCTTAAGCTGCAGAATCAGCATCTTGTCCTTGTTGCAAAACAAAAAGCATTCATAATTGATCTTTAGCAAAGGTCCTTCCATACCTCACTCTTGCCTGTTTCTAAGGTTTGCTTTATCAGGCTTAAAATAACTGTTTAATAGACCAAAACATTTTTCTTCAGCAAAATAAATCTTAATCACATGATATATTCTCAGGGCTTTTTTACACCTTTGGAGGCCACTCTCAGCCTTGCCAGTCATAGGTTTGGACAACTTCACCAAGACAGAGCTGCTTCTTTCATGCACCCAAATCTACCCAACCTTTTTTCACTGCATGTGGTTCCCTGCACGCCTTCATGTAAGGCAGGAAAATAAAATGGCAAAAATTAAACTTTGGAGTTGATGCCATAGAATAAAACATGAGGGCCCAGTAAGTCTTTAACAAGACATATCATGCACTCTGCCATGTCACCTTTACATATTTTCCTTCCTGTCCAAGACATTTAGGATACAACCCTGAATAATCGCAGACTCCTTTTCAGTCAGAAATTGTAACCCAGTTGTAACCTGTGATGTAAAGTTCTTTGGCTTAATAAATATCTCCTATTAGTCACAGGGAGAGAACAAATACCCTTTTAAAAAATGTTAATCGTATTGACAGCATTTGATATTCAGCCATGAAACACTCTTGACTCACCTGTCAGATTTTTCTCAAATCAGGGGAAAGAGAATTCATTAAAGTGTTCTTCACATCCCTATTAAATTCAGGGAATCTCATAAACACGTTTTTCCAAGTTTCTCTGCTGTTATTAGCAGTAGGCATTGTTCTCAGAGCCTCTTTCTTCTGATCAGCCAAAGGCCTGCCATGTTTACACACTGACAGTCACTTCTCCTGCAGCTCCTCCCAGCTATCCTGTCATTTTTTAATTGATGATAATGTCTCAATTTTGCACCAACTTTTCCACCTTTATTATTTCAAAACTGGCAATTCTCATCCTGCCTTTCACTATAAAATTTAGATGGTGTCTGAGCTGTTACTCTCTTCATGTTCAGGATTTCACAGTCAGGTTACAAGGCCTGCTAAAAGGTCTTTTGACAATTCTTAAATCCTCATTCATTACTATACTTCTGTTTTATGGCCACCTCACTTTTCCACTTCCTTTCCAAACTACAGAGCCACATTAGCTTCTTACTGCTCTGATCACAAGAATTGTTATTATTGAAATGGTTCTTTCCCTTTTCACACAAAATATGAATCCCATGGCCTTGTGCAGCACAGCTGCTCAACTGTATCTCAGTCCAAGTCTGAATTTCAGTTCATTCATTTTTGACTGAGACACATGTCTCAATTTTGTTTCCCTGTCTTATTTTATCATAGTTCTTGCACTGTTTGAATTATCTCAAAATCCTCCATCTCTTAAACCTCAAAGATCTTCAAGTTTGTCTGACTCAGTCCCAAAATAAGCAGGATTTTGTAAACTTTACATTCCAAGTCTACAAGCATTCTTATGCTTAATTGTATCTGTGCACGAATTTATAGGTTCAGGTAATCAATAAGGTAATTGATAATCTATTGATTCTAGTTAACAGTAGGGACAAACTGACTGTGACATCACAGTCACAGATTTGGTAGTCTGGCTACCAGTTCTATCTTCTAGGACACTGATTTGGTTACCCATTACTGATGTGCCTGCTGCTCACATAATGTATATTCCATTGTCCTCCTTTCAATGTATATTCTTGTCTTTCTAACATTTTATCCTAAGATTTTGAGATATTCTTTCTCATTTCATTAACCTTAAATTATATAAATTGTCTGCAATTCATATTTTCTTTCCTTAGACTCCTTCCCATAGAATCCTTTGGTTCCAGCACTTTCTTACTTCCTCTCTTTTTTTTTTCTCTAGAATGCAGAGAGTTCTAGAATTCAAACTATTCCTGCAGCAGACTATGCAAATTTTATGACATATGAGGACGATAAGCAGGCCAAGGTCCTGGTTCTAATTCGGAAGGAGCAGAGGACAAGGTTTGTCTCTCCATGAACTGTGCCACAGCTGAGCACCACAGAGGGACAGCAAGGCCTGTCCCCAGTGAAAGCACCAGTTGATTTCATTGTGGAAAGTTTGGACTGGGTGTTCAGCAGGTGAACCAGCTGCTCCTTTGGCAGCTGAGAGCTGTCATACCCCTTTCTCTCAGGATTAATTTTAAGGCAGCTCTAATGTAGATAGAAGTGATAACATGAAGTCAAGGCAAGCCCTTATCTCATGGCCGGCAGAGAGTGTGAAATCAGTGGTGCTTCAGCTGCTGCAGGATAACCCACTGAAACACATTCCCATTCCAGAAAAGGCCAAAGGCTACCACAGTGAGGGGTGACATCCTTTGGGGCTGAGAAAGGGCATTTCAGTAAAGGTTATTCTGTAATTGATGGAGATCAGTTTTGTGGCTGATAGGGTACAATGGTGGATATACCATTCCACAAATGCCAGCCTCTTTAACAACAGCTGCACAATGACCTACTTAAAAAAAAAAAAAAAGACAAGTGAAAATTCCATTTTGGAAGACAGCTGCCTAGAAATTAATATTTCCAAATTAATGTGGAGAGCCTAAATACTACTGCCTCAGGCACTTATGCCAGAAAGGTTAAGTACCACGTTTAATAGATAATCTCTATGATTAATTTATCAGAAAGAACCAAGTGGCTAATTTCCCCTAATTGAAATTTCCTGGCATGATAAAAAATTTTCATATATAATTCCATTTCCATTTAAATCCATTGTACTAACTTATTATATGAAAGCAAACAAAACCAAAGTCTTGAATCCTGCTTTTTTTCTTCCAGTAATGGAACAAAATACTTCCATGGCCTCATAGAAAGTAGTAGAATGGATTTTCCTGAAGATGGACAATAAAAAAGGGATCAAACATTCAAATCCAGTTCCTGGTTTCAAAGACAAAAAAGGACCCAGATTTGCAGAATGCTTCACAGCCATCAGCTATTGTTTTTAACTCAGGGACAAACCTGGCTGCATCTCCCTGTGGGGAACTGGGTGGACTGGGGCCCACTGAGAGCACTTTGGAGGGATTGGAGCAGCTGTGGGGCAAAAGCACAGCCTGATGTCAGGGGGCTGTGTCACTGCACTGACTCAGAAATGCTTGAGCTGCTGGTCTATGCCTACATTTTTAAGTATTTCTGATAAAGTAAGTGTCCTTCATTTTCAAGGGTGGGATGCTTTGCAAGGAGATATAATCTTTTTTTCCCAGACTGTGATGTTCAGATACAAACTCCTCTTCAGATTTGGCGCAGAGGAAGCAAACTTTATGTTAAGCACAGACAGGAAGAAATTGCTCTGAATTTAACTTTGCTTGGTAAATCAGTTAGACAACATGAGGGGGAAAAGAAATGGGTACCTGGCACATGCAACAGTGGAGGAAACTTGCAAGGGGAAAAGTAATGCTGGTCTTAGAACAGAGAACAGCAGTTACCAGTTTCCTTTGGGCCATGAGGTGATTTGTGTGTGGAAAATGCCATGTACTGTAAGATCAATGTGTCCATCATATCCATGTTGTCATTTTTGTTCCTGGGCTTGTCTTTGCAGAATACTCTTTAAGGCTTTCTTGGTGGTCAGGAGAGCAATCACAGGTAGTGCTTACTTTGGTTAAGGCTCCCACTGCTAATTCTATCTGTGTTGTGTTGCTTGTCTATTGGAATTAATTTCTTTATGGAATAATTATTTGGTTCTAGTAACTGTGTGGTTCATGTAGATCTCATGAGGACTTTTGATTCATTAGATAACAGAATATTTTGGTGTGTCCAGGTTTAGGAAACATGGATATTGGTGGATCTTGTGCAGAGTTCAGCACCTCCAGGACTTTGAATTCACTTACAGATCCTTAGCACTCCTGACACTTGCTGCAGAGCAGTTCCGTGTGGCAGTGCTGAGAAAGTGATCCTCTGCATGGTTCCTGGTGAGTCACTGGGACTGGGACTCCACACACCCAATCCCAGGTCTTGCACCACATCTTTTGTAATTAAAAGTACAGCTGTTGATTAGATTCGTGATAGGGAAACATGTCTTGGCTAGAAAGTAGAGCTGTGCTTTTAATACACTTTTATCTATCACAGGTTTTACAGGTTTGAAAACTGCAGAGAAGTTCTGCAGATTACACTCTCTACTTTCCCCTCGGAGGGGTGGGGGATTCTTAAATATTCCTGTTTCAGCCCTGCGGGGTGTCCGCAGGCTCTGCCCTGGGGAGCAGCCCCGCTGTGGAGGAGGGTGTGAGCAGTGCGAGCAGGGCTGGAGCCCCGGGCCCGCCGTGCCCGGCAGTGCGGGGCGATTCCTGCCGGGGAAACGCCGCTCCCGGCAGCAGCCGACGGGAATCGCATCCAGCGGGACTGCGGGGGAGCTCGGGAGCGCGGGGCTGCGGAGCGCAGGGGGGCAGAGTGCGGAGTGCAGGAATGTCGAGTGCGGGATGCGGAGTGCGGGATGCAGGGGCGGGATGCAGAGCGCGGGATGTAGAGCACGGGATGAGGATTGCGGGATGCGGAGTGCGGGATGCGGAGTGCGGGATGCGGAGTGCGGGATGCAGAGCGCGGGATGAGGAGTGCGGGATGAGGAGTGAGGGATGAGGAGTGCGGGATGAGGAGTGCAGGAATGGCGAGTGCGGGATGTGGAGTGCGGGATGAGGAGTGCGGGATGAGGAGTGCGGGATGCGGAGCGCGGGATGCGGAGTGCGGGATGAGGAGTGCGGGATGCAGTGTGCAGGATGCAGAGTGCAGGATGAGGAGTGCAGGATGCAGAGTGCGGGATGCGGAGTGCGGGATGCGGAGTGCGGGATGAGGAGTGCGGGATGCGGAGTGTGGGATGCAGAGTGCGGGATGCAGAGCACGGGATGCAGAGTGCGGGATGAGGAGTGCGGGATGATGAGTGCGGGATGCAGAGCGCGGGATGAGAAGTGCGGGATGCGGAGCGCGGGATGCGGAGTGCGGGATGCAGAGCGCGGGATACGGGGCCGCTGCGCTGCTGCGCGGAGCGGCACCGAGAGATGGCGGTACCGCACCGAGAATTCGCCACCCGCGTGTGGGGCCCGCCTGGTCCTTCTCTGCCCGGGAGCTGCCAAACGGTCCTGGAAAGGAATTCCGAGCTCCCCTGCTGTCGCTGTTTACACACGCGGTGGTGCTTTCGGATGCCATCAGGGCGGTCCGTCTCGTTACCCACGGCAGGTAACGGGAGAGTCGGTGGTTTCACTGGAGATTCTCTTAATAATAAATATTTTTGAAAGATGTCACCCTTAAAACACTAGAGATTTGTTCAAAGCATGACATTATTTTATATATATATAAAACTCAGTTTCCAAAGTGTGAAACTATATTTTTTTAGTAAGACGTTGTGTTGGTTTCAGCTGGGGTAGAGTTAATTTTTTTTTTTTTTTTTTGCAGTACAGGGCTATGTTTTAAATTTGTGCTAAACACAGAGTTGTTAATATTAAAATGCTTTTGGTTTTATTATTGCTGAGGTTACACAGAGACGTTTTCTACTTTTTGTACTGCCATGCTGTCAGGGAAGTTGGGGGTGCCTGGGAGGCTTTGGGGGACACAGCCAGGACAGATGACACCAACTGACCACAGGGATATCCCAGGCTTTATGGCATCAGTACATGAAGGGGGGAAGGAGGAAGGGGTTTGGAGAGATGGAGTTTGGCTTCCCAAGTCACCCTTCCATGGATGTGGCCCTGCTCTCCTGGAGGTGCTGAACACCTGCCTGCCCATGGGGATGAATTCCTTGTTTTGCTTTGCTTGTGTGCACAGCTTTTGCTTTCCCCATGAAATTGTCTTTATCTCACCACAGGAGTTTTCTCCCTTTTCCCCTCCCCATCTCTGCCTGATCCCACTGGAGGAGAGCGAGCCCTGCCAGGGGCTTGGGGGCTGCTGGGGTGAAACCACAATGGACATCTTATCATAGAGCCATGGAATCACAGACTGTGCTGAGCTGGGAGGGACCCATCAGAACCATCCAGTGCAGCTCCTGGCCCTGCACAGAGCCCCCAACAATCCCAGCCTGTGCATCCCTGGAAGTGTTGCCCAAATATCCCTGGAGCTCCGGCAGCCTCGGGGCTGTGCCCATTCCTGGGGAACCTGGGCAGTGCCAGCACCCTCTGGGGGAAGAATTTTTTCCTGATATCCAACCTAACCCTGCCCTGGCCCAGCTCCAGCCATTCCCTGAGGTCCTTTCCTGGACAGGAGAGTGAAGAGATCAGAGCTGCCCCGTTGTGAGGATGTTGAAGACCCCAAGGAGGTCTGACCTCAGTCTCCTCTTCTCCAGGCTGAACACACCAAGTGCCCCCAGCTGCTCCTCACTGAGGGCTTCCCCTGCAGACCCCTCCCCACCCTCCTGGCCTCCTTTGGGCACTCTCCAGTGCCTTCATGTCTTCCTCGTGCTCTGGTGCCCCAAAGTGCCCCCAGCCCTGAAGGTGCCCTTCTCTGCCACTGCCTGAACACTTCCCATGGCTGGGATTGCCCTTCTCTGCCACTGCCTGAACACTTCCCATGGCTGGGATTGCCCTGCTCTGCCACTGCCTGAGCTGAGCTTCCCATGGCTGGGATTGCCCTGCTCTGCCACTGCCTGGGGCTCTCTGCAGGGCCTCTCTGCCCTCCAAGGAGCCAACAGCTCCTCCTCATTCAGAGCCATCCTCAAACTCCCTGAGGGCTCCTTTGGCTCCTGGCTCCCGACCATGAATGAAGGTGTTGGGCACAGGGCTGAGGGTGGAGCCCTGCAGAGCCCCATTGGTGACAGGTGCCAGTCTGGTGTCACCCCTGCCACTGCCACCCTCTGTCACCCTCTGTCACCCTCTGTCACCCTCTGTCACCCTCTGTCACCCCTGCCACTGTCACCCTCTGTCACCCCAGCCACTGTCACCCTCTGTGCCCAGCCCTGAGCCAGCTGCTCACCCATCCCACGATGTGTTTGTCCAGCTGTGGCCTGGACATTTTGTCCAGAAGGATCCTGGCAGGGATGGTATCAAAGCTTTGCTGAAGTCCCAAAAGATTCCATCAAGTGGCTTCCCTTGATCGGCCAGGTGGGGTCCCTGCTGCAGGAGATCAGGTCTGACAGGCTCCTGGCAGACCCTCAACACCTCCCAGAATAAAGTTTTCAGTGATTCTACCAGGCCCTGAAGTGACACTGACAGTCCTGTAGTCTCTGGGGTCCTCCTTCTTGCCCTTCTTGAAAATCAGGATACCATTCACCAGCTTCCAGCCAGCTGGGACCTCTCCAGATTCCCAAGACTGCTCAAAAATCTTTCTCCTTTAAAGAAATCATTATGTGGGCCAAATCCCCTGAAACACAGGCAGGCTGAAAACATAAATTCTACTATTGTGGGGAAATAAATCTGATTCTGTATAATAGAGGTGTTTTCTATCAATTTCTGTTTATTACAGATAGCTTTTCACCTCTGGAAAAGGGAGCCAGAGTAGAAGTGAGCTTTAAAGCACCATGGTTTAATTACCTGCCATTCTAAAAAAGTAATGGCTACTAAAGAGTAAAATACAGGTAGAAAAAAGGCTAACTTTCAGAGAGACATAAAATTGTCAAACTACAGATTTTATATATTGGAATTATACCAGCAATTGTACTAAATAAAATAATAGCTCTCTGTGATTTAGTCTATTTATCACTGATTTAGAAAAGAGCAAAATTTGACAAGGGAGCAGCAAAATCTGTAGATGGAAGGTTATTTATGTGAGGGTTAGAGAGGCCTAGAAAGAATTTCAAAAGACCCATTTGGGTAGCATCACCTGGGCAGGCTGATGGCACACAAATCTCAAATTTGTTCAGTACAAAGCACTGAGCTATGGAAGAGAAGAAGATGAGTTACTTGTATGATTAATTCTTATAAATGGTCCCTACTTAGAGAGCAGAGCAGACTGAGGTCATGTTTAGCTGTGGTCAAAACAAGTAAACAAATATTGGTGTGCATAAAAAAAAATGATAATTAAGAAGCTGAAGAATGTTAGATAAGTTAGTATTTTAATATGGAAGGAAATGTAATGATACAAATGGCAATGATCTCAATGAAGGATACCTCAGGGACAGGTGAAATTCATAAAAGGATGAGAAGAATGACCTGGGCAAGAGAAAACAAAGTGAAAAATGTGTGTTTTTTTACCCTAAAAATGAATCAGGCATGAAGGGCCCTGATAAAAAAATAAATTTAAAAACCCCAAAACAAAACACAAAACCAAAACAAACAAAAAAAAAAAAAAAACCAACCAAACAAAAACACCCCCACAAACAACAACCATAAAAATTGCAGCATATTACAGAAAAGTTAGATCTTGCACCTCAGTCCTTGCTGTCTTGTAATAGGAAACAAAGCAAAATTTGTTGTGAAATGAAAAAATAACAATAATAACATAAACATGTAATTATATAAAAAAACTAATTCTTAAGAAAAATCATTGAGACCAACAGTTTCACAAGATTCAGAAGAGTTTCAGTGGCTAAATTTTTACCTGTGGGACTGGAGGGCAGTCATTTCTTTGACTAAAAACCTGTGGGAAGTATATGAAAATGTCATGCTTCATGTTTTTGCCATACAAACACATTGAAGACTGAGATCTAATGCATAAAGCAGATGATTCTTTACCTATGGGTCTTCTACATCTTTCCCCCAAATGATCTGCTGGTGGCTTCCATTGGAAACAAAGCATGAGGCTGTGTGTGCACTAGGTGAGCAAATTCTGTACCCACACTGCACAACATTTCTGTGGTGAGTTGTGTTTTGCAGTGATCCTGTTCTTTCATTACACTGAAACCACAAACAAGTTGCAGCAAGCCTGAGATGCAATTCAATGGACCAAACAGTGGCTTCCTAATTTGCATGTTATTTATCCTGAATTATAAGAACAGACAGCTTCCTGGGGAAAAAAAAAAAAAAGTTACTTAAAGTGATGCAAACCTTTACCTTTCTGCAGAACAGCCAAAAGTGTCTCTGTTACTTCCCAGAGCATGCAACTTCTTCAAACCCTTAAGAACACTGCCTAGCTTCTTAGCTATAAAATTTGGGCTCCCAAATACCCAACACAAAGCTTAAGATTGCAGAAACATCCTTCTTTAGGTACTGCTGAAGTTGTTCCATCTCTCCCAAAATTGTTGCTGTTCCTTTTGGGCTGACTTGATTGAAGACCCATGGAGTTCAGTAATGCATGAACACTTAACATCTTTGTAAATACCTGATAGGGAACACACATGGAAGAGAACCCCAATCTCATTCTTTCTGAAAAATATAATAATTCCATGCTTTGGTTATCAGTCCACAAAATGAATGTAATGGTAACACTTTATGTGAATGGTAATGAGTTAATTAACATTTCTCAAAGTCCTAGAACCTCAGATTAATAGTGCTCTGGAGTATAAAGACATAATATTATTTCATTGAGCATTTGTCATTTAAAAAGTTCTATGCCTAAAGCTTTAATCAAGCTCTGTAAGATGACAGCAATTTCCTTTTTGCCACATTTGGGTCTCATCTCTGCTAAGATGCATGTGTAGTTAAACCCTGCATTCCTTGGAGAGGAGCACAGCTACCACTGTTTGTATGATCATGGGAGGCAAACCCAGCAGTAGAATCCTACACTTGAGAAAGCTGGAAGAGTTATTTTAGGAGATGCTTTTCCTGAGTTTACAAATTGTGTAATAAATTGCTCCTATTAGCACAGAATAAAATGTCTTCAGTTAATTATTGTTTTGCTAAAGCTACCAAGTAATAGAGTTTCTAAAATATCTTTTTTTCTAACAAAGACTGCTATTTTTTGTTAGATGAAAAAAATCCTGGCTACCAGATAGAAATCTGTTTTGGTAGCCCAGGAATACATTCATTTTGGGTACAATTCCTCTTTACACAATGGATTTTAGCCATTGTGTTGGAAATTAATCTATAATTTACCATTATATCAGAAAGTAAGGGTACTCTTTTGAATAATAAGCACACACCCACGAATTTTCAGTAACACTGCTACAGAAGGCAGAGCTTTCAGTGGTGGTCAAGAACACTTATCTGAATAGCACAATTCCCTTCAGGTATCTATGTGTGACTAAAGGATAAAATTCCAGGGTCTAGAACTTTGGGTTCAGGACATCAAATGATTAGCCAGAGGCCAATGGGTCAACCCCCCGAGTGTTACCCCATATGCTGTCCTGAAAGTCCATTTCCCCAGTATCCATCCCTGAAGTTTCCTTACTGGTCAGTAAATGTTATCTGCTTTAGGTTTGCACCTCTCCCGGGCTCTCGGCAGGAGGCTCCCTGAGGCTGTAGGGGCTCCCCGGAGCTCCTGAAATAAACCTTGGATTAACCTCTGCTAAGAGTCGGCCCCTTCATCGTCTGCTGTTGTTCCAGCTTCTCCTCTGCTGCAGGCGATCAGCCTGGTTGCCCTCTGTACCCCCTGGGATCAGCCTGGCTGCCTTTGGTACCCCCTGGGATCAGCCGGGCTGCCTTCAGTACCCCTGGGATCAGCCTGGCTGTCCTTCTGTCCTTCTGTACCTCCAGGGATCAGCCTGGCTGCCTTTGGTACCCCCGGGATCAGCCTGGCTGCCTTCAGTACCCCTGGGATCAGCCTGGCTGCCCTCTGTACCCCTGGGATCAGCCTGGCTGCCTTTGGTACCCCCGGGATCAGCCTGGCTGCCTTTGGTACCCCTGGGATCAGCCTGGCTGCCCTCTGTACCCCTGGGATCAGCCTGGCTGCCTTTGGTACCCCTGGGATCAGCCTGGCTGCCCTCTGTACGCCCGGGATCAGCCTGGCTGCCTTTGGTACCCCCGGGATCAGCCTGGCTGCCTTTGGTACCCCTGGGATCAGCCTGGCTGCCTTTGGTACCCCCGGGGTCAGCCTGGCTGCCTTTGGTACCCCCAGGATCAGCCTGGCTGCCCTCTGTACCCCCTGGGATCAGCCTGGCTGCCTTTGGTACCCCCGGGATCAGCCTGGCTGCCCTCTGTACCCCTGGGATCAGCCTGGCTGCCTTTGGTACCCCCGGGATCAGCCTGGCTGCCTTTGGTACCCCCAGGATCAGCCTGGCTGCCTTTGGTACCCCCGGGATCAGCCTGGCTGCCTTTGGTACCCCCGGGATCAGCCTGGCTGCCTTTGGTACCCCAGGGATCAGCCTGGCTGCCCTCTGTACCCCCGGGGCACGGGAGAGTCCCCCTCCTCACTGTTCGCAGTGTCGGGGCTGGCCGGGGTTCCCTCAGTGGCACTCCGAGGGACTCAGTGGCACTCCGAGGGACCAGATCCCTTCCAAAGGGTGCGTGCGACGCTCACCCCCTGCCAGGGCCGGCTCCGAGCGGCTCCGAGCATCCCGGGGCTGTGCCCGCTCCTGGGAGCTCTGCAGGCAGAACGCGGCGCTGTGAAACCCCTGCCAGTTGTTCAAAATAGGTTAGAAACTGCTGTAAAACAGTTGATGATCGTTAAGCATGTACTGCTAGTTTGGTTGTTACATTGTAAAAGGGGTTAAAGGGTAGTTATAAGAAATGCGGTACTCAAGGTACCATAACGCACCTCAGTAAAGCGCACCAAGAGCCAGCCTGGACAGAGCTGCAATGGCCAATCGAGCGCCTGAAACCTTCATGCAAATGAAGGATCCAAATAAAAACCAATCCACAGGGACAAAGAACAGCATAAAAAGGGGCTTCTGACCCACTGAATTTGTGCTGCTCCATCTGGGAGATCGGGGCTTTGCTGCTGGGCAGCCCCGGCGCTGCAGCATCCTCGATGGGATCGCTCCTGCTCGGCCTGGCTGCCCTGTTTCAGGCTTTGCTTTTTGTTATAATAAATGCTGAAATCACTTTAGTACCGGGAGCCTGCTCCCATTTTTATCAGCTTGGGGGCTTGTGACAGGTAAGATCCTTCCAAGGTGTTTTTAGACACGACACAGAAACTTCTTCTCTTGCAACCCCCAGTGTTTCTTCTCCTTTACAAGCAGTGAAGCTGAAATAAGATTTTTACTCTTATTTCAATCTGAAATAAGATTTTTACTCTTATTTCAAGTGTTTGGGAGAAAAGCAATGGTGACTCCTCTGATTTTTATATCACATTTTGTTTGCGGTTTCAATTTACTAGTTGTCAGCCGGGCCCATTTAATATTAAAAGCTACTATTGCTGACTTCAATATGAAAATGAAGATAAATTCAGGAAGTGCAAGCAATAATTCTGCTCATGATGCAACAACCAGGGACCTTATTCAGTCCTAAATGCATTAGTGGTGACACAAGAACGAGACAAACCTGCAGGAGAAGGGCTCATCTAAAAAGAAAGCAAGCAGATCTTTTTTTCATGTAGAAGGGTAGCAAAGTTGTTCAAATACATGTACTTTTAGCCTACATTCACAGTAAAAGCACAAGTTCACCTTGCCCAAGCCTGGTTTGCAGGTCTGTGATCCAGCTGTCCTGGCCTTGTTCTCATAAGGTGACTCCATCAGCCAGGGAAGTGGGGTTCTGCTGAAAACAATGGGGAATTCATTCTGCTGCTAATTGAATTACATCAGTTCCTATGACTATTACCTTTGGAAGTAAATTTTATATTTGCCATTTGTTGTACTAGCATTAATTAAATATTAATTATAATAATTATGCATAATTATATACATATTACACATTGTACTGATTTTGCACATATACTATACAATAGAGAGTAAAGGTCTTATAATGTGCTACTGAGATTAAATGCTACATCTTTCCAGATTGGAGGTATTTTTCACGATGGAAATGCTTTAATACAGACATTTCAGTTACTTTGGTTTCTAGAAAAATAATTTTTTTGCTGTCAAAGGGCCTGATCTCTGCAGCTAAATTTAACATTTAAATTTAAATGTGCACATTTAAAAGGCAGTACAACTAAACTCTTGGAATATATTCCTTATTCTACACTCACTTCTCCAAACGTCCCTCACTGCTGCAGTGAATACAATACACATCTGAGGATAAGGAATTCTCAGCACCAAACAGGAGGTGACTTTAATGTTCTGGTCATGTGCATATTAATTCAAAGCTCTGGCAAATTCCCCATGTGTGATATTTCAATTGCAAGTGGAGTCCCTGAAGGGAAGCAAAGACAGCTTTAAAGCACTACTCACATGCAGTTCTTGGCAGCTGACCCACTAAAGCAGAGCTCTGAGGCTTGGGCTTTGCACCACTCCCATTTCTGCAAGTGGTTTCCTTCCTCCTCTCTTGGTGTGGCTCCTGCTGGGAATGTGACCCACATCACTGGAGAGGCAGGGATGTGCCAGCCTGCATCTGCTACAGAGCAGACTAAAAATACCCCCAACTGGACAGTGTCATTTGGTGCACAGCAGCACAAAGGCTGGGAATGAAAACCAGGCTGTCAGCAAAGATAAATGATGGTTCAGCTGCGTGCCAAACCAATCTCGGGGTCTTAGAAAACCCAGAAACAACCATCTGATATTCTGTTATAAACTTAATCTCTCAAGATTTATTATCATTGCAATTTAATGAATTTGCATCAGTGAAAGCATAATAAGAATGTCTCACCCAAGTTTACTATTAATATTTTAAGAAATGAGCTCATCTTGCAGCTTGTTTCAGTTCAAGGAAGTTCTCTGGAAATGTAGATTCTGTTCTAGAAGATGCTACCCTCAGGTTGACATTTTTTCCTCTGCATATCAGATGAGCCTGATTCTTTTGCCAGTCTCTCTCTTTAAAATCCCAGTTCTATAGACTGAATATTTTCAAAAATATCTATATGTTACTGCTGTCCTTTCTACAGATTCTGTTTACAACACCTGCCTGTTGGATTTTGCTTGTCTGTATTATCAGACACTTGAATTTAAAAGATATGGTCATACAGGGGGCAAAAATTACTACACTGCAAATAACTGCAGGTTCTTAAATTACAGATACAATTTCATATCTCATCATTCACTATACCATCCAAGTTTTCAGGGGATAAGCTCTCCAGATCTTTGCATTTTTGAGGTGTTCAAATTCCTATTGAATTGTCACACCTCAAACATATTTACAAACATTATAAGTAATAAATAAATTGCTGACCTTGAACCAACTTCCCACCCTCATTTTATGTAAAATTGGAGTGTGATTGGATACAGAATGGAATCATATTAAATGCAGGTCCCAGGCCTTCAATGAGATCTATCTTCAAATGGATCTCACTGAAAGAGCAGCTCCATGGCTTTTAAAATTCATAAGAAAAAAACATGACTGAAGCTAGCAAGTTTTTGCTAGTGCTACTATAGTCATGGCTGAAACTCCCCAAATTACTTGAATACCATTGTACAGATGGAGAAAAGAGGATTTCTGTACATATGTTTTCAGAAAAATGATTGCAGACTCTTAAAAACATAGGGTGTAAAACCACTACAGATTGAACTTCATTCTTATTATGTTCTGTGCTGGTTTGCCAATTCTGCATGCACAGAAACCATGAGAGAGAGAGAGAGCTCCAAAGCCTTATGAGCTTGTTTTTCTCAGGAAACCACCATTCCTAGAATTATACGATGGAGCAAAACATGGAGTTGCCTGGAACTTGCAATCAGAAAGGCCTAAATTAGCAACTCTGAAGACTGTCAGTGGGTTTTTAATCCACATGAGGAGAAAACCACAACTTCTGCTAGGGACATTTGTGTCTAATATCCAAATCCAACTTTTCTGTAATCACCCATCCCTGGGATCACCCTCCATACACAGGCAAGAGTTCATTATTTAACACAGGGGTCAAACTCATGTTTGTGGGCAATTATTCCAGGAAATAGAAAATTGTGTTCCCCCAACAAATCTACAGATTATTTATTCTCTAGAAACAATATCGAGCAGATTGGGGGATACATGTGCATGTTCTACATTTTAATTTAAAAACACTATAGGAAAAGTTTTTCACTGCTTTTATGACTACTTATTGATTAGGTTTTTTATCTCCTCTATGACAATGCATTTCAATCTCTTTGCTGCTCCTTTTTCTTTTATGCTAAACCAAATATTTGTCAACTACATCAACGTGGCTGAAATATTTTCCCATTAAAAAGGAAGAAGAGCTCATCCTGTATGCTATTATTTATCGCCTTCTCATCTCCCAGCTCCTGGAATTACAATGATCCTTGAGATGTGAACACAGTCTGTTGCCACTCAATACCACTGTCAAAGGTTAACTTTGCAAGAATTATATGATATAATTTTCTTACTCTTGGAATTCTGAAAGGAAAACTAACATATGCAAAACTCAACAACAGAAAAGAACTGATGTATAGAACTTGTCTTATCTCCCTTATCTTTTAACTGGTGGCTGTAACTGGTGGCTTGGTGGGTGCCTAAAAGGATCTGAAATGCACATATTTGACTTAGAGTATCTTGACTCATTAGTGTGAAATGAAGAAAAGATGCATCTATAGGTGCTGTTTCTCTTGTCTTTGAATTATTCAGCAGCGCACACACAAAGGAAGATCTTCCTTCCCTCAGCTGTCAGTTGCTACCACAGGGCTGTTGTCTCATGGTCCCCGTGCTCACAGATGTGACAACTCACACAAGAGTTGCATAATTCATATGTGCACTTCTGGTGGGACTGATGGTTTGTTTCCTGCCTCTCACACCAGGCACAACTGTGACTGATAGTCTGATACAGACTTGGTAGCTTATCTACCTTCTTTTACAGTTGATTAGACATCATGCAAAAGAGCTGGGAACAACAATTATCAATTTCAACAAAGCTACACACAATTTATATCGACAGATGAATTGTAACCTTTGGAGCCCAACAACAACAGAGAGGTTTGTAGGTACCTCTTCAAACAAGGAGGGCACAGAAATTGAGACAGGAGATGCAGAGAGCAACATTGAGCAGACATTCAGACATCAAGGGCATCTCTCGCCTGGTGCAGCTGAAGGATCTCAGTTCTGTGGGATGCCAGAGAAATAACTTCTGGTAGCCCTTAATTTTCAACTGTGGAATTTCTGGGCTGTGAAGGAGAAGACAACAGCAGAGTGAACTATAATCCCTGTGAGATCTGCTTCTGCATCCCTGGCATGTGTCCAGCAGTGCAGGATAGCTGCACCTGATAACACAGCCCGTTGGTACTTTTGCTGAGAAAGCTTAAAGAGCAAGAAAGCAAACAAAAAAATTACTGGGTGCTGTATCATCAACTTTAGTGTAGTGATGAGGGGAGCAAGCTGCTCAAACCTGGTATCAGATGTGTGGAGGAGAGCCTAGCCCCACAGAGCCCGATGATACAAACAAACCAAGCACAGCCTTGGCAGCAGTTCCTGAGAAAGCATGAAGGCATTGGAAGCTGACTAAACAAATCAGGAACCTGAAACCAGCCAGTGAGGTCACCTGTGCTGGTGCCAGGGAGGTCACCTGTGCTGGCTTTCCTGTTGGAGCCAGAGGAAAATGGTCCTCAGCCAGTCAAGCACGGAGGGCTGCACTCTCCATGGAGGACAGACAAGCCTGCATTGCCAGGTTTTAGTAGATTAGTCCCACTCTTCTCTGTCAACATCCACAGAATCACAGAATCACAGAATTTCTAGGTTGGAAGAGGCCTCTAAGATCATCGAGTCCAACCCATGTTCTAACACTTCAACTAGATCATGGCACCAAGTGCCAGATCCAGTCTTTTTTTAAACACATTGAGGGATGGTGACTCCACCACCTCCCTGGGTAGATGATTCCAGTATTTGACCACTCTTTCTGTGAAAAACTTCCTCCTTAATTCTAGCCTGTATCTCCCTTGGCGCAGCTTGAGACTGTGTCCTCTTGTTCTGTCTGTTGTTGCCTGGAGAAAGTGACCGACCCCCAGCTCACCACAGCCACTCATCCTGAATATCTTCTCAAGCCAAAGCTCTGTGGTGGCCAAAGAGGAGGATGGGCATCTCCCATTTCAGGATGTCACCAGGAGACCTGGCCTGGCTTGGACAGGACAGCCCAAAGAGGCTCTGCATGGGGGTACAGCAGGGTTGGCGAGGGCAGCCTCACACATGGCTCCTGTCAGTGGATTCCTGCCTTGCTGTAAAGAGGGTACTCACATCCCAATCTCAGGCATAGAGGGACCTGTGACACACAGTGAAACACTGAGCATGTCAGTAATCAATGAAGAATCTACTGAAGCAACATATGACAAACATATGTAGATCTACTACAATTTTTTCTATGCTATCAAATAATTCAGCAAAGTTTCATCCATGAAATATTAACTTATGTGTTTCCCTCCTATCCTTCTGTTCAAACTACTTTCACAACTCCATGTTCTCAATTACAAAATTACTCCTTATCTGGCAGTCTTCCACAATAAAAATCTGTATAGGCAAAAGGTAATAACAGTACCACTAAGGCAGCTGAAATTCAGTTGCCTTTGTTACAGTGCCCTGACAAAAACTAAGTCAATGCAATAGCGTGTGGGCCCCTATCCAGTCCCCCTGCAACAATCCCGTGTTACAGGAATTACCACATGGAAATGATTTAAATCTACCATTTAGGCTTCTTCCTAGACCACTTTAAATATTTATATGTATTTATAAACATGTATTATTTTTGTGTATTTATATTAACGTAAGTTAAATAAAATTTACCATTTGTATGGTAAAATGTTTAGTATAGACTGCTAAAATAACAATTTTATATCCAATATAAGATACTTACTAAAAAAGTCAAATTTTGTTATCTGAAACATATACAACACTTTAATGGAATCAGTTGAATGAGGTCAAACAAACACAACATCATTTGGTGGTCAGACTCTAATTTCTAACCATTCAGCAGTAGGACACTATTTTTCTATACCTGTTTATAAGTGTTCTAGAATCAATTCTAAATTTTGTTTCACTTCTTCCTAAATAGTATTTAGACTCTATAATGTTACAAGTCTTTAACACCCTATTAATAAATGGGATCAGTTACATAGATTTACATTTTCCTTTTTGTCAAACCTTACTGTGCCATATACTTAAATGCCAAATTAGGTAGAAAAAAAAATCAGTCTAGTTCTCATTCCCACATTTACAGCATATCTGCTTTAAAACAATATTCAAAGTTCTAGTATGAACAGTTCTTTTGTCTCACAAATATTCTCTCAGCTCCTCTGTGTTTACAGCATACCTTGAATGATTCTAGAGGCAACTGCTAATGCCTTACTGAAAATGAATTCATGTTCACTTGTTAATCATCAGAATGATTTTTTAAATATAAAGATTTCTCCAGTATTGAGATGGCCTTGCAAACTATTTTACCACAGCTGGCTGAGAAGTACATTTTTGTGGTTTTGCAAGACGATTCCTTTTTGTGAAAGTTTTCAAAAAAACAAGGAAAATGAAACAAGGATCCCAGACATCTGAATCACCAGACAGTCAAAAAGAATTATGCATGTGTTTAAGTATTTGACTTCCTAAAGCAAAAATATGGCATGCCAGTGACCCCTTTGTGTGTGCAGTTGGGAGCAGCCCATTCCAGGCTGCAGCAGGCAAAGGATTTACCTCAGAGCCTAGTCCTTCATTCAAGCCCAACTGGAAGTCAATTTTGTAAGTAGAACAACAATTTAAAACCAAACACAGCTCCTTCTTCTCTGGACTAGGGACACTGACCTTATAAATATCTGAAATTCTTCCACTGCCTGTAAACAAAAATGGACTGCAGGCAGTCATGATCATGTGTCACTCTGACAAAACATTCTTACTCCTTGGCTACTTTTTGGAAAGGTTGTTTGCTGTCAATCAAGTCACAAGTTCTGCTTATAATAATGGTGATGACATCAGACCTGTGGAAGAGAAGATTAGTATGGGGAATCTAAATATATAAACCAGAAGGTCATGGGACACATCCAGTGTCAGCTGAAGTCAGTGGCCTCCGTTCAGTTCGATCACAACTGGACTGATCCGTGCAGGATTCAGAGGTTTATATACTTCATGTACTTATTTATTTTCCCTATAACCTGTATGGCTTGCAGCCTAACATTTTTTAAGGTGACCTGGATCTTTGATTTGTCTGACAAGAAAAGGTGATTGTCCCTCTTTTATTTTTAGGTGGCCATTTATAGCCAGCCATGCTCAGTGTTTCCAGATGGGACTGGCCCTGTGGAGGGAGCGGGCAGGAGAGCTCTGGGGGCTCTGCCCACGCCTGCTTTTGCCAGTTGCTGCTGTTTACAGAGGCCTGGGCAAGAGGCCAAGTGTGTGCTAAGCCTCAGGTTGGACACAATGGTGGGCAGAGCACTGAGGGCACAAAGCACAGGTCAGCAGCTTTCCTGGCAGGCAGAAAAGGACTAAATTTCATTTGTCTGAAATGGGATTTTCGTTGTTCAGGGCTGCAGGACAAAAGGACTGCTCTCACCCTGACAGCTGGAATGGATGATTTGTGAAATGTATTTTTAGAAGCCCGATTTGCCTACATGTATGCCTGCATTGTCAAACATCCAGGCAGCAGAAGTGGGTCAGGCTGTGGCCACGAGGGCTGTGACACACTGTACAGACTGCATGACACAGCCCCAGCCAGAGCTGGGTGCTCACTGCTGCTCAGCTCCACCTGCACACACAGCCCAAACACCAGGGCAGCACTGCTCTGCTCATCCTGCACTCCAGCATCTCCCACTGCAGCACCCACAGGAATTACCAGCCACAAAGGAAAATCACTGCTGATACAATAGGACATTAGTGGTCAAGTCTGTTTTCCAAAATCACCCTGGTTTTCCCCACATTTCCTTTTCCTAAACACATCTCCATCTGGTTAACAGAGACAACCTCTTGTGAATTAGGTTCTTCCTTTAACACACTCTTTGGGGATTATATTACTAACGTTCATCCTCCTAATCTTATCCCACACCTTGCTGATAGGCATATCCTTATTAACATCTGCACATGGCCATTGTGCCAGTGCTGCTCTTTTCCCAAGCTAATGATTTCTTCCTCCTACAGCCCATGACATTGAGTTGTACTCATAATACATTTCAAAGCTGTTTTCCTCTTTTTTTAAAAAAAGCATTGTTACATTTTTTTTTTGTTTAAACTGCACTGATTTCCTTCCCTTCCTATTCAAGGGAGGTCTTGGAAAGCACTGTTCTCTTACATGTAACATCAATGGGGAAAACATAACTGAATATATCTATTCTATGCTGATCTACATAGGACTTTACTAAGTAGTTAATCATACTACTATCTTTCAAAATAGAATTCACAACATGTTAAAAATAGAATACTCATTTTAAATATTGAATTGTAAGACCTCAGAAAAATAATTTTAATGTACAATGTCACAATAGATACCTACACCACGTATCTTCTAGCTCTTGAGAGTTTCCACTTTATTCTTCATTGGTTATTACACACTCTGTTGAATTGCATGTTTTCATGCCCTGTGTATATCAGGAAGTGTGAACTTCCTATTTATTTCACAGTCTGTCTAAAATTCCTGCCATCTGGTAAGACATATTAACTTTAAGGCTACAATTCTCTACAAGTCCTTTGTGCCTTTATGCTCTCAATCTATAAATTTAATCTGCAGTAAATTTCAAATGAAATGCCTGCTCATTTAGAGATAGTTATACGCTAAAAGTTGTTATACAGCACTGTAAAAAAAAACAAACCAAAACCAAAACCACCCCATAAGAATATGTAAATATATCCAGGGAGTCAGAATAAAAAATATCGCTATTGTGTGTAACTCCACTGTTAGTGTTGACAGAACCACTTTCTGCACACTCCACTGAATACAATTAAATCTGAAGGATAGCAAAATAGGAGCAGATTTGGATACCTGCAGATAGTGAGAAAGAACACGTTGGTGTATTGAGCTGTAAGACTCAGTCTGTAGAACGGATTTCTGCCTGTGAATACAGTGAACTTTAGTCAGCATGGCTCGTGTAGTGTTGGGATCTCTTGGTAAAACTGCATGTTGGTAAAACAGGGTACAGTTAAAAGAGGAGAGAGGAGGGGAGGGGAGGGGAGAGAGGAGAGAGGAGAGAGGAGAGAGGAGAGAGGAGAGAGGAGAGAGGAGAGAGGAGAGAGGAGAGAGGAGAGAGGAGAGAGGAGAGAGGAGAGAGGAGAGAGGAGAGAGGAGAGAGGAGAGGAGAGGAGAGGAGAGGAGAGAGGAGAGAGGAGAGGAGAGGAGCCTGTTCTGGGCCAGGCCAGGCGGGACACACAGCAAACCTGAGTGCCTCCCTTTACACTCTGTTTTTCCACTTCATAGCTATACCTTCTTCCAAACAAAACCTTGTTGAAACCTCATCAGTCTTTCTATCTTTTTTTCAAAATCAATGTCTCAGCAGCCATTTAGTTAAAAGCAGAAAAAAAAAAAAAGGTAAAAAATTTACCATCTCCAGCCCTTTATTGTACTCTTCCAGTACAAAGAATACTCAACACCTCTCCCTCTCTCTCTCAGGAACCAACAATATGACAGCCTTCTGTTCCCTTGTGTCTTTCCAAGTATTTCCCAGGTATCTCTTAATTTGAGGACTGAATTTACTAGGAAGAGACATGCTTAGTAGACATACAAGAATCAGAAGGGTTCAGAGGGAAGGCACTGATGAGGAGCCCGGTCTGCCAGCAACCATCTGTTCTGGAGAAGGAAACAAAGCCACAGATTGCTCCCAGGCAGCTCCCCGCAGACGCTACTTGAGGACTATTTCTAGCTTGTGGCTAGAAGGTGTCCAATAAATTGACAATTTCACTTCTTCCCACAGAGTTTTCTGATTAGCAGCACTGAAATTACTGTTATTTTCACTTGATGAGTATCATAGCCAAGTGTGTGGGTTTGGGGTTTTTTGGGGGGGAATGAGAGCCAGATGATTGGATGCTGAGCCCTGTAGGCAAAAATTTTGCTTACATGTATTTTAACAGTTTTTAACTACTCTCCTACTACTGCACATTGCCTTATTTTCTAACTTTACTAGACATTTCTGTACATCATTAAATGCTCATTCCATTTAGAAGGTAAGATTCTAAATAAGTCAGAAATAAAAAGCAATCACCTTTTACTAAGGAAGACAGGATTAACAGAGACTCTTTCTGTAGAAATAGGATTTGAAAATACATCATTTTGTACAGCAAATTTTTCTGTGTAAAACCTGCATTAAGCCTGAGAAATAATATGAAAGCAGTTTAAACTCACAACCTAGACCAGGCCTATTTCTCAACAATTCCTAAAGCTGGTAGCACCATGACAATTACGTCAAAGGGATCAGTTTGGGATGATTGTGCGTTTTACATAATTCCAAAATAAATGCATTGAACACCAATGTTAAATCCTGCACTTTGCTCAGCAAGTGACTTTGGACAGAAAAGGATTAGAGAACTTTGCAGGTGCCTCCGGCGATCTCCACGCAGCTCTTCTGAATCGGGACGCTGCATCTGACCCCCAGAACAACAGAGCGAGAACCCTCACAATTTTAAGACCATGTAAAATATTCCCCGATTAATTCCTCCCCTTCTCCCTTTTTTGTGCCGCCAGGCCGCCCCTCGGGCCCCTCGCCCCGCACCCGGGGCGCTCCCGGGCTCTCCGCGCCCCCGCCCGGACCCCGCGCTGCCGGTGCCGTCCCCGCCGCCCCCCGGCTCCGCTGCCCGCGGCGGCGCCGCCCGCCCGCTCCCGCCGCCCCTTCCCGCTGTCACTCGCGGCTCCGCCCGCCCCTCGCCGGCCCCTCCCCGGCCCCGGCGGAGCCGCCGCCGTTTCCGGAGCGCTCGGCGCGGGGCCCGGGGCTGTCGCGGGCAGGTGAGTGAGCGCCGCGCCGACCCCGCCGAGCCCCGCGGCCCGGCCCGGCCCGGCCCCGCCCGCCCGAGCCCCGCAGCGCGGCCCGCGGGCCCGGCCGGGCGGGCACCGGGCTGGCAGCGCCCGCGGCACCGGGGGGACGCGGCGCGGAGGGCGGCAGCGCCCGGGGCAGCCCCTGGGCCGCTCGGGAGGCGCCGGCGGGGGCTGGGGCCGGGGGGAGCCCCGGCCGGGGGGCGGCGAGGCGGCGGTGCCCGGCACCGTGGCCGCGGTGCCCCGGCGGGGCCGGGCCGGGCCGGCCGCGGTGTCGGGGGCAGCCCGGGGAGGTGTCGGGGGCAGCCCGGGGCGCTGTCGGGGGCTGCGGCCGCCTCCCCGTGACCCGTGTGCGGGCAGCCCGGGCAGCGCGGCGGGGCCGGGACTGCGCCTGCGGGAATTCCTGCGCACCTTCCTGCTCCGCGGTGACCCGGGGCGCCCGCCCGGCCCGGCCCCGCCGGCCCCCGGCGCTGGGGCGGCCCTGCCGCGCGGCCTCTCCCGGGCGGCGCCGGCCGGAGCTCCCCGGGCACCGCGGCGGCGGCGCCGCCCAAAGCCCGGCCGGGCTCGGGGCTCCCGGGCCGCTCCGCGCCCCCCGGCCGGGGCCTGCGGGCAGCGGCGGCCCCGGGCGCTGCAGGGGCTGCGTGCAGATCCTTCACCTGATGCGAGCTGCCAGTGCCGCTTGTTGTTGCCGAGCCTCACGTTGTGTGCGTATGGTAGCTGCCAGCAGAAGAGGATAATGCATTTTGGGCTGTGGCTTAAAACTTTACCAATGCTCCCTTGCTTCTGCCTGCTTGAGGGGTTTTATTCGTTTGAGTGGAGAGGAAATGGTAGAGGTATGTATTTGTCGGGTGAATGTCGGCTTAGGAACTTGAAAGCAAGTCGGAAGGTCTTATTTGTTTGTTTTATGTGAGGTTATAAAGCCTGTTGGAGGTATAAATTGGCCGTTATTATTATCATTACTGATTTTATAGAGGCACAGATGTCTGGGTGTTGTGGCGAGGGCCGTGCCTCGGTGATGCGTAGCTGCAGTAAACTTGGTGTTACCGAGTGGCTCCTTTGGAGGCACATGCAGCTGGCATGGGCTGAGGCTCGGCTCCCAAAATGGCACTGCATCTGGAACTGCCGGCTGGCCTTGGACAATCTCTCATCTACAGCTGCTGGCTTTTCAGGCTATTGTTGCTGGATGTTTGTGTTTCCTCCGCTCAGTGCTGTGGGCAAGTAGCTAGTGGCGCTCTTGAGGAACTGTATTTGTTTTCTGTGGGCACAGGCGGCTGAAGCTCCCCTTCCCTCACCTCTCTGAGGTGTGTGCTATGTGTTGTGCAGCTCCTGGCCACATGAAGGTTTTGGTGTGCAGCTCATGGGATCAGCAGGGTTGGCCCATTTTGGTGTGTGCACAGGTGCTGTTTGTGTATCGTGGGTACCAACATGATTTTGCACTTGGCTCTAGTCTTGTACCAGACAACGTTTCTACAGAAGATAAAGCTGGACCCTTCTGTAAAGAATGGCAAGTTTTCCAAGTTCAAGACTTGCAGAAGGTTTTCCTTTCTTCCTTCCTGTATTTTCTGTTCTTCCCTTCGCAGCAGACCTTTCTGAGTATTTAATGTCTGGTTGTGATGAAGGTGTGTTTTGTGTTGCTGGAGCAGCTCAGAGCCGCTGCTTTCCCTGCCTCTCGTGGTGCTGCTCCCTCGGTCGGTGTCAGGCAGGAATGCTTCCACTGGCTGCTCATTCTGCATCAGGGGTTACCCAGGGTGGTCAGGAACCTGGAAACAATGCGTATGGGAAATATTTTTCTGGTTGAAAGTCTGTTCTGAGACTCTGAAATTTGGCTAGCAGGTAAATAATCCCTCATAAAATGTAATAAGGCAAAGGTGTGCTACCAACGTGTCAAAGTGAAGTCTGGCTTTCTTCTGCTTCTTGGGTGTCAGCTTGGGTTTGGTCACTGGCATCTTATTTTTCTGAGGGTGTGCTGTCTCCAGCTTGAGATCTTTATTCCCCACTTCTTCCCACTATGTATTATTTTCAACGTCCCTTCTGCCTCAGCATACAAATGGCGGCCAGTTTTTCTTTGCAGCAAAACAATTGTATTTTTCTGTCCTAAGTAAGCTTTTCTTTAAATCTGACACTGACAGTCATTTTAAGTGCTGCCTTACTCAAAACAGGGTTATGTCAAGAGAAATTGTGCTGCTGCTGCTGCTATTGTTTATGTGGCAGTGCTGTAATAGGAAAAGACTTGTTCTTGGTACAGTGAATGCTGGTACACCAGAAATCCTGCTAATGATAGTGATTAATGGGTGCTGCTCAAAATAGCTATCACTGCTGATATGACTAATTGTGCTGTATGAAAAGAGCTCCTTTATTCCCAGTAATCTCAAGGTGTTTCTAGAGTTCCAGAGAAGTGTCTGATCAGTGCAGACAGGTAACTGCACTGGGAGATAAAGAACTTGCTGGAGTGTGGCAGCTCTCTTGCTGCTGTGCTGCAGGACCAGTCAGGGCTGAGAATGAGTATTTTCTTGTGGTGATTGTAGGTAGATAGAATATTATTACTGGAATTGGGTGTTAGCCAGTGCAACAACCTACGTGTTGCAAACAATGCCAGGGTATTGTCAGTAGCTACAGCAGGGGTTTATGCTGTACATGAAAGATGACATTTCCAGCAGCATGGGTAACCTCACCACAGGCTGCTCTGCTGGGGCTGGCTCTGAGGGCAACTGGTGCTGCTGCACTTGACAAAAACTCTGTGTTGTAATAGCTCTGCTCCTTCTAGAGCTTGGTGATGTGTCTGGATGCCCTTCCCAGGCCTTTGGTGACAAGCTGCAGGCAACCCCATGCTTCTGGGCCATGGTGCATTCCAGGTTCTGTTTGGATTTTGTATGTGCTGGAAACTTAGTGGGGACTGTGGATCTAAACCATAGGAGGTCCCGTGTCTTGATACCTGCAAAATCTGAAATTCTGGCTTGGAGGATGAAAAAATGTATTGAAAATTAAGTAGAACATGTTGAAGATGGGTTTCACACTCACTGAGAAGAGGCTTGAAGTGGTATTTGTTGTACCTCTGGCTTTGTGTTTCTTCTCTTCTGCTGTTCATGTACCTCAAGACAATTTTACATTAGAAACTGTTTAGACATTTGTCCTTTCAGCCATCAAAGAAGCCCTTAAGGTGTGTGGGGGGGAATAGGACACATTCCATTCACAAATTCTGCTTTGCAGGTGAATTGCCAATTTGGTCTGATAGGATCCCAGTCTTGTAGTGTTCTGTGGATAAACTGGTTTAGTCCAGTCCTTGAATTTTGTCAAAATGGTGATTAAAACAAGGAGAGAAAAAAAGAATTTTAAAATGGAACTTCAAAATGATAATTTTGCTGGTAGTGAGGTGTGTTTCACTTTGAAGAGCTCTAATGTGACTAGACAAATTGTTTTGAGAACGGTGGTCTTGGAATGTCAATCTGGTCTTACCCTGCTGTAGTTAATGAATTAGTGTGTTGGTTATTTAACACAAATTTTGGGGAATTGATCTGTGTGATCCTGTTAAGGTCACAAGCTTTGCATGAGGCAAACCAGCTTCCAGGGATTCAGGCTGGAGTGCTTTGGAGTTAAAGAAAAAGGAGTGAGTGTGTGTGAGAAAAAGCAGAGTAGAAGGTTTAGAAATGCTGGTCAGGCTTTGAAGAATGACAGAAAAGGGCTGAAAAGGGGAATGCCAAGGAGCCCAGGTACAGCTGGGGGAGTCCTGGGATGTCTGTGAGTGTATGGGTGGGTCTGAGGTGGGAGTGCTGAGGCTCTGTGAGCCTTTCAGGCATCTTTGAGAGGCTGTGCAGCACGCCAGGCATTTTCCCAGCTGTGATACTGCATTCCATCGATGGCAAATTGGCTTCACTCTGGTGATAACACACGGCAGCTTATCCAACTCCAGTTGGAAGTGTGGTATTCTAGGACTTGGCTTTGAAGAGCCATTTGCACTAAGGAAATAAACATTCTTCCTTCTAAGGAAGGCCCTCATAGGAGAACACAATAGCACTGACAGATAGAATTTTTGCTGTATTAGCTAAAAAGCAAACCAAAAACTTAAAAAAAAATTTGCTGCAGAGTAGCTGCCCATGTTTTACTGTCAGGGTCACATTGACAAAATAATGCCTTAGGAAACATCTTTACAATTCATCCCTAAGTTGTGACCAATTCCTGCTTATGTTTTTAGTAACATTTTCTCCCTGAAATATCTGATGAGTATTTTCTGGTTTAGGCTAGCTAGATTTTCATTGTTCCTTCTTCGTGATCTTTTGTTGCTGGCTTTCCTAACAGTTTTCTGCTTTTTCAAGTGGTTGGGGGTTTGGGGTCAATGGGACTCTGTGGTTAATCAAGTCATATTACACTGGGGTACTTGTTAGGCATTAACATTTTCTGGTAAGCATTTCTGTACAACAGCATTGCAAAATATAGATTCTTTGGGAAATTTCAACAGGAGAATTCTTCCACCACCCTGTCGGTCACTCCTCGTGTTGAGCTATTCTATTTTTGTTCTTTCCTGACACTACCTCTGTGCTGGTTAGAATGCTGTAAGGGAACATGTCAACTGGCTGTTTAATAGCAGTGTTTTAGGTGTGACTCTTGTTTAGTTGTGCACTCAAAGTTGACATTTAAATGGTACTGTCCAATTATAGAAAATTCCTCGGGCTCTGTGTCGTGTACTTTGCAATCTGGGAGCAGAATAAATCTCCTCAACCTAAACAGCTTCTGAATGTAAGAGAAAGTTTGTTCCCCTTGATAGAAATAATAATTTTGAAGTTAGTTTCTTTAATGCTTTATTTTAACACATTTTGGGAACACTACAGCAGAGTTGTAGAGGAGAGGGTAGGAGTAGAGCAGGAACAAGGGACTTCCTTTTTTCCATTTCTCCACAGGCATCTCTAGTGTGATTCATTCATGTGAGGGTTGTCTACCAATGAAATTTCTCTCTAATCCTGTCAGTAACTGAGTGTTTTTAGTTTCTCAAGTAGATTACCTGTCATAACTGGTATGTTTGTGAGTTTCTGGACGGTGTTGGGAATTCCTCTGGATTTACTGGGGTAAAATTTGATCCTTTGAAGCGTGTCCACATGATTTGTCTCATACCAGGATATTCAGGGCAATGATACTAGGTATTTTTAATGAAAGTTGAACTTCCTGCTCTTCTGTACATATTGCAGAAGTTGGCTGTGTACCTGAGAACACTTTGAGTCCAAGCACAAGGACTTCCCTGGAGAAAGATAAAGCACCTGAATGTCTGCAGCTCACATTCCAGGAAAATCTGGAGATCTTTCCTAAGAGTCTAAGTACAAGGTAACATTTTTGAAGTCCTTAAAAATATTTGTAGCTGGTAATCTCATCCTGAAGAAGCCAGATATTCTTTTTATATGATCATGTAACAAACTGCTGAAAAGCAGAGAGGGCTGTGGTGCCTAGGAAGGACACACACAGAAACACTCCTCTCGTGGCTGCATCCTCCCAGCTGCAGTGACAGCCTGGGGAATCACAGGGGAAGGATCACAGTGGGTGAATCTAATTCTGTGCCAGACTCCAAAAGATTTGAGGAACATAACCTCTTTCTGGTGAGTGTTTCAAAATGTTTCTCAGAATGCTATTTGCAAGTCTTGCACCAGATGGTTTTGTATCATGTGGAAGGAGGAAGGATACAAGGAGGAAGAGGGTACCTAAAAATGCTATTCTTCCAGTTCTGTGTGTTGTTCTTCAGGGCAACTTCAGTGTAGGATGAGTTTGTAATCTGCCAATACTCAGAAGAAGCCATGTTTGTCAAGTGCAGGTAAAAATGAAAGCAGCTGTTCATTGTTTGTTAGAGGCCCCTGTGTTTGTAAGAGATGGACAGATGCTGAGCAGAGAAGGTTCTTGGTGGGAGGGGGGAGTGGCAATGCTGCTTGTGGTCTCTTGGTCCAAGCAGGAGTTAAGGCCAGGTGGTGTGGAATAGCATTAACTCAAACTGTGTGAGGACATTGTTCCAGAATCCTGCCTCATCAGTGCATGTTTCTGAGCTGCAGAATAAACTTTATTTAGCCTCTTACCAAACACATAGTTAGGTATTTATTTGTGGTTTTTCGGCGGAGCAACACAATTTGCAAATATTTAAATAATAAGGTAATAAGATCAACCCTTTCTGCTGTATGAGATAAGCATTTGCAAGCAAGTGATGCAATCAAAAACTTTAACATGATGATGAAAAATAGATCTCCTCCTAAATATGCATGTATTCTTTAGGAAAAACAAAACCCTTTAATTTACTAAATAAACAGAATGAAGAAACTTGGTAATGATCAGAATTTTGTTTTACTGAGTTCATTTGTGAATGGTGCAGATGAAACCAAGATGGTTGGCAGGAGAAGAGAGGTGTGAGTGGCTGCTTGGACATTCCTTACATACAGAGAGCAAACTGGGCATCCTTCAGTAACTCATAGTGCAGTACAAATAAACTGTCCTTCCACCTGTGTGAATAGGTGCACATCTTCTGATAGAAACAAGGTTAAGGCTTTGGTAGTGTTACACTTGTTCTGGCTGTTTTCAAAGAGAAGTTGCTGAAGTTTATGTATAGAAGAGCAGGGTAGGTCAACCCAAAATTAAATTTCCTAAGGTAGTGCAAGTGTATGCGAACTTCTAATTCTGTGGCTTATTTTTGTTTTGCACTGATAAAAGTTGTATGGAGTCCTGGAAAGAAATGTCAGCTATTAGAACCAAACCCTGAAAACCAGAGCATGTTATAGCAACATTCTGTTTTTGGGAACATGCTTGGTTCTGTATTAAAATGTTGGAGAAGTCCTTATTCAAAGGAGTCTTTCTGTCTGTCTTGTATTGCTTTCAGAAGGAGAATGAAAACATTTTCTTTGAGCAATCCTATTAGATCTCATAATAAACTTCTTTGTGTAAACATTGCAATAATTTCCAGGGCAACAGATTGGGATGTTGAATTCAGCACTTTGACCTCATTCCAAGCCCAAAGAGGAGCAAACCTTGTAAAGTTTTAGGCAGGTATTACAAAATAACTTTCATAATTAGCAAATTTTATATAAAGCTCGGCTATGAATTTAACATAGACTTGCTCATACCTCCTTCTTAGCAAAGATATTCTGCATATCCAGATTATTAACACTAATTCAAATGCTGTCTTCCACATGAATAGCTATTTCAGTTTTAAGACCAAATGCTGGGTTGTGGAGCAGTGTATGGTCTGGTTTGGCAGTCTCTGGTCAAGTGCACTTAGAGCTTTTTCCATGTGGAAGAGTGGTACATCTGACCTGTGCTATTTTGAAGTCAGTCTGTTGCTTGCTTTAGTGGTTAGAAAAGTTCCTTGACTGGTTAAGTGAATCCATTGCTCTGCAGATGTTTCTGGATATGAAATATGTTGAAAACCACTAATGATACATTTTTTGTTTTTGTATAGGAATGTTACATTTTTGTGGTGATGAATTGGTATGATAGATTAAATCTGTCGTTGACACACAAGATTTAAGGAAATGTTTTTTGGGTAAAGTGCATTTTCTTCCTTTGAAGATGCAGCAGGAAAAGAGCTTGTTTGGGTTTTTTTTCTAATCTTAGTTTCTGGAATGGTTGGGTTGTAGGAAGTTTGACTGGGGTTGTCTGATACAGACAGACAAATGAATAACAGACCATGGTTTGCTCTGTACTTGTGCTTCTGCTGAACACGGGTTAGAAGATGAGAGCTCCTGTGTGTGCCCTCCTTTTCCATATTCCAGTGATCATCAGGTGCCTGGCAGACCCCAGGAGCTGTCCCTCAGGAGGTGCCAGGTGGGTGCTGTGTGTTTGGGTGTTTCTGAGGGCTGTTCTTGGCCAGGTGTGTTAGGTGAGCACCATGGTGTGGGAATTGCTCTGGCTAGCAGGGGGCAGGGCTGAGGAGCTCCTCTGCCTTTAAAGATACAGGATATATGTTTAATTTGTTCTTAAACAGCTGCACAGTTTGTTGTTTGTGCAGTGCCTTGATGGGGGGTTGTGACAATTTGCAGTGATTTTTACACTAAGCTTCTGAGGACATGTCTGTATGTTGGCATGTTGCTGTTCTTCAGGTTCCTCTATCCTTATCCTCTTATTCATGATTCCCTTGCACTTAGTGGGATTATTGATGGAAATGTCTGCCTTCTGTGTTTCAGCATCTTTTGCTGTTTCACTTGAAAGGCCTTCATGGCCCTTGACTTTGTGCAGTGTGAGATTTGAAGAAGACTGCTGCTGGTTTTGTATGACTTTATATGACATTTGGCTTAATGTTGTCATTTGTTCTTTTTCCTGAGACATTCACATTTTTATGGACTTTTTTTCAGCTTCACATTGCTGCCAGTGGGTGCTTTTCTCTGATGTCATGTGTTGTTACTGGTATTTTAAGTCACATTCTGAAACAGGAGAAAATGACATATTTCAGTCAGTTCTTTCTGCTAAAAGGTTGTATCTTTATTTTGTTCTGAAATTGTTGTAGGACAGATGAAGCAGTTTCTTTCCAAAAATTCTTGTGCTTTCAGGGAGGTGATATGTTGTGTCTTCTTTGCATATGCTGTTTGATATATTCTAGTCTGGAGCAGGAGTTCTCTCTGCTGTGTTGATTGTATTTCGTTGCACATGAAATGAAAGACCAAGAAAAACAAGGCTAAGTATAGTTTACTAAATTTTCTACACTACATAATAATGCTCCTTTTCCTTTTGACTTAAAGCTTTGTAAGTGATCTAGGCCTCATAATCATGAGTGTTCCCAGGAAGGTGTGCTGTGTTTTGATTCAGATGTTCAGTATATTGAAGAATAAATTATAATATGAATTCAGGGCATCTATGCTAAATATTTTTCTCTGTAATGAATTCTAATGTGAGCAAAGTTAAACTGGTATAATTTGGAACAGTAGACTTTAGGCAAAATTGGAAGTAGCTGTGTGTGAATATTGATTATTTTGCTCAGAAGCATGTGAAAAACCTCATCGTGCCTCAAAGCACTGTTTCCTTAGCATGTGGTGATATGACAAGGGAGAATGGTCTTTGCTGAGGAGGGGTAGATTTAGATTAAATATTAGGAGGAAATGATCCCCTGTGGGGGTGCTGAGCCCTGGCACAGGGTGCCCAGAGAAGCTGTGGCTGCCCCACCCCTGGAAATGTCCAAGGCCGGGTTGGATGGGCCCTTGGAATAACCAAGGATAACTGGGATAGTGGAAGGTGTCCTACCCATGGCAGGGGTGGGATGAGATGGGCTTTAAGGTTCTTCCAACCCAAAATATTCTGTGAATTCAGGATAAGTCAAGTCAGGTATTTACAACATTGGTGTATGGTAAAAACCTCCGTGCCACAAGATTTTTTCATTGATGCTTTTTATTGAGTAGTTATCTTCTAGGTGCTTACTAGCAGAGGTCGCTTAATTTAACATTGAAATAGTTTTTATTAGTAGTAAATAAGTGTCAGTTTGGACTAATAAAAATCCATTGTTGTGACCAAAGTGTGGACAAAGAAATGACTCCTAAACAGAGCATATGCTTCAACTTCAGAGACAAAGAAATGCCAGCATAATCACCTGAAAAATATGAAAAGCAGTCCATGGAATAATTTTCTGTTTCAGACAGAGAATAAAACATTAGCTCTAAGAGTAGCTAAGGTTCCATTTTGCAAGTGACTCTGCTGTTTAAAGTGATTTTCTGATAGGCATGCAGCAACTCAGAAAGCAGCAGGATGCCTCACTAATGGCATTTGAGAGCCCTAAAATATAGTTTCATCTGAATTTTGAATATTGTTATATTGATATGCTGTAAAAAAACCCATCAGTTTCATTGCCAGGCACAGAATCATCTCCATTTTTTATGCTGCTGAATCCAGTCACTGTCCTTTCCCCCTGTGCTTATTTTTGTTCTTATTTTTAGTTTTACCTCTTTTTTTCCTGCTTTAAACTTTAATTGCCATATAGAACTCTACTCTCCTGATTGTATGTGTTACATAGTGAGGATTGGAATGTTAGCTGAAAGATGGGGAGAGGAATCTGCCATGCTGAAAATGCAAAAGATTTCCTGTTATTGTTACTCAGTTTGGTGCGAGTTAGTGTCCCTGGGGCAGCTAAAGCACTGCCCAAGCTCTCCTTGCTTCATGGAAATGCACAAGTGGTAGCAGAGGATAAAACCCCTTGGTGTATCCAGTAATACTCTGATTGTGGTTAGTCCCAGTTCTGTCTTTAGAACACATTGTTCCTAATAAAATAAATGCACAAAGTGGTATGGCCTGCTCCAGCTGCAGAGTGTTACTGGATGCTTTGAAGGAAGGTAATTATTTGATTTATTTCTAGACTTGAAATTTTGAGAAAATGTCTCATTGAAATCCGACTCCCTCAGTGGGCAGAGCATGGATTGTGCAGTGTGCACGTAGCAGGCATTGTTAGGTACATGCAGGAAATCCATATTTTGTATTGCTGTGGATAAAACCAAATCTATAAATACCTCAGTGTGTAGTAAGGATGCTTGTCTGATGCTGTGGGGTTTAAGTGGCTGGAGTTAATCTGAAAGTAGGGAAAAGAAATTGACAATGGACCGGTGTTGTTGAATTGGAAGTAAAAAACAGGATATGTTCAGAATTTTAGTGTTTTTAGTGTTCAGAATTTGCAGGAAGCTCCAAGCTTCATGTTATAAATAGAAATGGAGAAAATGAACCTGGCATCCCTGTGTTTATGCATTATAGTGTTCCCTGAGAGGTTTCTGCAGATACATATTGTGGATTTATGTAGGATATAGATGCTGTAATTGCCTAACAGAATAATTCTAAAACCAGAGCACAATCCTTACAGAGCTGTAGAAGGAAGGAGCATTGGTGCAGTAGGAGCACAGCTCCCTCTTTTTCCCCATCTAGCACTGTGGGGAGCAGGAGTGGATGGAACTCATCCTGCAGAAGCATTTGCTGTTTGGTTTGGTTGTGCTGCAGCCATTGGCACTTTCTGCTGCCATCAGTAAGTCAGGGGCACAGGACACACAGGTTCAGGTTTTTATCAGAGCCTGCCTAATGGGGAAAAATGTGGAAGAAGGGGCATTATCATTAAATAGAGAATGTAATAAAGAACAGCAGTGGAAGTTGAAGCCTTAGATATCAAGGTCCAGCAGCAGGGTTCTTCCCAACCACTTCATTGTTCCCTGGGCTCTGTTGCTTTGCTGCTTATCTTAAAGCAGATGCAAGGAGGATTTTTTTTCCTAAATAGTAATTTCACTTACCTTCTCCAGAGCCATTGTGGAAATTGTTGTTTCCATAATATTGATTATGAAGAGCGTGGGCCTTGAGTTTTGTCCAAACTGAGCCTGGCTGAGCCATAAGTGCTGTGTGATGGTTCCACTGGGGCTGGAGGGACTGGGAAGCAGCGAGTGTGTGGGAAGGTCTTAGCTGAGGTCTGTGTTCAGATAGAAGATTCTTAGCTGAGGTCTGTGTTCAGGTGGAAGATTCTTAGCTGAGGTCTGTGTTCAGATAGAAGATTCTTAGCTGAGGTCTGTGTTCAGATAGAACATTCTTAGCTGAGGTCTGTGTTCAGATAGAACATTCTTAGCTGAGGTCTGTGTTCAGATAGAACATTCTTAGCTGAGGTCTGTGTTCAGATAGAACATTCTTAGCTGAGGTCTGTGTTCAGATGGAAGATTCTTAGCTGAGGTCTGTGTTCAGGTGGAAGATTCTTAGCTGAGGTCTGTGTTCAGATAGAGCATTCTTAGCTGAGGTCTGTGTTCAGATAGAGCATTCTTAGCTGAGGTCTGTGTTCAGATGGAAGATTCTTAGCTGAGGTCTGTGTTCAGGTAGAGCATTCTTAGCTGAGGTCTGTGTTCAGGTGGAAGATTCTTAGCTGAGGTCTGTGTTCAGGTAGAAGATGCCTGCTGTGGTTCCTAAGGGTAGTTATCTACCCTTAGGCAGCATCTGCAGTGTGCTCCCAGGAGGCTCCCTGGCAGTGGGCTGTGTGAGCTCAGCCAGGTGTGCCAGGAGTTTGTGGCAGGTAGCAGAGTCACAAGGCACAGTGGCCAATTCACTGTTTACTAGATCACATTGGTGTCCTTGTAGATCATACTTACTAGTTTAAATGGAGTTACTAAATTAATTTTTTAGCATTAGTTGAATGACTGTGTTGTTAAGTATCAAAGAAAGCCATCGGGCACGGGGTGCTCAGTGTCCCTTTCACCCTGCCCCAGCATGGACAGCAGTGATAGCAGCACTGCCCCCAGCACCTGCTGGTGCTCCAGTGCTCCAAGTCAAAGGCTGATTTTTCAAAAAATAGTTCTCAAGTTTTCTTTAAGAAATAAAAAAAAAAATTTGCTAAATTTTCAGTGAGCTTCAAAGCTTTTCATGTGCTCATTAGTAATGTGAATGTTTCCTCTAAAGGATTGTGTGTTGGAAGGGTTGTTTTGACTTAGTTGAATGTGCATTGCATGCTTTATTGGAAATGAAGGCACAGATCAGCATGCAGCTCCAGCCTGCAGCAGTGACTGTGCTCCAGGAGCCCTTGCCCTATGAAGTAATGATTTTTAAATGCTGTTATGTATGGATTCACTCTGGTACAACTTGGGTTTCATCCTTTATGACTAATGAAGAATATTGTTAGCATAACTAAAACCACCTATGCTACATTCCCACAAGTTTATGGAAGATGGGAGTGGAAACAGTGCTGAAAAATTAAAGACTTTACTGCTGTCCTCGATGAAGACTTAGAATTGCTTCAGTACCTTTCATAGTAAAGGCAGAGACTGTGGGAAAATTAACTTATGTTTACATTGACAAGCAATATTATATTAGTTCTTTAAATGATGCATTTTATAACTCTGGTGTCCATAAAATGCTTAATTAATTCAGTGTTTTGAAGTAGCTGGGTTGTTGGACAGTGTTGTTGTGATACTCTTTTTCCATTTGACTAACAGTATCCTTTTGAAAACATATTTTCACATATTTTCCTAGTGGCATGATAAATTTTTGTGGCTGTCATTCATTGACATGAGAATCTCAGTGAGGTTTTTAAAGATGCTTTGAGTCCTTATTTTGAGGTGTGGTAGAGAAGTTTTCAAATTTTGACCCTTAAGACTCAATGAAGTTACCATTCAAAATACGGGTTTATAACATCATGTTTTTGCTGAGGCATGAGGCAGTCCTGACTTGTATTTCTTTATGGTGACAGTGTAATTTTATCTATTTTGTTTTTAAAGAAAGAAAGTTTTGTTATTCCCCAGGAGTCACCTAGGAATGAATCTCATGGGCTGCTCCTGTCATTGATAACTTTTGTTTTAGGATACCCAGTGGTGGATAAATATGTTAATGAGGTGACTCTTGACTTCACAGTTTCTCTGTTGCTTTTCAGTGCATTCCAAAATCCAGCTCTGCTACCTTAACAAGTTCTCACACTTGATTTTCTCTAGTCTGGTATGTGTTCACTTATCTACTTCTATTCTTAATTGCTGGAGGCAGTCCTCCCACTTACACTGTTGGATTTGTGTGGAGCTGGTAAGAAATTCAAATGAAGCCCTGCTGAGAATAGGATGAAGCTGAAGGAGTGGGAGAGAGAAGTAGAACACACTGATGGTATTTACTAGAGCTGCCTGTGCAAAATGGTGAAACAACCCATATTGATTGTCAAGCACATTGATAAGGGATATATGTAAAGAAATGAACGTATTGTGTCATAACACTTAATGGCATGGTTCAAGGATCATTCCTCTTGCTTAATTTTGCTTCTGTGGTCAAGTTGTCCTGTAATTGTTCATGTCTGAAATACAATTTGGAAAGTAATTTTGCGAAGTACTAGTGGCAATTCCTTTGCTGTTAGCATCCTAGGCTGGCTAATTCTCTGATTAATCAAATCATATCAGTATAATTGGCCTTGTTCTGAAAAACTTGCTTCTGTATTGATGTGTTATAAGAGTTTTGGGGTGTGGGTCCATGGGAATTCCCTCTTCCCCTCAGTGTCAGTGAGGGTGGTCCCCAAGGGGCAGGGAGCAGGTTGGGTGAGCGCAGCCCTGGCTCAGCAGTGCCCAGCTCCCCTCTCTCCTGGGAGCTTCCTGGGGCTCAAATCCTCATTTTGGGGTAGGCAGGGGCGTGCTCAGCGTGGCTGCTGCAAACCCAGCCCTGCTTGTACCTCTTGGCAGCTCCTGGCCATGCCAGGCTGCAACCTCCAGGCTTGGGATGTGTCCTGGAAACTTCTTGTTTTTCAGCACTTCAGAGACAGAGGAACCTTTTTTCATTCCTCTGGGAGCTGTTGTGTGTCAAAGTGCTTTTGTGGGAGAATTTGTTCATGGAAAAACATTTGCCCTAGCAACTGTACAGATGGGTATAATTGGTAAAAATAGGAAAGAGGGTTATGGGTTGTGGTCATTAATTAAAAGTGGAGGTCTTGACCACTGCCATTGTGGCCTAGATGGGTGCCTAGTCCCGTAGGGCACTTTTAATTTGCTTTGTTTAACAAAAGTTACAGAATCAATGGCAAACAAACATATTTTGTCATTGCAAAAACCCAAACCAGTTTAAGCAAAGTTCTCATAAATAGATGGTGTCAGATGAGATTTTGTAACAAACCCCTGTAATTTGTAAGACTTTAACCTAATGTCCATAGATAGTCTCTCAAGTATGAATAATTGCTGGCAGTTAATGCTCTGCATTGCAAACTGCCCTGAAGTGCAGATCTGTTGTATTTTAAGGTCTTTAGATAAACCTTCCAACAAATTAAGCTGTTTCTTTGCAGTGGAGTACTGACAGTTGTGTTTAATATCTTTACCAGAGAAAGCTTTAAACCTATATTGTATAAATACATTGTTTCTAATGCTCTTAAAAGCAATGTTAAATTGTCCTCAACAAGAAACATATGGCTGTAAATTCTGACATACTCCATGCTCTGTCCTGTCAGAAGCAGAGTGTGCAATGTGGAGGATATTTAATTTAAAAAATTGGGATAAGGGTCGTGAATTGTATGCTAGAAATAGAAAATAAGATTAGAGGTTATGTTTCAGGCATGGAGCTGTCTCTGGGGGGGGAACAGAACAAGGTTACTTCAAGGTTTGGAGCCTGGCTGGGGGATGGGAGAAGGGAGGAAATCCAGCAGTGGCTAAAAATGGTGCCTGGGGGAGTTTGTAGTAATGCACACAATAGGAGTTGCCAGGCTGAGGAATTGCCCTGATGCTGAGCCTTGTGCATTGTAGCCTTCTCCTTGCTGGTGCCAGATTAGTCATGGGCAGTGCTTGGTACCAGAGGGGGGGGTCCTGGCAGCAGCACAGACAGTCCTGGTGCTGAAAAGGTCACTTTCTCTAAACCTGATCCTGGGGAAATGTGTTTGGAAGCTGCCTGGCCAAATCCATGGTAGATGCATCAGCTGGTATTGAGACATTGCTTAAATGAATTTGGCATCTTTGCAATGTCTCGTGGCTGGCAGAACTTCCCTGTGTCACTGTTGGGGCAGCAGAAAAGCCCTTTGTCAATAAAAGCTGCTGGGAAGGAGTGTCAGCATGGCTTGAGTCACCTAAATATCATTTAACTGAAGCTTAGTCTTTCATGTTGCTAATAAATGTTAAGTATAATTGACACATCAGAAGATGCCACTTAAAATTTTAAATGTTTCTGTCCTGTCTTAGTTTGTGAACAAAATCCAGCTCTTTTAAGGAGTGTGGAGAGGAGCCCTAGCATGTATTTGGTTAGGGGTGGGCTTGGGATCTCCCACTTGGGTGTGTGCCACTGGTGGGACCTGGTGCTTCAGGGGGAGCACACCTGAGGTTTCAGGAAGATCTAACAAATAATCAAAGTTTAAGTCTCCAGGTTTGCCTCTGGATGTTGTATTTCTACTGCATAGATCAATCCCATTGTGTTAATTTGTTTTATGGATTAAAACATTACATTTGTTTCTCTTTCAAAATGCATTATACCAGCATAAATATCCCATTGTATCCTCTGCTGCACAAAAGAGTTCTTGCACAACCCAGTGCAGAAATATTTGGCACATAACCTGGTGACAAATCATGCCCATGATTGAGGGCTTAGTTGTTTATATAAAACTCTCAGTACTTTTAATTTCAGGACGTGGTAAAGTGGTGTGACTGTGTTTTGTACGTTGTAGATCAGGATTGATAATTATTTAACTACTGATGATTTTATTGGGAAATATTTGAGAGTTCTTTAGTGAAGAATTTTCAACCTAAGAACAAGGCAGATTTTGTTTTAAAGGCAAAAATCCCATTCCATCAGTATTTCTGTGCACATCAGCGTGACTGCTGTGTGCCTTTCCCTGCTGTATAGTTACTGCAGAGCTCAGGGTCAAGAGGGAGGAGAGGGCCAGCAGAATTCTGTGTATGCATTTGTTAGCAAAGAGCTATTGGGGAAGTTATTTATACTCCTTGGTAGCATCTACACCAGATTTATTTTCCAAAGGTGTAAATTTGTTTGTATTGAGAGAAATTAACTTTGTTTTTAACAATGTTAACTCTGTTTTGAAAGAAGCAGCAAAACAATTGTTAAAATATTAAAATACTTGCTTTTCTTAATAAAAGGAAAATAACTTTTATCAAGCTAGTCTTCGTAGGAAAAGCATACAAAATGTAAGCCCCAGGTAACAATTGCTTTTGAAGAGAGAAATTTCTTACAGCGGTCTCTGTGTAAGGAGTAGATGGAGGGGACCCAGGGCTGCTGCAGAGTTCCTCAGTGTGCAGCTTTTTGATGTTGACCTGTGGCTTATTTTGGCATTTATGTTGTGTGGATGAGAAGCAACAAATGATTGTGTGACTGAAATAGCAGGTGGGATTACTGGAGCAGCTAATGGAGGGCTCTGGAATCTGGATCTCAGCGCTGGGAGCTGCTGCTGCTGCTGCTGTGGCCTTGGCTGGGCAGGGCAGAGGATCCTCTGTGCCCAGAGCTGTGCCTGAAGCAGCTGCTGGCAGCACTTGCAGGAGCTCGAGCAGCTCCTGGGGAAGGAGTTTTCAGTTGTGTGCTGTGTAAAGCAGAACAGCCAGATAAGCACTGAGCTCTGGGTGGTCTCCAAGGGGGAGATGTTGCAGGTGGCAAGTTTGGGCTCTGTCTTTTCCTTTGAATTTGTATTAGAGATTTATAAACTCTATATTTAATCTTATAACTAATCCTATTTTGGCTCCAGCTATGCAAGATGAGTTAGGGCTATTTTAAAAATCTCATCTATATTTAATTAAGCTTTAAAAATTCTGGCCTTAATGAGGAGGTGAATTCTGTGCCCAGGACACACAAGCAGCTTTTTTGATCAGAAAAAATGAGGAAAGGTTATGAAGTATGCATGCTACTGCTCCTACTTTGCTAATCTTTATGATCTCAAATTACTTGTCACCACTGTTCCTTCATCAGCTACAGAGATCAGTTCTACATATTATAATATATTACAAACCCTAGATTTGTTAGAAATAAAGCATTTTGACAGTTCCAAAAGTCTCCTGTTACAGAAATCTAGTTCAAGAATGATTTTTAGAATTAAAGTGAAAACTACTCAGCTACTACTACTATTTATGGAATTGCTATTTACAGTAGTATTATGCTTTTATAGTATTATGTACACACTAATGTTTGGTTTTGTTGTGGGGAGGGAGGCTGTAATTCACACTGGATTGCTCTGGTTTATTCATATCCTGTGACAGTGAATCAGATACTGCTGTCTATATACAGACTGAATTGCCAGCCAGCTTTGGGCCCAAATATGGTAAACATAATTATGTTCATTTGCTGTAAAAATACATTCTCCTTAGTTTAACATTTTCATGATTACAGTTTTCTGGTAATTCCATAATTTTCAACATGAGAGGGATATGAAAGGCGTAATCATCGTGTCTCTCTCTTCAGTGGAGAAGATATTTTGTTTTCCTGGGCAAAGCTCCAGCTGTTCAGTGATGAATTTATTGCTGCTCAAATACAGTGAGCCCATAAAGCATTTGGAAAGGCTGTTCCTGGGACAGGAGCTGTGCTCTGGAGACAGAATCTCTGTGTGCACAGACAGCAAAACCCCGTGGCTGCAACTGTCCTGTGGCACTGAGGGATGTGCTGATGTCAGTTTTTCTGATATGGACTCCTCTTCCTTATTTTTGGAAATGAAATTAATATCATTTCAGAATACTTAATACTTCTCAAGTAGGAGACTTTGAATGAATGAGTTGGGAGAGCATTAAGTTAAAGCTCCTACTCTGTACTGAAGGGAATAAATATTGGTAAATACTGGATTAGGTTTTAATTTCAGTCACAAAGGAGTGTTTATGGTAATAGTGAATGAAAAAGAGGATAGTTTCCTCATGCTAGATGGTACATGCTGGTATGCCATTTCATTTATGCAAGGGGGTTAGGGTTAGTACATATAATGCAGCTAAGAAAGTGCATTTGCAGGGTTTTTTCATTGCTTTGATGTAGTCTGGTATCGAGAATGTTGTAGATGAATTCTGTGGCAAGTGTTGAGAATTCAGGAGCAGCATAGTAATTTGGGTGAGGAAAGATTGTTGGTGTTGAGTTACTCCAAATGTTTTGAAAGCTTTCATCATCCTTGCTGCAAACAGGCAAAAAAATCACATACAGGCTTTACAGGATTTGCTGTACATAATCTGTCTCATGTTTCTAGTACTCAGAACTTCCTTCTTCATAGAAGAGCTTTAAATGTGTGGATGAGCTATAATTTTCTCCGCCTTGAAATACTACTTTTATCCAACACCACTAAAATAATTGAAATGCCTACTGAAGTTACTCTGAGTTTGGCTTTTTTAAAGTTGTATAGCATCACAAACTCCTAAAACAGTTTGGCTTAGGGATATTTATTTCAGTGGGAAAATGCAAGCGTGTGTGTGCTGGGAAGTGCAAGTCCTGGGGCATTTCTGAAATGTGGGATCTGTGTTTGCAGGAGCAGCAGAAGGGCTGTGAGTCTGAGAGGGAACAGCTGAGCTGGGATGAGGAAATGTTTCTGTTTGCAGAGGAGTTGTAAACAGTGTGTCCTTGTGGCACTCCTGTTCACTGCCTTTGGCGGTGCTGGGGGTGGAGAGAGTGACAAAGTAAAAGTGGCTGATTCAGGCTCCAAAACAGATCCACCTCAACCTCTTTATTTTATCCCTTGGAGGTTATAAATGGATTTGTAGGGAAAGGCAAGAGCAGGGTGAATTTGTGGGCAGTACTGATTTAAAACTGTCCTCAACAGCTGGCTGGGGGTTCCTGAGCCTGTGGTCAGACTGTCCAGTCACCCAAGGGAGCCCCTCTGGCAGGGAGGGTGATGAGAGACCAGAACTGCTCATTAAGTTGGAAATGTGGCTAAACCATGGATTTATGCTGAGACATAAGGCTGTGTCTGGTTCTTCCAACAGGGCAGTTCCCTTCCAGATCTTTTCTTCTGACTCTGCCATTCAGCATCAAGCTGATGTTTAGCAAAGCCAGTCAGCTATAGCACTGAGATCACCTTCCTCAATGGTAATGATCAGACCAGAGCCCATCACTTTTTGTGTGAGGTTTGGATTCTTTTTCCATGTATGAGTTAATAAATGTATCCCTAATTATTCTAGTGTCTTTAGTCCCTTAGTCCTGTATGTGTGTATATATATATATGTGTGTGTGTGTGTGTGTGTGTGTTAGAGCAGGCAGTATGTCATGCCTGAATAGTGTAATTTTGACCTGGGTTCTTATTCCCACTTGTCTTTCCAAGTCTTGTTTAAGGTGTGATTTGTTCAGGACAATGAAAGCTTCCTCAGAAGAACCTAACTGTTGAAGGAAGATGTGTTGAAGAATGTCTGTCATTTGTTTCTCTGTGTGCTTGGTCAAAGAGCAGGAATTATTCCCATTTTTCTGGGTGTGAAAGCTTTTTCTGCAGTGTTTGAGTCCATGGACAAATCCTTTTAAGCTGATGAGAATAAAGCTCTACGTGGAGCCTTCTGCCTGGTTTCTTGATCTGCACTGACTCAGCAGTAACTAAGCTCTTCAAAGTGATTTCCTAAAACTCTTTAAGAAATTTTAGTAGAAATTTCTAGCATGGATCTTAAAATGTGTACTGAAAACATCTCTTCCCAGTTACTGAAAACGAAATACGACATTTGCTTGTGCTGGAAAGCTGCAATTGATGGTGTAACAAGGAGTTTAACTCTTAACCTGACTGTGTGGGAGACACCACTAACTGGACCTGGAGCTAAACATGTGCCTGAGTTCATCACTGAAGTGAGCCCAGAGGTTTAAGATGTAACCTCATGGTTACAGTAGGATGGTTTAGTGTTGGACTTTTTTTTTTTTACTGTTTTTTATTGTATTGTGTTCACCCCCCATGGGAAAGCTGCTTTTCTGCATAAACTGGGAAAATGTTGATTTTTGGAGTTTTCAGTACACAACTGAGAAACAAATAAATTTGTTTTCTTAATGCTTTTTTTTTCAGTGAAGTTTTAAAAAGCAAGCACTATCATAGACTGTGTTTACATTTATATTTTTGAATACAGTAATCAGGAGTGACAGGGCGAAGAAGAATTGTGGGTGGCTTCTGCTTAGAAGGACTTGAAGTGTGGATGTGATGGTGGTGGGGGTGCAAAGACAGACCTGGGAATTGTCTCAGGTGGCCATAACTGGACCAATGTGCATAAGCCTGACCAAGTAATATTCCTGTTCCACATAATATAACTAAATATTTCTCTAGCTCAAGACTTCCCTTCAGCAGGAAGTGAATCTGTAGCCTAAAAAGATCATTTACAGGAGCATGTTAGTTTAATCTCAGGATTTTGTAGAAGTTGTCAGCTGACTGTCCCTGGGTTGAAACCCTTCCTGCAGTTTTTGCCTCTGGTTGGAAGGGCAGTTTCTTTTCCCATGGATGGCTGTCCATGTGCCCAGGTGTCTCCTCCTGAGCAGTCCTGTAGAATCAAAGAATTCTGCAGGTGAGCTGGTCTGGGAGGCAGAGCTGTGCCTGTTCTACTGAAATTTGTGCTGCTTATGCTTGTTCTCAGTCTGGTCCCATGAGGTTTTCCTCATCCCAGCACATTTTCCAGCTCTCCTGGGGAAGTGTGGTGGTGAGTGCACCCTTCTGGGAGATGGAGCCTGGAGTCTCCCTTGGCTGCCAGTCATGTGTGGGAATTTCTCTTGCTGTGTGCAGGGGCTTTGTTAGGCTGTTTCCCAAAAGAATGGGCATTATTTTCTTTCTGTTTTCAAAGGGGAGCTGGGCCTGCTTTCAGAATAGGTAACATAAGCACCTATTGCCAAGGGAGGGTTGAAGCAGTGATCCTGATCTGACACAGGCATCTATTTTTGACATTGGCTGAGGCACACCAGGCTGAAAGAAGCTCTGATTTAACACATTCCTTTCACCAGCTCTTCCTTTTGCTGCCATGTCTTACTGCTGAGACTTGAGTTAGTGCTATTTCAAGTGTTGTGTGTTTGACTTCAAACAAAGTTCAACAACTCTCCTGATGGGCTGTAGGCTCTGCCTTGGAAAAATCCAGTTCCCTGGGCTGGCAAATCTGAATCTGAGTGAGGGACATTGCATGTGTATCTTTTAGGGAGTGTAGTTACACAGGTTTATAGGGTTTTTGCTTGAAGGAGGTGAGGCGGTGTAGTGCTGAGCAGGCAGGACCCTCAGTACTTACCTAACTCCCCAAATTTGATGTTCTTCAGCCTTTTCCACTTCTCTCTGTTTCTGGGGGATTTTCAGGACAGAATTGTTGGTTATTTGGATTTTTTGGGCAGGCCGTAGACATATTTTTGGCTTTGCTTGTCATTTTGGGCACCTAACAGAAATGCACCCCAACAGGATTGTTCAGTACAGATGCAGAAGACAGAAATAAGCACAAATAATTTGCGTTGTTGCTTTAAGGAGTGTCATTTTGAAGGGAAGAAAACTCCAGACAAAAGCATAATAAATTAGTTCAGAGACTGTCTGTAAATACCAGGTAGATATATCATCAGTGAAATTGGTCTTTTGAGTTAATAGAACCAGGTTGCTGGTTTAACAGACCTCAGTGCTTTGGTGGTCATTGCTTCACTGCTAAGTGAGAGCAGGTTCCAAATTAATAAATGAATGTGGAAATGTGAGGTGCTCAGTTTGATTCCAGTTGAGCTGTGCTAGCTGCACAGGCCCTGGGGAGCTCCCTGGCAGCTCTGCTCCCCAGCTGGGGCAGGGAGGACATGGGGCACTGCCAGGGGGGCTGCTGGGACACCCTGGGAATGGGATGTGTCCAACAGGAGCTTCATGGATTCACTAAGGATTCACTTGACTACTTTTTTCTTTTGGTTTGGTTTTTTTCCTCCAACTGTTCTGGGCAAGCAGCCAAAAAAAGGAATCCCAATGAGCAATTCATGAGCTAACAAGAGCTAAAATGATTTTGGTGTAATGGTGTATTTCTGACTTTCCTCCATCCTCCTCTAATAGGAGATTTTTACAACTTGGGTTTGCACCCAAACTAAAAAGCCCATCCAGGAGGTGCCTGGGTCTCCTGGAGGCTGCAGCCCACCCCATTAGAAGAAAGCCTTGGAAAGCAGTGCTGGTTTCCATCCTGGATCTGTGGCTCCAGCCCAGAAGCAGTTGGGGTTGGGTGAGGAGAGTCCTCTCCCTGCTGCCATTCCTGGGCTGCTGGGGCTCTTGTCCTGTGCCTGCATCCTGCAGCTGTGGGAGTGAGTCTGGAAAAGCCCTGAGCCTCCTTTGCCCTCCTAGTGAAGATAATCAATACTTGTCAACCCCTATAAAAGCATTTGCATGCTTTAAGTATTTATGATGTGTTGGTAAGCAATTCCAGGTGCAGAATAACTTGGTTGGTGTCAGAGGTGGATGCTATTTTCTGCCAGCCAGCATTACTTGAAGGTGGCTCTTCTTGTTGATTTTTGAAACATAGTTCCAGCTCTTGTATTATTCTGAAAAGTTTTGTGTTCACAACAGTGTTTGAAAATGAAAAAAAATTAAAGCCCACATACATTTCATCTCATGTGTTTGCTCTTCATGGGTGGATTGGATATATTAGACAGGTGCCATTCCTGTGGCAATTTTAATAAAAATAGATGTGGTGTATTGATGAGAGTAGTGGAAAAGTTGTAGTCAAAGTCAGAATTTAATTTATCAGGTTGAGATTTGCTGCTGAAATTAGAACTGTTTTTTATATTGAATCCCTGGTCTGGGATTCAATTCCAGACCAATTCCAATTTCTAGTAATTTCAAAATTCAATTTCTAGTATTTTTGAATAGATATGTTTTGTAGATGCACTCCATCTTCAGTTTGGGAGAGTGTAGAATGAATTAACTCCCAGTTAAAAATGTGATGTCTGTCTTAAAATACCTCCCGAAAAGTAGCTGGGGTGTATTTTAAGGGGATACCTGACTGGTTTTTTTTTACCTGATTATTGATGAGGATCCTGAAAAGTTTACTTGGAGGAGTTTCCACCACCTTAGTCCCCTTGTGCTGTTGCCTGCCCTCAGTGACCCGTGCAGCAGGGGGTTCCTGGCTGTTCTGGGGCTGCAGCACCTGGGCACAGGTGCCACCCTCTGCCAGCTCCCACCTGGGCCTCCTTCCCATTTCTCCTGGCTCAGTGGTGCCCGTGCTGTCAAACCAGCCTGCTGCCATGGAGCTTGCACAGCCAGGGCTCTGTGCAGCCTCCTGGAGCCCTCCTGCCCCCCTGGCAGCCAGGTGCTGCTCTGGCACCCAGGGCTGTGCCCAGCTCTGTGCCCCACGGCTGGCACACACACATTGGATGGAAAATCCTTTCCTTAGGGTTTGTCCTCCTGAGAAGCTGAGAGGCCTCAGGAACAAAATGCAAACAATGGTTATCTGCTGCTGTGGGATGCAACAGGTGCATCTGGGCTTGGTCTCATGTGGATGTTTCTAATTAATGGCCAATCACAGTCAGCTGGCTCAGACTCTCTGTCCGAGACACAGACTTTTGTTCTTTCTCTCTCTTTCTCTCTCTTTCTCTCTCTTTCTCTCTCTTTCTCTCTCTTTCTCTCTCTCTCTCTCTCTCTCTCTCTCTCTCTCTCTCTCTCTCTTCTCTCTCTCTTTGTCTCTCTTTCTCGCTCTCTTTCTCGCTCTCTTTCTCGCTCTCTTTCTCGCTCTCTCTCTCTTTCTCTCTCTCTCTTTCTCTCTCTTTCTCTCTCTCTCTTTCTCTCTCTCTCTTTCTCTCTCTTTCTCTCTCTCTCTTTCTCTCTCTTTCTCTCTCTCTCTTTCTCTCTCTCTCTTTCTCTCTCTCTCTTTCTCTCTTTCTCTCTCTTCCTCCCTTCCTCCCTCCCTTCCTTCTCTTCCTTCCTGCCTTCCCTTCCTCCCTCCTTTCCTTCCTTCTCTATTCCTACCTACCCTTCTGATGAAATCCCTTCTTCTATTCTTTTAGTATAGTTTTAATATAATATATATCATCAAATAATAAATCAAGCCTTCTCAAACATGGAGTCAGATCCTGGTCTCCCCTCACCCTCAGACCCCTGCAAACCCCATCACACACGTCCTTCCGAGCTGTGCTTTCCTCTCCAGGCTCTTTGCAGCTGGATGCCCACACACAAATTGTTGTTCCTGGTCCCTCTTCCAGCCCTGAGCCAGCTGTGCTAGGGTCAGAGGGACAGAGGGACATTGAGCACTCCTCAGGACGTTTCCTTGCCCTCCTGCTCCCAGTTTGCTGTGCAGGTGTTGAGGACCATGTGGAGTATCTTTGGTTTAAGGTGTTCACATTTGGGCATGGGGTGGCCTGGCCAGTGAGGGATGGGATGTACACGTTAGTGGCAGGAACCTGTGAGGGTGGAATGCCACCTTTCCTTGTGGAGCGACTTTGGACTGGCACCACATTTGTATCTCTAAATGTCAGGGAGACTTCTGTGTGTTTTTGACAGGAGGCCCTTGGCTCTGGCAGCTTCCTGGCCTTTTGGCCTCACCGTGGGTTTGTTTGTTCAGGCTGTTCCTGGGTAAGCAATCTGGCTGCTCTGGCTTGTCTCTTTTGGAGTTAGCTTTTTTTGAACATTAATTTGTTTTACATAAATGGTGGGTGTGGTGTTGAGTTCATCCTGAGATTTGGAATCTGTATCTTATCTAATTAAAACCAGCATGAAATAGCATGAAAAGTTACATTCAAAAAGTTGGTTCAGGTGTTTTGGACTATCTTACTCTTCTGTGTTTTATTGCATATTCTCTGGAAGGACAACAGAATCCATAAAGAACACCAACTGAAGGCAAACTTTTGCCAGTTTTTAAAGTTGAGGTCAGAACAGTTGAGGTCAGAACCTTTTTTAAAGTACTGTTTCCTCTGCTCAATTTCTTGTGTTGATTCAGGGAAAAAGCTTCCTCCTCTTCTAGCAGGGTAATCCCAGACAGGACAGATGGGGGATTGGAGTCCTCATGCTGGTCCAAAACAAACTGAGGGGTACCAAATTCCACTTGTCTGAAAGTCTTCCCTGTTTATTCATATCTCTTGTGACTGGTGAAGTTAGGAAAAAGCATTTTTCTGGGAAGTATCTAAGCAAAAATATTTGGATGCTACAGTTAAAAAAACTAGCGAACAGATTTGCATTTGCACTCATTTTCCTGCAATTTCTGTTTCCTCTATGCAAGTGGGACCATTTTTAGAGGAGCTTGTGCAGCTGATTGCCTGGGAGTTCAGGCACTTCAAACTCGTAGCAGTTCCTTAACTTTGGCATTAACTCCTTGAAGTGAGGAAGCAAACAGCATGTTGGGCTTTTCCAGTAGGGCTTTGCCAAGAAGGGTAGTGGAGCTGGGTTTATATTATATATTATATTTTTATTATATATTAGTTCTGTTAAAGTGTTCGATAGCACCTGAACAGCACTGTTTTGGTTTTGATTACATAAAAGAAGGACTGAAATACCTTTTTGTGTGGTAGGGTAACTTTCTTGGTAGTTCCTTCACTTGGTTTCTGTGAGTATTTCTGTTTTCCCACAAAATGAAGTATAAGCTTAAGGTTATATTTTGGGTGATAATATGCTGCTCCTGTATCACTAGAAGGAAACCTTGGTTGCTTTTCCCCCCTAAGATGCCAAGAGGTAGATTGGCCTGAAGCCCCTGCAGTTCAGTGTGGAGCCCTCACATTTAATGCACACACCGAGAGCGTGGGAACCTTCTGTGCTTCACTTTGTCAGGAAAAGATGCAAAAGGAGGAGTGTTTATTTTGTATGTAGCATGTCAGAGTGCTCATTACAGAGTTTCAGACATGATATTCAGACACGTCTGGTGTTGAGGCGTGCAGCTTTCCTCTCTCTGAATAAATAGTATTCAGCTGAAGAGACAAGCTGTCCTCTTTAAGATTCTGTGTAGGTTTTCTTACAAGGGAATTTTCAAGCTGAAGAATTGAGTAAGTACCTGCAAGTTTGACTACAAAATTGTCTAGAAGTAAAACACAATCATTTGTCATTTTTGTTTATAACTGTAGAAAGTATGAAGCCACCGTTTTTTTTCCTGTTCATTGCATTTATGTTCTTTTAGGATGCAGCAAGTTTATGTAATGGCTAAATATCTGACCATTCCAAATGAGTTCAGTGTGTTTGATCCTGAAAGGCTCTGTGTGTAATCACTAAGCTGAGGTGCATCTCTGATGAGCCTATCTAAATCAGTACCCTGGAGCTTCAAAACCCTTCCTTCTTCGTTTTTCTTTCATGATCATTTCTTAAGTTCCTCTGCAATGAGAAATTTCATGTCTACTTAGGAAAAACAATCACTAATTTACTTACATGTTGCATTTAAATTAACCAACTCTCTTATTCCATCTACATTTGTATGCAATCAAGGAAACCAATTTAATCATCCTCTCCACTGTAAGACACCATAACTTGTAAAACAAGGAGAAAAATTACTTTCAGCTATGCATGTGATATCAAGACATCCTGCAAAATTATGGTTTTAATGAGTTTTTTTACATTTGACACATTCAGTGTGAATATTGGGAGAAGTAGTTAGGGAGGTAAGTAGTCAGCTTGGAGTACTTTAGGAATGCTGAAATGCATATGGGAGCTTCTTTGAGTTTTAGGTTTTAAAAAGTGCCAGTAAGAAGGAATATTTCCTCTAGATCTCTGAAGCAGAACCATCTGCAGCAATGATTTCCTAAAAAACTTGTGTCCTGTTTTACTGGGAGTGAAACTACCCAGCTCTGGATGTTTCATCCTGCTGTGTCTTGCCTTCTTTCTCTGTGGGATGCTTGTATCCTACATATGTGCCAAAATGGGAGTGGATGAATGAATGAATGCTGTGTGTGTTCAGACAGATGGAAATAAGAAATTTTTCCCCAACCATTCTGACAATATTACTACAGATTTCATTGCTCAAAATATGATAGCTAAAGGAACATTTTGTTGTTAAATGAAAGGGTTCCTGGATTATTCTTCCAAGTGCCTGGGACATTGCAGTTGCTGCAGTAAGGAAAAGGATGTCCTTGTTTGATGGAATCAAGGTGGGGTGAATGTAGGAGAGGGAGAGAGTGGCCTGAAGTGTGACTGGAGCTAGGAGTGGGCAAACTGATGGGAGGAGTTGTATCCTTCTGATGTTTCCTGACCCTGTGTGAGTGTCTGGTATTGAACACCTCGTGCTCCATCCCACCCCAGTTCTGCTGCTCAGGCTCTGTTCACCTTCTGCAGGTGCCCTGAGGAGCTCTTGGCTCTCCAGCTGCACCTGGGTGTGCCAGTAGGAGCGGGGCAGTACAGGAGTTGTATTTCCTCCCCACTTTGCTGTGCTGAGTGTTAATTAGAGCAATCAGATTCCCACCTTGTGAATGAGGGATGCTGCCTGCCCATCTCACTGGAATGGCACATGAATGTTGTATTTCTCAGCTAATCTCAGGTAGGATTAGGCAGATTTGTCTGTTGTTGTACTAAATAAAAAACTAGAGATCTGTATCTGTTGACTTAGTAAACTATTAGAATAAGTGGGAAGTTCTGCAGTAAATTATGAAAAAAAGTTAATTTATTTCATTTTAAAATTATTTTTAAAGGATGAGATCAGAAAATGTGATTAACTCCCCTTGAGCTCTGCAGTAATAACCTTTCACTGTTCTTAACTGTGCAGGACTTGCGCTGGGAATTAAACAGACTCTTAAGTTTGACAGCCTACAATGAAAGAATTAGCAAGAAAATATCCCAGTGTTGAGTTTAGCCACAGGATGACACTGGCTTCTAACAGCCTTTTAAACTCAGTGCAGCTCTCTCCCTTTGGATCTTGGGTGTTGCTGACAGTGTGTGCCCAGAAATGTGAACTGGGACACTGCAGGAGTTAAATTTTCAAACCTTCTCATTGTTCTCTGATGTATAACTTTTTTTTTTTTCCCCCTTCACAGGAAATGACCTAGAGGCCTTACAAATACATTTGTGCATTTTTGTTCTGAGTCTGCAATTGAGGGCAAACGCAGTCTGGAAGCACCACTTGTTAAAGTTACAACGGAAACAACTACCTCAACAAACAGGGAAAGGGGAAGAAGGCTTGCAATAACAAACACTCTAGTTTTTAATAGCTTATACTTGCAAAGTCTTCTGTAAACAGTCCAGATTTTTTTCCCCCCTCCAATATTAAGAAGAGACACTACAAGTAAACTGAGTTGGCAGACTGGATCTGTCAAGACATTTGAAGATATTTGATCTGCTGACATAAGGATTTGCTTTTTCAAGGAAAGAGCCTCTGCACTGCTTTTATAATCGCTGTTGATCGGTGGTTTGCTCCACTTTTCCTGATGCTACTAATGGGAGAATTGTATTAAGGTATTGCTTCTAAAACTGTTACTTGCATTGACAAAATTAACTTTTGTAGATGCAACAGCAAGGGACAATGTTGCGCTCGTGAAGAACTTGGAGGCGATCACTTCCCTGCTCCAGTTGGCCTTTCTGCCTGCGGAGGGGATACCACACAGGGGACAGAGCAGGACTGAGACACTTGGGCTTGCTTTTTGAGTACAGTTTATAGCTGCAGCAGGGCTGCACCCAACATTGAAAACACGGAGTCAGCAGATGTGCTGCCGTTCCCACTGCTGATACAGATTATACAGACGCTTGCCTTTCTGAAATGCCTTTTGTGAAACCTATGTACACAGTCCTGCGCTGTTACTGTACATAGATACCCGAGGAAGGAATTTGACAAGTGATTGTTAATTGGAGAACTCTCTGGACAAGCACTCACTTATGTATTGCTGCAGTGCACAAGAAAGCAAAATGGACTACAAGCGGCGCTTCTTGCTTGGCGGGTCCAAGCAGAAGGTGCAGCAACACCAGCAGTACCAAATGCCCGAGCTGGGCAGGACCCTGAGCGCCCCGCTGGCGTCCCCCAGCACCCCCCTGGTGTCCCCAGCTGCTGCTGGCGGCTGCTCCCACCCCGCCTCCCACACCACTCCCATCGCAGACATCCAGCAGGGAATCTCCAAGTACCTGATGCGCTCAACGTCTTCTGCCGAACGAGCACTTTCCTCACGGACCTTTTCAGCGGCGTGTTCAGGAACTCGCACTACTCCAAGGCAGCTATGCAACTGAAAGACGTGCAGGAACATGTCATGGAAGCGGCCAGTCGACTCACAGCAGCAATAAAACCAGAAATTGCAAAAATGCTGATGGAACTGAGTGCAGGAGCTGCAAACTTCAAAGATCAAAAAGAGTTCAGCCTGCAAGACATTGAGGTGGGTTACCTTGGAGGATGCTGTTTGGCACGTGAGTTTGTATCGTGCCTTCTTAACTGGATTTCTCTTCAAAATCCCTTCTACACCAAAAGTTTTCTCCATCTTGCTGTGTATTTGTGGGTGATGCTGGTGGGAAAAGAAACTCTTCATTTCTTACGTACTAAGAAAGTGCTAAAGTTATTTGCGAGATCTGACCTCCATCTGTGGTAAATTAGGTATTTAATAGGTATTTCTGTAGAAGAACCAACTAGACAAAAGTTTTAAACCATTTTCTAGTTTATGTTAGCTAATGTTTCTAAACCTGTTATGCCATCGTATTGTGAATCAGCCTACACTTCCCTCGGAATGGATAATACCAAGGAGAAACCTGAGCACATGGGAGTAGCATATTGTCATCAGTGTTTCAGTAAAACTACATATTCATTGACTAAAGAGTGATTTCATCACTCTTTGGAACATTTTTTGTATTTTTGAGCTGTTGTGAGAGGAAAATAACACACTGTGTGAGAGATTAGTGCGGTAAAAATTTGTCATGACTTTGCTACAATGTTCCTGTGCTGGCAGTGAGCACCCAAGAATCAGGATTCAGAGAGGATCCCCAGCTTCCTGCTGTGCCTGCCTGGGAAGGCCTGGGTGTTTCTTCTCCAGTAAATGTGTTGCCTAGCAGGCAGTGTCAAGTGGTAGTCACAGATAAATCCCTGCAGTTTTAAGTAGCTCCTTGTGTTTTGACATATTTCTTCACTTTGCAGCAATCTGCAGAGTTCTTCCTTCAGAACTATATCCTGAATGGAAAACCTACTTTAAGTTCTCTTGGTTTTGATTCAGGTTTCAGTGACTGTGCCTGTCAGGCATTATCTCCTTTCTCTAGCTGCACCACTTCAGATGGAGTCCTTGGGGAGGGTGCAATTTGTCAGTCAGCTCTCCCTGCAGTTGTGTACTACAGTTCTCAGTGTTGTATGCTTGGTGTAGAATGAAGGAAGATATATATGTGCTATAAATGTCTTCTGTAGGCTGGTATTTTTCAAGACAATCCCATAATATCACTCTTTAAAGCTATAGCAATGTATATAAAAAAGAGTGAGTTTATGTAATTAATGGATCTTTATAATAGATGTGCTGGAAGACTTTCTGAATTAAAAAAAGCAAAAACATATGAAGCACTAGATGTCTTCTGGGGGTTTTTGTGGGCTTGGACACGCTGTCCTTGCAATTGTTGGAGCCATCAGCAGAGCTGCTTTTGTCACATGGGCAGCAGAGGTGCTGCTGGCTGTGCCCAGGGAGGCTTTGCTCAGCAGGGAGCTGAGCAGTGTTTGTGCCAGGTGGTGCCATCCTGCCAGCCTAAAGGCACAGAAACTTCCTTTGGTCCCAGCTTTACCCCTGTTCTGGGCTCTGCCCTGCAGCTCCCTGGTGAGCAGAGCAGCTGCTCCTGGGCCTTCCTGCTGTGCCTCCTGGGCTGTCCCAGCCCTTCTCATCACACTTTTCTGCTGTCTTTTCTTAATTAAAACTGCATCTTGCACGTGGCTTTGAAAACAGTCAATATGTGAGATTTATGGGCACTTCTGTATAATGAGACCAGTGTTGTGCTCTGCTCTGGCTTAAGCAGCAGCAGAGTGTAGGGATTTGACAGTGACTCCTGTGGTTGTTCTGTGGGCCACTCAGGACTGTGGATGAGTGAATTCTGCAGCACAGGGGTTGGGTGGCTGTGCCCAGGGAGCAGCAGTGCTCACTGTTGGAATGGACCTTAGCAGAGGCCAGTACAGGAATATATTTGTTTGTAGGTGACTTGAAAGCACAGGAAACAAGTATGCTGGGAGACCTGCTGAACTAAAAATAATCTTGGCCAAGTGAGTTTTGCAGTTGGGATGGAATTGAGAGGGGAAAGGTGAATGTTGCAATATTTAAATAGACATTTTCAGCCTCAGGAGTGGAGCCCAGTGGGCAGCAGTTCTGGAGAAGTCCTAGGGCTCGTGGGAGTCATGTGCTGGGGAAGAGTCAGTGTTGTGCAGTTGGAAATAATAAATCACTGCTGCTGCTGTTGTGCAAAGAGACATTTACCATGTATGTAACACACCCTAACCTGCAAGAGCCATGAACTGAGCACTGAACTCTTCACTGGTTATTGTGGCCTTAAACACAGCAGTGCAGGTGCACAGCACTGCTGGAGAAACAGGGAGCCAAAGGAATGGAGCAAGAATAGTCAGACATGCAGGAAATAGGACCTGGAGGACAGATTGAAAAGATGGACTCTGCAGAAGAGGAGGCTGAAAAGGAAAATCAAAATTGCTCAGGTATGTGAGAAGCTGCCAGAACATGTCAGTGTCTGTTCTTCATGTCCATGTCAGGTGGAGCAAGGAACTTAAATTTCAGAGGGAAAGATTCACATTAGATGCTGTGGAAATCCTTTGTAATGTTAGTGGAGCACTGATGTGGATTGCTGCAAAGGGTAGGGAGCAGAGCTGACAGGACAGGTTAAACCTGCCTCTGGCAAAACTGACCTAGGTGAAATTCCTCCTTGCTAGGGACAGAAGAGTGACCTGTGAGATCCTCTCCCACTGGGCTTTCCTGGGATTTGAAAACTTAGCTGTTGATGCTGAAATTTCAATTTAAAAAGTGGTTTGCTTTTTTCCCCCTGGTGGATAGAGAAGTTAGCATCTCATAAAACTGCCAGCAGGATTAAAAAACTCACAATGTAAGCAGAAAAACATAAAGGGCTTGCCTGACTTCATCAGAGCTAACTGAAAAGGGAAGTGATGGGGGAAGAGTGGGAGGCAGTGGAATTGTTCCCTGGAAAATACCAGGAGGGGAGTACAGGTGTATCTGAATTTGCTTTGTCAGCTTCTCTAGTGGGTGACTGAAAGAATTCCCAGCTCTGAGAGGGAGCTGGGAGGTGCTGAGAGCCCTGAGGGGCAGCAGGAGCCTCACAAGGCTCTGCAGGGGCTCTTGCTGGAGGGATGATCTGTTGTCACAGGAGCAGGAGAGCTGAGCTGTAATTCAGGGTGCACTGGGGCACAACCCCAAATTCATGAGATGGACCTGAGAATGAGGCTTTCTATGTGTGAGCCCAGCTAAGGAAAATACAGTTTTCCTAAACCTTGCTTGACACAGGCTGCAGTTTTTGGGAGGAATGAGAAGTCCAAGCAGAGCAGGTTTGGCTTTAGGAATCAGGCAGAGCTGTGGCTTTCCTCAGGTGCCACAAGTCTTTATTTACTGTGGTGGGCTCTGCCCCCAGGGAGGGCAATATCAAGAGAACTTAAGCTTGGGTGAACAAAACTGACTTGAATTTGGCCTGGAAACTGTTGTGCACCCTGGTCTATAGCACCACAGGATGAGGGTTTTAATTTATTTATTTACTGTTGCTTAGAACAAAGCTTGCTAGCTCAGAACTGTCTGCCAGGCTGTGTAAGGTGACTTCTCTTGATCAAAGTGTGGTGGCAGATGGAGTTTCCCAAGGTTTCTTAATTTCAGAAATACAAATGCTGCTTTTTATTTTCTTCTTTTTCTCTTCCCCTTTCAAACACCTTTGAATTCTTGGGTGTTCTGTGCCTGTATGGGTGAGGAACAGCTTGGAAATGAGGATAAATGAGAGGGTGCTTTCCATACCTGTTTGTCAGCTGGGGGAATGCAGTGACTCTCTACTTCTATTAATAAAAGCATTAAAGCAAATCCACAGGGAGGAGTAAAACTGGGAAAAGTAAGTGTATTTCCCCATCTCTTGTGAAGTTTTGCAGAAGCCTCAGTACTGCAAAATATAAAGAATTACTTTTAGTTACCCAGGGCTTGTGTATTGTCTTAGAAGTGGTAGTAGTGAGAGGAATGTCCACATTGCCTTCCTGTACAAAGGGAAGCATGGATGGGCACCAGGTATAGTCTTGGATGCTCTGTTTTTTATTAAATGCAGATAATTTTGGGCTTTATGTGTATAAAATAGCCTTAGATTTTTTGAACAAGAATCTTGTGATACAAAAATGTCTGAGTAAATACTAAATGTAGGCTTTCCTTAGCAAACATTGTAAAGCCAAATTGAGCCATTTTTAAAATTTTTCTTTCCTGAGATTTTCAGGGATTGGTTCCAGACTCTTCTGTGTTGAGGAACTGTTGGTAGCAAAAAAAAAAAAAAAAAAAAATTCGTTTTACATTTTAATTGCTGATTTTTATTTTTAAAATGTTTCACACTTAATATTTTTCTGCTAAATGGTAGTGACCACTTCAGTAGCTGTCAAGATCAGATTATCATGAGTGGATTTTAGGGTCACTGCTGAGAGAAATGAGTCTGTTGGGTTTCCCAAGTCTTGCAGCTTCTGCTGGAATCTGGTTCAGCCTGCAGGTGATTCCAACCCATGGGCAGGACTGAGCCTTCCCTTGGAGGTGTTCTGTTCATGAAATCACTCTTTGGGACTGCTGGGTAGTAAAAATGAATAATATTCTGTAGTAATAATGAATAATCTGCCCACTTCTATCATGTACAGGAAGGTTGTTGGCTCATAGTGGAGCACCCCAGTTCAGTGGCAGCCAGGCTGTGCCACCAAGGACACTCAGGGGAAACCACTGAATAATTCTGTTGTGGTGTTTGGCTTTTTGAGAATTCTTCTTTAAGGAAATAGCCAAAAAAGGAGAAAAAAAAGAACAAAGTTTTACTGCATAAAGTGGCACTTGGAGAACTGCAAGCCAGTGCTTCTGTCAAGTGTGGGAGGCTGACACCTGCTATTTGCTGCTTTATTACTGGTAGTGTTCCCTTTTAGGGAATCTGCTGTACAAGATTTTCTTGCCAGGCAGTTTGCATGGCATCCCTGTTTGCAATAAAACTGGCAATTTTGTGTGCCCTTTGTCCCGTGCAATATTCCAAAGTTGGCTGTGTGCCCTCATTGGGAGGATAAAGTGGGACAGAGCAACATTAATTCCTCATCTCAGCTGGTGCTCCCATTGGTGGGGAACCAAAAATCCCATTGCTTCCAACTGCAGGAGGAGAGAGATTCCTTCAGGTGAGGCTGTGCTGGGACAAAAGCTGACCAAAGCTGACCAAAGCTGTCCTGCCTGACACAGGGCAGGGGAGTCAAGGTGGTGGAGCTGAGCTCTGTGGGACAGAAAGTTTGGAAGCTGAAGACCTCATGATGCAATAGAAATGAATCTAAGAAATGAAGGGAGCATCACCCCCCCCAGGGAAATCCCAGTGGTTGACACCTGAGATGATTCCAGTTCAGCTTGGATTCCTGCACAGTTTGGAGGGTTTGTGTTTGCTCTGCTCTGAAGGAGGACACTCACACACTCCTGCATGGAAAGCAGTGCAGATAAACTTGAAAAAGCCCTGCTGGTGTCTGTAGCTGAGGAAAGCTGCATCCGTGTGCTGAGGCTGCTCAGGGTGTGCAGAGGTTCCCTGTCTGCTCTCACAGGGTCAGTGCCCAGCCCTGCTGGGGCAGGCTGGACAGGGCAAAGATGGGGCTCTTAGGCACAAAATCTGACTCAGTGAGCTCTTTAAAGCCTTAAAATGAATTTGGCATCCACCATCCATCCAAAGGGAATGTTTAACAGTGCAAAATTCCTCCACCACTTTGATGTTGTTGCAGTTTAAACCATCCTTACCCATTCTGGAGGAAGGCTGAAATGGATTTTTTTCAAACAAAACTCCTCCACCACTTTGATAGTGAAGCAGTTTGAACCATCCTTACCCATTCTGGAGGAAGGCTGAAATGGATTTTTTTTTCAAACAAAAATAAAAGTTCAGTAAAGCAGATGTTCTTAGTTATCTTCACTGTTTAACATTGTAAGTTATAAGTAGGAATGTTGTGTGCTGCCACTTAAAACCTAAATAATTTGTTTATTTTGAGCATTATTCCCAGGCTGGGGAAGCTTCAACCTTTGTACCTTAAATATTCTTTGAAATTTAATCAGCTTGAAATTCCTAATGAGTGCTAGTTTCATCTTCCCCTGAGAACTGCATTCTTCCTGCACTGAAATAATTCAGATCACCAGTTGCCTTTTCCTGCACTTTTCTTATAAATCTTTCTAATCTCATACTCAGGAAAGTTGGAGTTTTCTTTATTTTATCATTTGCTGACTGTTTTTTTTTAATAAGGCAAGCTCCACTTTCAGAGGTCAGTCAAAGTACCAAAAATGTTTAATTTTATGCCTTGTACAAAGAAGGGAAGTGATGGAACGAGAATGGAATGTCAAAAGGAGTCTGGATGCAGTGGAAAAAAGCATTGCCACCCCTGGTTCTTCTGAAGCAGATAGTAAATGCACATAACTGGTGGTGTGACTGCAGAGTCCTGCCAGGAACATACATTGTGTCTGAATAGTTTTATTCCAGAAGAATGTAGCTGAAAATAAGGCAGATGATTTAATGGCTTTGTACATTATCTGTGTATTTTCTGAATTATTCCTAAAATGGAATTCAAGTGGAGTCTTTTTTAATAAATCAAAGTCAAATGCACATTTTAAAGGCTTTGCGTGATAAACTCCATAAAAGAAACACTTTGAAATTCTTGTTTTGTTGTTGCTGTTTTGGGTTTTTATCAGAAATTCAGCCAGGGCTTTGTGCAGGTGGGTTTTGGTGTTGACTTGGTCCTTGTGATGATATGCTATTCCCATTTTTGTGCTGATTTTGCCAACTAACTGAGCAAACTTTTCATTCCTCAAGTAGTCAGAACTTGAGTACAGAACTAAAAATTACTCAGAATTATTCTGGGGTCCCCTTCATTCATAGAAACTAATGTTCACTTATTGTTTTAAGTAAATGCTTAAATATCATATCTTTCTTACGATCTGAAGCATTATTTTAATTTAAAAAAATCAGGGTTTAACGTAGTTCCTTACCCCAGACACCAAACATGAAGCAAGAAGGGGGATTTCCATGTGCTTGAAGTGGTTTGTTTGTCTCCCACAGGTACTTGGGCGATGTTTCTTGACAGTGATGCAGGTCCACTTCCAGTTCCTGTCCCAGGCTCTGCAGAAGGTCCAGCCAGTGGCTCACTCCTGCTTTGCTGAAGCTGTAGCTCAGGAGAGGAAGAACATTAGTGGGACTGGAGCCTCAAATATCAGCCCCACAAATGAGCTGGAAGATGCAATAAGATCGTGGAGAGGAGCAGCAGAGGTATGGAGGGCTTGCTGTAAGCACAGGGGATTTAGTGACACCTGAAGTCAGCCTGGGTGTCCTAACAAAGGAAAAAAATACCTGATTTTAAAGACATGCTGCATTTGGAGGGGGGAACGTGGCACAGTTGGTTTCAGACGCTAAAACTCATTTTACTCATGTGGTGACTGCACTGTCTTTGCCCTGTGTAAAGTTTTCTTTCAGGGCTGTACACAAGGAGCACACCCGCAATGCAAACAGATTTTTGTTATTATCAAATAGGGCAGACTGAGAGAATTAAAAATATAAACCTCAAGAGGTCTTTGTGAAAACAGCAAAATGTTGATGACAAATAATCTGGATAATGTCTATTTCTCTCAAATTTTGAGTACAAATTCTATTTTATATTTTAAAATCTTTGTGGTAATTTTTTAACATTTTTGTCTTCATGCTAAGCTTGATGTTGCTTGATCCATCCATTGTTGGGGTGTGACCCATGTTACTGAAATGTGCCTGTGCTTTCACAAACACCTGTCCTCTGTGGAATCCTTACTTTCCAGCCCAAGCCAGTACTTTATAAAGACATTCAGATTTATGAGGTTTTCTGCTGTCCCTGGCACTGTTGAAGCCTGGAGACTGATAGAGAGAATGGATTCAGACAGAGTTTGTGTTTTCCCTAAATCCAGATGACTTGGAGCATGTGCTTGTGCAGTCTCATTTGGCCCACATGGTTTGTTGCTCATCCTGAGCAGAAATCTTGTCAAGTCTCCATTTATCACTAACATCTGCAAGGTACAGGAAAGCAAATGAATTACATGGATGCAGAGGGATTATTTGTGATTTTTACTGCAGCATAAATTTATTTCACTGGGTAAAATAGGGACTTGGGAGTGCTTTAGGTGTATTGCAGATAATTGTAACAGGTCTAATCCTGGTATACCTGTACTTCTGTGGTATAAAAGTAATTAATTTTATGTGTAACATACTTAGCTTCTTAAAACTACTACAGTTTCTAGAAATGTCCTGCAATTGCTATCAAATTTATTTAAACTGTGGTTAAAATTAAACTTGGCTTCACAGAATCAAGGGCCTTAACTTTATTTTTTACCATTTGAGCAACCCACTTCACCTATTGCTGTTTTTCAGAAATACAAAACCTGTATTTCAAAATAGTTTTGTAGAAGTGTTGTACTAATCAAATCCTGTATTAAACATACATGGGGAAGAGAGAGATAAAATACAGCTTCTCCATAGTTCCACAATAACAATGGAAGAAACTTCTCAATTTTTGATTGACTGAAATTACTGATTTGGAGTATTTGTGTAGGGTATCAGGATAGCATAAGAAAAATATGTGGTTTCTAAATAAATAAAATCTCTCTCTCATAATTAGATAGACTAATATAAATAATTTTGATAGAAGGGGGATTTGAAATACTGAAATCTTTGCCAATTTTTTCCTTTGGAGTGGAAGGCAATCCACTGTTTTCCTATAAAATCAGCCTCTGGCAGGAGAGCACTGCTGCTCCAGAGTGAAGTTTAAGGTGATATTTTGTCAGTAGCTCAAAACTGGTTTTGCTCCTTAAGGTTTACTTTGGGAAATGCAGTAATTCTGTCTGTCAGGTGAGCCCGTCTGTCCATTGGCTGTGGTACCAGAAGCCCCCACTTTGGACATCCTGCTTTAGAGGAAGGCTCCTTCTTAGACTGGAAAATAACCCACATCTATTTGCTTTACCCTGCTCCATGATGTAGGATTTTACAGCTAAAAGTAGACATTTGGCTTATTTTTTCTTTTTAAAGTTGATACTACACAAAGCTATTTTCTTGCTGTGCTAAGTTGATTTTAGCATTGTGTGGCACTTCTCAAATTGCACCACAGTGATCACCCAAACTTTATGAATTGTATCATCCTGTGAACACAGGAGTTTTTGTACACATGATTTAATATATTTTCTGTTTGTGTTGGAGTTACAAGTCTGTCCTCAGGGAAGCACAGCCATGGTGTGGGCTGTGTAACAGGATCCTGGTCCTGACAGGGAGCTGAAATAGTAACATGAACAAAGCTGAGCCCAAGTGCTTGCAGCACCCTGTGCTGCACAGGTTACATCAGTTCTGCTTCCACAGTGGCAGTAGGAGAGTGAGTAAGTTATAATAAAGTCTCCTCCAGGTCCTTTCCCCCAGCTGCTGCTTCTCATCTCCTGTAGAAGATCTTAAAGTCTGTGGGCTTTTTTGTTCTTTTTTGAAATTTAATTAAGCCTGACCTGGTTTAATGCTGACCCTCCTCACCCTGGGTTTTTATTTTACATTGCAGGCCACATCTCGACTGAGAGAAAGAGGCTGTGATGGATGCTTGGCAGGCATTGAAGTTCAGCAGCTTTTCTGCTCACAGACTGTGGCCATCCCTGAGCATCAGCTCAAAGAGCTAAACATGAAAATTGACAGTGCTTTGCAGGTGGTTTTCCAAGTCTGCTGCTTTCATGTGCATGTGGTGCAGTCAGTGGGTCAAGGAGTGCAGTAGGGAAGGAGGGTGCTCCTGCAGAATTGTGTACCAGAGACAGCCCAGAGGGGTTTGGGAGCTGCAGAATTGTGTACCACAGACAGCCCAGAGGGGTTTGGGACCTGCAGAATTGTGTATCACAGACAGCCCAGAGGGGTTTGGGACCTGCAGAATTGTGTACCACAGACAGCCCAGAGGGATTTGGGACCTGCAGAATTGTGTACCACAGACAGCCCAGAGGTGTTTGGGAGCTGCAGAATTGTGTACCACAGACAGCCCAGAGGGTTTGGGAGCTGCAGAATTGTGTACCACAGACAGCCCAGAGGGGTTTGGGAACTGCAGAATTGTGTAGCACAGACAGCCCAGAGGTGTTTGGGAGCTGCAGCTTTGGAGTGTGGCATGATAAATGTGTGTTTGCCATAGAACTGAGTGGGCTGAATCCCTGTGCCAGTCCCTGGCTGTACCCAGACACAGTGGCTGTGCTTCCTCCCTTGCTGACACACCTGTGCTAGCTCAACTTTCTGTTTCATGGCAGGCCTACAAGGTGGCTCTGGAGAGCTTGGGTCACTGTGAATATGCAATGAAGGCTGGCTTCCACTTGAACCCAAAAGCAATTGAAGCAAGTCTGCAGGTAGGATCTGCTAAACCTGCTCTCTTTCATCCCTCCTCACCTTGAAAAGCACACAAACATTTGGGCCCATGTTAGGATTTTCTAATGTCTTCATTTCTTCTGTTTGATCTGTTCTGCCCTGCAGGGCTGTTGCAGTGAGGCTGAAGCTCAGCAAACAGGGAGGAGACAAACTCCACCTCAGCCCATTCAGTGTGAGCTGCCCACTGTCCCTGTCCAGATTGGATCCCATTTTCTGAAAGGAATCTCCTTCAATGAGTCTGCAGCAGAAAACCTGAAGCTGAAAACGGTAATAACTCCTAATTAACCACAGAAATAAAGATGGGAGGAGAAAGAGTAGAATTCATTGAAATGTAGAGAACAACAGTAATAGAAGTTCCATGCCAAACCTGTGTTCAAAAGTGCTTTTTTCAGCCTGGCTTCCTGTGGAAACAGGATGTTGATAACATTGTAGGGCTACACCTATTTGTGATAACATTTTGACCACCTGAGCAATTTTGGTCAAATATGAGAGAAGCACAGGCATAACAGGCATGGAGATCTAGGATGCAATGAACCTTTGGGGACTTTTTGAAAAGAAACCTGTTAGCTGTGAAGAAGTGCAGAGGAAAGTGAGCCCTTACAGCTTGCCCAGCCAGTGATGCGTATCAGGGCCTTCAGTGCTCAGGTGCACAAGTCAGCCCAGCCTGGTACTAAGGGAAGTACTTGAAAAAAATACTTTGTAACAGAGCTCCTTTTGATGCCATCCTACAAACTGGAATAAAATTTTTAAAATATTTTTAAATTATGAAGAACTTAATTGTATTTTCAGTATAAACAAATGGAAAATATGTACATTCAGAAGTAATTTGAGCAATTTTAATCAGCACTTCCACTTTTTTTTTAGATAAACCCAGTTCCTTACTCCTGAAAGAGTTGAAATAACAAGTTATGTTAAGAAATACTCTAATAAGACATAATATAATAAGAAATAATAAGTGCTCAGAATGGTGGTTTTCTGTTGTCTTTGCAGTGCTTTTTGTAGTTTTGATTAAACTGGTTTGCAGGAATATAAGCAGAAATACTGTTTATGATCTTGGAGCAGTATTGTGTTCCAAAGAACAGAGACAATATTCCATATTTCTGTTCTGCAGTGGAACTCCCCCAGTTATATAAGGCTGTTGAGAGGTTGCAGACATTACAGCAGTTTGAAAAGCATGTAGAACAATGAGAACTCCATCTGGAAGCCTTGCTGGTACCATTGGAGAATGGTGTGCTGGTAGCACAGAGTGTTTATTCTTTTTGCAGCACACAATGCTGCAGCTGATCAAGGAAGCTGGATGCCACAATGGACTCACCCCCCGGGACGACTCTCCTGTGACTGAAGTGCTGAACCAGGTCTGCCCTTCCACGTGGAGAGGAGCCTGCAAAACTGCTGTGCAGCTCTTGTTTGGCCAGGCTGGACTGGTAGGTGATGCCAGTGGCCTCAGGAAAACAAAGGTTATGCAAACACCCTGAAGGGAAGCTGGGTGTTTGGGAGTTTAGGAATGAATTTGCAGTGTCTTGCTCTGTGTTGCTGTTTTTAGTGCTGCACTTACCTTGATTTGTGAGCAAAGTGTGTCCCTGTGCACTGGGGCTCTGTAGGTGCTGTCCCTGTTTGACAGGAACAGAAGAATGCACCAGGTGCTTCCTGGTCTCCATTTCAAGAGAGAACACAAGAAATGAAACTTCTGCTTCATAGAAAAGTAGAAATGCTTTCAAATCTATGATGACCATGTTAAAAAAAAAACAAACTAAACAGACCCAAAGACGCATCTACCCCCTCTCAAATTGGCTTCAAAAGCTGACGTTTTTTCATTTCCTCTCTGCTTTGGCTGGAAGCTGAGTTTCCTGCCCAGCATAAAGTCTCTGCACCAGGTAATGCTACCTGACATCTCCAACAGAGGACAGGAGAGTTAAATGCCTGCTGTGGACTTTGTGTTCTTGAGGGAAGAAAACCAGTGGAATTTGCAGTATCTAAGCAGCTGATAAAAATAGATGCTCGGAACATACTCTGATAAGAAACTGCATTTGTGCTCCCATGACTGATGACTGCAATCTCTGCACTTGGTGAAGTGTTTGTGCATCACTTGTAGGATTTTTGGACTTCTGTGAGTAGGGGAAAAGGCTGCACCTTCAACACAGGAAGGAAATGCAAGGATAAAGGCACACTGTAGCCTCTGATAGTTTTGTCAAGTGTTCTTTGAATTGTCTTTAACCTACAGTGAGTTAATGCTTCTTGCTGGTTCATTGCTGATTCCTTGTTCAAGGTGATGGGGGGACCATGAGGGCTTTGTAATTAATTTGTGATTAAAGGACCCAAATAGCTGCATATTTTCAAGTCTGTTTTTCAGACAAATCACGCAGCTGGTTAGGTGACCTCGACCTTCCATCCTAGCAAATTAAACCATGTGCTTTTAAAAGGTTATCCAGTAATGTTGAATGATAAATTGGAAATGATGAATTTGAAAGATATTTCTACTTTAGCATCCCTTTGATAGTAGATATCAGATAGTCCCTTAATAGTAAATACATGTTAGAGAAGTAAGTTGAAATTATACTGGAATTCAGCTGACTGTTCATATCATGGTGGTATAGAATTCATAAAATCAAAGGTGCAGACCCCCAGTGTCAGGACAGCAGTGCCCCTGCTGTCAGTCCTTCCTTCACTGAGATACAGGGGCTGAGGGCAGGAGAGGGCAGTGCTTTGGCTGAGAAGTTTTACAGGAGCCATAAGAAGGTGGTGTCTTTGCAGGGACAGAGAAACTGTGGAATAGTAAGATTTACCAAATTTCTACTTTGGTGTTTTGAAAGAAAATGTGTATTAAATACTAATAAATGGAAGGAGACTGGAAAAAGGATAGGGTTAAATTGGGTTGTGCCTTCAGCTGCCACAGTTGGGGGTGGGCTGCTGGGAGTCAGCAGGGAGGTCCAGGAAATGAGGCCAGGGAGGAAGGGGATTCTCAGCAGCCCTTGGGAGTGCTGTGTGTGAGCAGCTGTGGCTCCTGAGTGTCTGGAGGAGCAGAGCCTGGGAGGATGCTGCACCTTCCTCCATTTCCTTTCCAGGGGTTTCAGTGCTGTGCACACCCAGCTCCTGCCCCAGGGGGTTTCAGGAGTGGCACATTTGGACTCAGGAATTTGGAAATCTCGTGTCCCCCAGTCTAGACAGAACGAGTTAGACCTGCTGCTAATTGGAGCACTGACATTCTTCGGGTTTGTCATCACTTTTGGAGAGTGTCACCATAAAACTTGCTTACACATTCTCCCAAATGACAGTGCTGAGCTATGGAGTTTCACTCGTGTTGAATCCTGAATGTCTGCAAAGATTTTTGCATGAGCATCAGGTTCTGAAAGTAGCAGGCTTCTCTCTTCAAAGACACATAATGAGCTGTGCACGTGCCAGAGGACCTGCAAGGCTGCTCTCCTTCATTCTCACTTGGATTTGTTGCAGTTCAGAAGGGTTGAGGTTTTTCTTTATAAACTGTGTGCCTTCTTTTTTTTACAACATCCAGTTCTGCTTGTATGTAGCTTCATGCAGTGACAAGAAATTGTACTTTGGGTCTTTAAAGAGTCCTTTGGGTGGAAGGGAGAGAGGAAGCACCTGTACAACAAGAACAATGCCTGTCTGAGGTACAGGAAGCTGTTCTCTAAGCACCACCAGGAGGGGAGGGAGGATGTGTTTGTTGGGAGTTTATTTTGTGAAGAAGGCAGATAAATGAGTCATGGCACAGTGTTATGTAGGCTTTGGTGTGCTGCTTTCAGATCCTGGGCTCTCTGCATTCATTCAGAATTGTGTGGATCTGTATCTTAAATCCCCAGTTGGAAAAAACATTACTTGGCATTGTCACTGCTTTTAACCTATCTTGTGCCCTTGTGCCTTTTAAGAAGTGACTCATTAAGTGTGGAAAGCACAATGAGTTGTGACTTAGTTTGCTTGGTTATTTTGGGCTGTAGTTTTTTAACATTAATGATTTGAAGGGCTGATTTTCAGTTCTTACCTTAGCATGTATATAGTAAGAATTGCATTTTGAGATTTGGGTCAGGTGATGAAATCTGCATGTTTGAATAAAAATAATGTACGTTCAAATAGCTGAATTCAGAGGATGAGCAGAAATAAAACTTCCAATTGGCCTCATGCAAAGAGGTTAACAGATAAAACTCTTTTTTTTTGTGCTAGTAGGCCTAGCAAACACCTACATGCATTGCAGGAGCACTAAATCCCCTAGTAAAGTTTTAATCCAGATGTCCTGACTCTGACAGATGTTGAGAAATGTGAAGCTTTTTGCAAAGGGAAGAAACAAAGGTTTGTCCTGGGGGAGGAACACCCCAACAAAGGCTGGACCATGAGCACCAACCATGCACCACAGCCAGAACCTGACTCAGGCCTGCACAAATCAGAGTTTTACCTGACCTCAGGTCCCAGGTGCAAACTGTATTTTTCTTGGGAGTTGAGAACAACCACACCTGAGTTCATTTCTCCATACCACAGTTATGAGGAGTGATCTGTTAACAGTTATTAACTGTTATCACAGTTATGAATGACCCCTGCAATAGGGCTGAACTGCAATTACCAAATTAAATAAAATTAAAATGTACAAACACCAAGAAAAGACTACTGGAATTGCCCTGTTACAAAATGAGAGGTGTTTTCAGGGGTGGATGATGGTGGGGCCTTTTGTCACCATGCTTAGACATGTTTAAAATTGAATAAAACCTGGGTAAAGGCTTAGAGTCAACTGAAGGAAAAAGAAGGCCTTATGCTAAAATATTTGAAAGGTGGGAAATAATTATATTCAAGGGTTTTTTGATGGTTTTGTTAAAGTGAGAGAGAAGAAACTCAGCATTTTGTTTACATTTTTCCATACCCAGTAACAGACCCCCAGTTAGAAGCAGACCCACTGTAGGTGAGGTGATGGCAGCAAAGTCAGGAATGTCCCTTGGGCTGAGTTGTTCCAGGGGACTTTTGGCATTTCCAGGATAAATGGCACAGCTGATCTGCTAGGCACTGAAGCAACAACTGCTGACTGCTGCCAGAAAGCTGCTGTTTCAGCATGACCAAAATAGGAAATTATGGAAATGACCAAAAAGGCCAACCCACACTGCCTGGACAGCAACAGAAAGCATGAACCAAATATGGAACTTACTATCACTAAATTAAAGGCTAAATGAAGTGAAGTGAACCAAGTCCTTTTCCATTGTCTAAAAAGAAAAGTTCATGACACAGAGATGGTTTTTAAGATTTTCCTCTTCATGTGTCTTCATGATGTCAGGTGGCTCAGAGTCCAACAAACTGAACAGTCACTTTTCTTCTCTTTATTTAATCAGGAATTAATAATGTTACAGTTTCATTAGGTAGAATAGAGAAATGTTGGTGTGGAATTTTATAAACTTATAAGTGGAGGGGTTGTGTTAGGAATTTTGAAGGGTTTCTGGCTGGATATTATTTGTCTATATCATACTGTACACCACAGTGAAATTATTTAAAACATTTTGCTGAGTAGGTGTTTGGGAGCTCTTAAAGTAGTAACTGTGCTAAACTTCTCAAAAATACAGAGAATTGAGAACTACCAGCAGGGAGATGGAGCAGCTGATAACAACATAGTGATGCATTACTACAGGTTGTAATACAGGTTTCTGTACTAAACTAATTTTATATTAAAATAGAAGTAAATTTACAATGATTTCATGAGTTGGTTTGGTTTTATTTGGGTTTTTTTTTGTCCCTCTAGCATGACTGGGATGGGAGATTATTAGAGTTTAACTACAGGGGTAATAAAATAACTAATTCTTAATTTTTCCCCTTTTATTTAATTTACTAGGTGGTTGTGGACACGGCACAGATTGAAAATAAGGAAGCCTATGCTCCTCAGATAAGTTTAGAAGGGTCAAGAATTGTGGTGCAAGTTCCATCAACGTGGTAAATAAAAATCCTGTATTGCAGATTGTGACTGAAGTACATGGGGAGAATTGTTACACATGGAAGAGAGAACGTGCACAATTATGGCACAGCTTCCTTAAATTCCTCTAGCTGGACTGGTTGAACACCTCCATTCCTGACAGGCTCCTCTGTAGGAGGCAAGGCAAGAGAGGCAGTGCTGGGGCACTCAGACTTGTAGGGAATGTAAAAGCTTGATGATAAAAGAGAAGGTTCCCAAAACAGCAATCTCCCAGTACTGGTGTCATGCTCTGCCCTGGCAGGGCCAGCTGGAGCTCAGGGAGGCCAAGAATTGGCTGAGTTAATGTGAGAGCCTTTGCTCTTCCTTCCCTGGGCTGTTGTTTGGGTGCTGGTGTGAGCCGTGGGCCGCAGGGCTCCGGGAGATGCTGTTCCTGCAGTTCAGGTGTTTGCCAGTAAAGAATGGCTGATTGCAGCTTGGGAGGATTTCTCCCGTTCAGAGCAGTGCGAGCAGGAGGCAGTGGCAGCTCTTGTCTCTAACTGGGAAGGAGGCAGTGTTAGCAATTTCAGTACAACATTTGATTCACTGGACTCCTTACAGAGGCAGCCTGTTCCTAATGGGGCTGCTGGCATGGCCGGGGGAGGAGAGCCCTGGTGCTGTGTCCCGGGGAGGGGAGGAAGGGAGAAAGGAAGGAATGTGTGCACGCAGGAATGGTCTGTGTCCCGGGGAGGGGAAGAAGGAAGGAAGGAAGGAGTGTCCCGGGGAAAGGAAGGAAGGAGAGCCCCGGTGCTGTGTCCTGGGCCAGGAAAGGGAGGGAGGAAAGGAAGGAATGTATGTATGCATGTAAGGTGTATGCCCTGGTGCTGTTTGCCGGGGAAAGGAAGGAAGGAAGGAGAGTCCCGGTGCTCTGTCCCCGGGGAAGGGAGGAAAGGAAGGAATGTATGTATCCATGCATGTATGGTGTATGACCCGCTGCTGTGTCCCGGGGAAAGGAAAGGAGGAGTGTCCCGGGGGGAGGGGAAGAATGAAGGAGAGTGTGTCTGTGTGTCTGTGTGTCTGTGAGAGTGTCTGTGTGTCTGTGTGTCTGTGTGTCTGTGAGTGTGTGTCTGTGAGTGTGTGTCTGTGTGAGTGTGTCTGTGAGAGTGTCTGTGTGTCTGTGAGAGTGTCTGTGAGTGTGTGTCCGTCTGTCCGTGTCCCGGAGCTCCGGGACGTCCCCGGTGCCCGTGCTCGCTGCCGGGGGCAGCGCCGCCTGCTGGCGGTGGGCGGTACCGCGGGGGGCACGTCCCGAGCCCCGGCGGCGCTCAGGGACCCCCGGCCCGCGCTGGGTGATGTGTGAGCCTGCACTGGGATGTGTGAGCCTGCACTGGGATGTGTGAGCCTGCACTGGGATGTGTGAGCCTGCACGGGGATGTGTGAGCCTGCACTGGGATGTGTGAGCCTGCACTGGGATGTGTGAGCTGGGGGATGTGTGAGCCAGCACTGGGATGTGTGAGCCAGCACTGGGATGTGTGAGCTGGGGGATGTGTGAGCCAGCACTGGGATGTGTGAGCCATCACCTGCCCCGCGCTGGGGGATGTGCGGAGCCATCTCCACTCAGACCGTGCCACGCTCAGGCTCTCGGTGTGTGTGAGGCTGTGTCAGGCTCCTGCCTGTTCCAGAAAGGGGTGTTGGCTGTTGTGTGTTCGTTGCTGCTGTGCCTGCTAAGAGCTCTTGTCAGTGATGAGTTCAGTACACTGCACTGCTGAGCCTCACAGTGAGGTTAGCTCTGTCCCACAGCAGGCAGAGCTCGGGCTGCAGCCCAGGAACCCCATGACATTTCCATTGCTGGAGTGCAGCAATTGGCCTTCTGTATTCTGACTGATATGATAGAATTGTTTAATGTAAAAAAATGAACATTTTGGTTTCTAATTTAAACTTAATGATCCCAGGTGTCTGAAAGAAGACCCAGCAACAATGTCTTTGCTACAGAGGAGTCTGGATCCGGAGAAGACTTTGGGGCTGGTGGATGTGCTCTATACTGCTGTGTTTGATATACACAGGTGGAAGGAAGGAAGGTACATCTCTTCTCTAGTTCAAACTAAGCTGTCGTTGTTGAATAATCTGTGCTGAGGGATTTGATAGTGCCAGCTCAGCAGAAGGGGAAAACAGGAGTCAGACTGAGTGAGCCACTGTTAATCCCCACAGATACCTTCTGGGTACATCCAGAGATACAGGAGACTGCTTAAAACCAAACCAGCAGCATATCCAAGGGTTAAAAAGTATTTGCTTCTCTCACAAAAACACTTGATTTACATTAAATTGGTCTCCATTTAGGTCTTGAAGCGCAACTAAAATTTAAGGAGTGGAAAGTATTGAAATATGAAGAATAATTTGCTTTGTTACCATAAGAAGTAGCTGGTGGACTTGGCAGTCTTTGGTGTTGTTTCTTTCTTGAGCTATTACTGAAATACACGTTTTCCTCCAAAGTACAAACTCGATTATATATTAGGTGGTTTGATATATGTGTTTTTTGTTGATGCAGGGAGCAAGCTTTGCCTTGTATTCAGATCCAGTTACAGCGTGAAATCTCAGAATTTGGGAGCCAGGTTGACATGCCACCGGGGAATGGAAGCAAATCTTCAGGGGGTCTGCAAAAGACATTCTCCAAACTGACTTCACGGTTTACAAAAAAAACTTCCTGCACTAGTACCAGTAACACAGGAAGTTACTCAATCCCCAATACACCTTCCAAAAACGTCTTCATAAGTTCCAGCTCAGAGGAGAAAGCTAAAATGCCCACGAGCATGGACGCACGGCTGCAGAACATCCTGAACATGGGGAGCTTCCCTCGGAGCGCAGACGCCCTGCAGGCAGCGCAGAGCACAGGCAACCCCCTCGTCAACGGCTTCCTCGCGGAGAGACGGGACAGCTTCTTCAAACCAGACGATGGCAAGGATGACAAAGGTATGAATTTACCAACTGACCAAGAAATGCAGGATGTTATAGATTTCTTGTCTGGTTTTAACATGGGCAAATCCCAGCAGACTTCTCCAATGGTGAAAAGAAGGAACTCTGTTGCATCCTCTACAGCGGCAGAACAGAAGTCGGGAGCAGTTCAACAGCAGCCACAGTCTGTGTCTCACACCCCACTGCATCCTCCTCAGCAAGGCTTGTCCCAGCAGCAGTCCCAAAAGCAGCAAATGCAGTATTACCAACACCTGCTTCAACCTATTGGACCACAGCAACGTGTACCTGCCAAGTGGCTCAGTAATTCTTCACAGCAGCAAGCTCCGGCTGTTGGAGCTGGGTTGTCTCATATAAATCAGTGGAACAATCCTGGTTTTTCAGATTTAAGCTCTGATTTGTACAGCTTGGGTCTCGTGAGCAGCTATATGGACAATATGATGGCAGAGATGTTAGGACAGAAACCACAAGGACCTAGAAACAACACGTGGCCAAATCGTGACCAAACTGATGGAGTGTTTGGGATGTTGGGAGAAATCCTGCCTTTTGACCCTGCAGGTGTGTGTCTTTTCCTTTATTATGCTTTTTGTAAGGGTTCTTTGTAAAAGAATACTGTGAATATTGCTGGCAATATCTGTCATTTCCCTGTGCTGCCCACTGGATGTAAGGGTGCTGACCAGTGCAAGCGGGGATTTGTGTGTGTGCTAATTTGCTTTTTTAACAGAAGGTGATCTTAAAACTCTCATTAATTAGTAAGCATGGGAAATAATTCCTTGTTTCTTGTCCCAGTTGTAGTAGTCTGACCTTTTCTATATGGAGCACACCAGAGTACTGAAAAGGTACCTACAGATGATGTTCCTCCTATACGTAGTTTGTAAAATTGTTTAAAACAAACTCCTGAACTCAGGTGGGTTCCCTCTCCTCAAAATTATTCTTCCTGCTCTTTAGCAGTCTTGTAACCTGGAGGTACAGCTGGGTTCCATCTTTCCCATGTCCCATTTTCCCTCCATTGACCCCCAGTTCCCTGGGAGTCATACTGGTTCCTGTTCCACAGCTGGTTCTGCAGTGAAAAGTTTGGATGTCAAAGGATTAGAGACTAAAGAGTAAGTGCCATGAGGTTTGCCACGTGTTTGAACCACCAATAAATTGTAAATACAGATGAATTGAGATAAAATTTTAGAGTCATAAACAAATATCTACAGACCAAGAAATTGACTGTGGAATTTAAGAGATGAATCCCCATGTGGGTCATTGACTTGAGAGCTGGACTTGATAATGCTTGTGGGTCTCTTCTAACTCAGAGTATTCTGTGATTGTGTGATTCTGATGGTGGTATTAAGAACAACTTACACAGCTGCTACCTTGTAAATGTAACTTCTGTTGGCCTGGAACACAGCTGCAGGAATGTTGGAGTGTGCATTGATGGCAGCTGCCCGAGGGAGGAGCAGAGAACAGGGAACCTTTTATCAAAGCAGGGCTCAGTTTCCCGGGCTCATTTGCACTCGTCTGTGTTTGGAATGTGTGGGTGTCTCAAACCAGCTCCTTTGACTCATAATTATGATAGTTATTTTGTCAACTTCCTGATTAATTAGTGGAGTTTCTATGGCAAAAATAGCCACCATAGTTACGTTGTTGCTTAATAACTGTAAGTGTGAATTAGCATCCTCTTAGTTAAACAGACTTAGGGTATAGATTTAAGGATTATCACAACCTCTAAGGACAAAATTATTCTTAGCAAGCACTAAGCCCATGTGTGTGTGGGGAAAAGAAAGCAGCTGTGCAAAGGACTGGTATTCTCAGCATTTAAAATCCATTCTATTTCTGTGGTATTTTCCTTTTGCTGTACAAAAACCTACTTGTTTTGGTCCATTTCAAGGATGTAGAAAGTGGTACCTGGAAAAGGGGACTTACTCAAGGTCCATAAATGGTGCTCAGTGGATTAAGACACACACTTCTGCAGTTGTAGTGATAAGTAAAAAAGTATTTTCACAGATCTGGCATTTAAAAAACCAAAACCCAACAAAAATCCTTCCAACTGAATACTTTTCCACTAGAAAGAACTTTTCTTCATAGAACTTACCAGGTTGAGTTGTGGTGTAGAAATCTGCATTTTAAGCTTTAGTGTTGTACAAAAAGCTGTAAACCAGAACATTGGTTTTCATTTCCAGGGTTTCCTAGGACTGTACCTTTGTCATTTGAAACAAAACACATTGCTTTTTTGATAAATACTTCTAGAGTCTGAAAACAGTGTCTCTCTTCAGATGCAAAACTGCTGATTAAGAATTTATAAAATTGAAATTTATGGCTTTTCATGTTGAAGGCCTAACTAATCCCAACAATGTATTTTGTAGTATTTAGTCATCATTAAGAACCTGGTGAAGGAATGGTGCAATAAGAACTTCATAATAGAAGGAATGTTGGTAACTCCAATCCTTTGGAGTAAAAAACTATCTGATAAAAACCTGTTCCCCTGATGTTTTCAGTGAGGTAAAAATTAACACAAGCTTCTATTTTGAATATACCAGCACTTTAGAACTTAATGCTGTCCACAGGCAAAAAAGCCTGGATGTCCTTCAGAATCCATCCAGACTCTATTCTGAGATCTGAGGAACTGTCTGGCTCCCAGTCTCAACTTAAATAGACATAAAGGTATTTCAGAGGGAGAACAAGAGCTGCTGGGGATGTTTTGTTCTTAGATAGCTCTCAGATAGCCCTTGCTAAGTAAAGGAGGCAGAGAAACAAAGTTTTCTTCACTGTCTTTTTAATTTGCATTCAGCAAAACATTGTGGAGATCTTTTCTGGATGTGTCAAATGAGAACAAGGAAACATCTTCCAAATGCCGTGTTGCACGTAGGGAGCTGTCAGATGAAAGATTTCTGCTTTGTGAGCTGTGCAGGATTGTTGGATGTTCTTCAGTCTTCATCTCCAGCTGAGACTGGCAAGCCAGCAGCTCAGTACTTCCCACTGCAATTACTGGGCATGTAGTCTAGACATTTTCCATAAATCCAGTCAGATTGCCAAGGGTTTTTTTCTCAGGGAAGAAAAAAAGGCAAAAGAAAGAGAAGCTGTGGAGACTCAGTTAGTGACTCATTATCAGCAGTCTTTTGAATACAGCAGTTGCTTGCTCTGATCAATGGAGCATTTGAAACATTTTTGGATTGAGGCTTTTGCTGTGTCTGCTCAAGACCATGCTTATTCCTTACTGGATGCTTGGAACATGTTGAGAATGGAAGAATTTTTAAATTATTGGTTTTTTCATATAAATATAATTCTTATTCTTTCATATTTTGTAGTCAGAATCAGAACATTTTCAGAATTGTCTCATCCTTAAGGAAGGAGGCAGTTTTGCCCCTCTGTGTTCTAGTATGATCCAAGCAGGATCACAACATAGCTGGAAACCATGTTGCACTCTGGTATCAGCTACAGTAACTGTTCTGCTCTTTCTCACATGTGTGGATAAATGTACAGCGTCCATTTCATCAGTGTCTGCTGATACTGGAGCTTTCAGCACAGACACCATCATAGTACAAACACAATTTCCCTGATGGAATGCAAGGGACAGGTGTACTTCCATGTGATTATTATTATCCACCGTGGATGCTGTGTATCTCATCTTTGGAAAACATTTCCTGTTCAGTGTTCCTCACTGCTGTGTGCAGACCCATCCACTGCTGCCTGCCGTTTATCGTCAGGGAGGGAATTACTGTGCTGTGGGGTAGGGTCAAACCTGAAGCGTTGGAAGTGTCTGCAGTGGATTTGTTGGTTTCTTTCCTTCAGTTGGCTCTGATCCAGAGTTTGCTCGCTATGTGGCTGGGGTGAACCAGGCTATGCAACAGAAGAGGCAAGCACAGCACGTCCGGCGCCCGAGCACCGCGCGCGGCAACTGGCCCCTTCCTGATGATCCCCATAAAACCTGGCCCTTCCCTGACTACTTCACAGAGGGGTAAGAAACTGCGCAGGCTGGATGGTTTTATTGTGGAACTTGATTTTGCACCCAGACTTGGCAGAATGTGGGAACACTGGGGTTTTTTTTCAGTTGCTGCTGCATCTGTGAAAGCTGCACTTCACTGTTCAGAGGAGCAGTGTGATCCTGCCTGCTTTGCTTACCCAAGGCTTGATGTGATCCTTAGAGTGGCAGGGATACTGACTGGGACTCCCACAGAAGAAATAAGGAATCTATAGCCCAGATGTATTCAGGAGGGTTTTCTTTGAGTGCTTTAAAACCAGCTGTAAGACCTAGTTTTGATGAAAAGTGCTGCTGTCAAAGTTGCGGAGCGGATAAATATTAATTTCCCAGTTACACTGCGGGCCCTCGAGCAGCCATCAACAAAGAGTGTGTTAAAGCTCTACACTGCAAAAATATAAGAACTTTATGACTCTCTCCCCATTAACAGGCTAACCTATATTTAAATAGGAGAATAAATGCTAGAATGAGGAACCAGGGTCCTCCCTCTAAGGCAAACTTACATCCTTACATCATTAACAAATCACCAATATATGACAAATCAAACAAGCAGAGTATTACGGATCTTGTTAACCCCACAGAGGAGCGTCCATTAAGAAAGATTAAAACCTGTAAAACAGAAATAAGGAATCTATAGCACAGATGTGCTATAGATTCAGGAGAGTTTTATGTGAGTGTTTTAAAAACAGCTTTAAGACCTAGTTTTGATGAAAAGTGATGCTGTCAAAGTTGCAGTGCCTGAATGAATTCAGTTTTCCAGATTTTAGACAGTTAATCCTGCTACTAAAAGGCAGGTACCTCAGAGCAGGGACATTTGTAGTTTTTAATATCTTCCAAATCATAACTATTAACTGCACAAGCAAGAAGTGTTTCAAGATTCTCTATTTGTCCATAATGTAAGAGCAGTGAGTCTCCAGTATAAACTAGTATGGATATGTGTTCTAGCTCAGTTTTGCAGTGACAAAGTCAAGTACTTAGTGATTCCAAACCCAAGCATCATTTGTCTCTCCTTGAACAGGAGAGGTGCTTCTAATTGGTTTAATTATTGCAGTTAATGTGACCACTCAGAACTAGGGAAAGTACTTCTATTCTTCACTTTTACCAAGTGCTGCAGTGTTGTTCTGAGGTATCATACACCTGTGACAAAGATTCAGCACAACTGTGGCACACAGTCTGGACCAGGCACTGTAAATACAAGGACTAATGCAACTTTCTGTCTTGCAGTGATGTGACAAACAGCTGGTCTGGTACTCAAGGAGACTCTGCCAGCTCAAGCGATGAGACCTCCTCAGCTAACGGAGACAGTTTGTTCTCCATGTTCTCAGGGCCAGACCTTGTTGCTGCTGTAAAGCAGAGGAGGTGAGCAAAATGAACAGAAACAGACCACTTTGTAAGACTCCTTTTGTTTATATGTAATTTCATTTGAGTAGCCAGACAAAGGAAATTCCTGGAAATGAGGCAAGTCTCCACAAAGATGAGTTTGTGTACTACACCGGTGATGTGAGCTGTATTAGCAGCTTTCTCCTTGTACAAACCAGCACTGTGCAGCCAGCCAGCCCTTCACTGAGGGTCACTGTGGCGTGAGAGGTCCCTCTTGCATGAGTCTCCTTTGGATACCATTTCCTGGGGCTTTATGAGATCCTCACTGGTTTTGTGGAGTGCCTGGTGTGGTGGGTTTGGGTGCCTTGGCTGCAGCCTGTGGCACTGGGAGAAGCTGCTGCTGACCTGGTGTGCACCTCTCACCTTGGCTGCTGTTCTGGGAGTGGGAAATCCACCCCTGCTTAGTCCTCTGTTTCTCACAGGAGGAAGAGAAGGCCAAATTGCCTTTGTAAATAATTTCAGTAATGGAAAAACCAAGCCAGGATTTTCAGCTATGAACAGGCCACTTCTATCAGTAGTGTGAATTACAGCAATTCTGCTTTTCTAAAGGGTTGGAGGCTCAGTGTCTTTGGAACCTCAGTGATTGCACAGCAGAGGGTAGTTAGGACAATAGTAACAAAAGGCACAAGATGAAGCATGAATACCAACCCAATTCCAATCTGGAATTGTTCTCTCAAACTATTTTTCAGTCTTTTCTAAAAATGAAATAAGTGGGCAAATATTTGTTTACAGTCACAGAGTAATTTGGAGTCAATACATAGATACAAGATTGTTTGTCTGCTTTTTGGTGAATGAAAAATAGTTGGTGCCAGTTTCTCAGAGATTCTACCTGGACAGCTATTTTTGTATGCATTATCAGAAAGGAATAAGAGTAGCTACTTTCTGAATCTTTACACTTAGCCAAGACTTCATAGGGAGGGAACAAAAACTGAGCTTCAATGAATGCTAAACTGAAATTAATGGGAAAGAGCCATCTCATAAACAGTCACAGAAAAATTAGTAATTACTTGTATATTAGAAAAAAAAAGCAGCAGGGAAGGAAAACAAACACATAAGGGTCACTTAACATGCCAGGCCAGTAGATAGCTGGAGACTGATCATGGAGCAAGAAAAGCCTGTGGTTTATGGAGTGCTCTAAAGGGCAGAAGTGTCCAAAGAGGGTGCTGCACTGAGCAAAACCTCAGCTGAAATAACAGTACTGCTGTCTCCTGTCACCTGTAGTTAGAGCAGTGTTCTGTAGGTCAGGGCCTGACAACAGACCAGAGCTAAAGCTGGGCACTAAGAGGAGGCAGAAGGGCTGAGTGTACTAAAGGTGACCTGCAAAGGGCTGCTTACCTGTGGGAGCCTGATTGGAGCATGCTGATTGGGTTTTTTACAAATATGATGAAATAAAACATTCTGCTTTAATCTAAACCCATGCCTTTATTGCTCCACCTAAAAAAACCCCAACCAATCAAACAAAAAAAGACCAAAAAATTCAAGAAAAAAAATCTTCCACAGTGCACATGTGGTCAAGGACTTCAATTTGACAACTAGGTATTACATCACAAATTTAAACTGAAGGTAGAATAGTTTTCTTCAGTAAAATTACTGTGCTTCAGCAGATGTTTCACTCCCTCAACTGGTGTTTTGTCTTATCTGTAAGGTTATTTCAGAAAAGATACTTAAAAAAACCAAAAGAAACCTAGCCACAAGAACAGGTAACAGAAGAAAAACCACAATTTCTGGCAGATTTCTTGAAAGTGTGCAAAAGTCTATCCCAGTTTCCTTCCACCTCTACAAAAATGTTGAAGCTGTAGCTCCAAGAATTACTGCATTGTCATGTCCCTGACAGTTTCTGTATTGTTGCTTTTACCTGTACTGAACAAAAAGTACATGAAACCAGATGTTTCTGAAAACAGTACTGTAGGCTGCCTGATCTGTGCCAGTGGCAGATTAATGAGGGTGACTCATTGAAAACCAACAAGTAAATGTCTCTCTGTTTCCGGGCAGAAAACACAGCAGTGGTGAACAGGAGCCCAGCACGCTGCCGTCCCCTCCCCTTCTCTCTGCAGCAGATGACCGCAGTCAGGTGAGCTCAGCTCTGTCCCTTCCTCTGCTGGCACCTGGGGTGGGTCTGCATGAGGCAGTCAGCTGGAAAAGCATCTGTATCTCCAGATTGCTTACCTCAGTGACAGCCTAAACCGTCTGCACTCAAGTAGCATGAGGTGCTTCGTCAGCCACCAAGCTTAATATATTAAAATTGGAAGTCATTTACTTTTTCCCTTTCAGTGGGGCCACTGTGTGTCAAGCTGAAGTAAATGTTTTTTAAGGGGCAGATATTTTAAGAATTGAGAGTGCTATATGTAGGCATCAGTTCGGCTTTTGTCACAGACATCTTTTATGAAAAATCCTTTTTTAGGATTTTTCCTCCTGAGAAGCTGGGAGGTCTCAGGAACAAAATGTAAACAATGCTGTGGAATACACAGGTGGATCTGTGATTGGTCTCATGTGGTTGTTTTTAATGAATGGCCAATCACAGTCAGTTGGCTCGGACTCTGTCCCAGACAGAAGCTTTTGTTATCATTCCTTCTTTTCTATTCTTAGCTAGCCTTCTGATGAAATCCTTTCTTCTCTTTTTTAGTATAGTTTTAATATAATATATATGATAAAATAATAAATCAAGCCTTCTGAAACATGGAGTCAGATCCTCGTCTCCTCCCTCATCCTCAGACCCCTGTGAACAGGGTCACAGCCTTTCAAATATAAACTAATCTTGTGACAACATCTCAAGGAGGTGATAAGGTGGCATGTTAAGTATTGTCTCAAAAAAGCAGCATCCTGTTGTTAAACCAAAGCACCCCAACTGATTTTGTTTCCTCAGGATAACAAGACCAAAACGTGGCCCCCCAAGGCCCCGTGGCAGCACACGTGCTCTGTGCCCAGCACGCTGCCCAGCCAGAGCACGTCCCTGTACCCCATGAGCAGCCCCGTGAGCCAGTGGAGCGACACCATGCAGATGCTGCAGTCGCCCATGTGGGCCAGCGACTGCGGCCCCGCCGGCCTCTCCTCCAGCTTCGCCTACGCCCAGCAGCAGCAGCAGCAGTCCCAGCAGGCTTCCCAGCACAAACAGATCAACAAGGGCTTTAAATCCTTCCCAGTAAAGCACGAGCGCAGACCATCTTACCTGCACCAGTACTGACTGCTGCTCCTGCTGGAAAATGCAGCACAGGGCCAAATGGAAATTACATTACTCTGATTCACAGTGCTGTGTTGGCTATATCCTGTTTCTCTCTCGATGTGGGATTGAGGGGGTTTGGGTGAGATAGACAAACTCTTGGATTCCGAGTTACAGTGCTGAGCAAATATGGCCAATATGTTTGGTGTACATGAAACAGCCCAAAACTGTGATGTAGAAATGCTTTTAAAAATGTGTAATTGCCTTTACTTTCAAGACATTTTTTTTTCTAAAACGAACTGCTGAAGGACTACCATACAAGAAACACTGTATTTTATAGCTATTTTTCATATAGATTTATAGTTAAAACATCTTACTGAAACACATTGAATATGTTGAAGCAAATATATAGTGGTCACTTTGCTCAACACTGTTTGTGTTTAAATTTATAAAGGACAAGCTGTAGAACCTTTGTATTCTCCATTACAGCCTGTGGGCAGCTTTTTTAAAATGAAGTGCAACAGCAGCTTTTCCTGTGCTACACAAGTGAGTTCATTTGGGAACTGCTGCAGAAACAGTCACAAAACTGAGTTTTGAGGCAGTTTCCTTCCTGTAGGTGAAGATCAGCAGAACCACTCAGCCTTGTGTCAACGTGACCTGAGCTGCTTGACATAGATGGCACCTCTGTGGACAGAGGCACCTTGGTTCTGACACACCTGTGTGGACAGAGGGACCCTGGTTCTGACACAACTGTGTGGGCAGAGGGACCCTGGTTCTGACACACCTGTGTGGACAGAGGGACCCTGGTTCTCACACACCTCTGTGGACAGAGGGACCCTGGTTCTGACACACCTGTGTGCACAGAGGGACCCTGGCTCCACACCTGTGTGGGCAGAGGGACCCTGGTTCTGACACACCTGTGTGGACAGAGGGACCCTGGTTCTGACACACCTGTGTGGACAGAGGGACCCTGGTTCTCACACAGACCCTGTCCTATGGCTGCATTTGGCCAAGGGCATTATCCACAAGGTGCTCCTGCAGTGTGTGAAAGCAAAGCCTAAGAGACTACTTGCATTTATTTAAAGTCTTATTTCAGATGCTACAGTTGATTAAAAATTGTGAGCTGGCTCAGAAGATAGTAAAACTGAAATGTGGGGTAGCAGTTAGTTAAAAGTACATTATTTTTTTTAAAAGGATAAAGTAATTATTTGCAGTCAATATGTGCCATTAAGTGAACCTGTGGAATTAGGAATAATCTTCCAACCAAAGTGGATGGGGGCGAGTGACTGGTGCTTACAAATTCAAGAACAATGGTAAATATGTAAACCTATCCCACTGTATATGAATTGAGATTACAGAAGATTCTTTATATAGTTAGAGCTTATTTAAATTTTCATATTTCATCTTTGAAAGAGTCTAAAAACCACAATATTTTCTGGTATAAGAGTTTTGACAGTATTAATCTTATTTTTGTATTTTTCTTAAGTCATATCATTCTAATATGTTAACTACTAGTAAAATGGGTTATTAGTTCTAACTACATAATTTTTCAATGAAGATAAAGCACATTTTTTGGTTTTGGTTTTACAAACTAAGTACATCTATATCTGAAGATACCAAAAAATAAATACATTATATATATATATATATATATAAATATAAATAAAAGTATACACAACACTAAAACTATTAAACATTTGGGTATTTAACACCCATCCACCTTTTTTGTTTGTATGGTGACGGGCTCTATTTGCAGGCCCAGATTGTTACCTTTTGTGCTGTTTGAGGATGCCAATGTTGCCTGTATTTATGATATTGTCACCATGTTTTCTGAAACTTCATACTTACCATGTTTACAAAGATTTGTTTGCTGTACATAGACTTTTTACAGTAATGTGCTTTGCACAATCAGTGTGGCTTCTGTCTGTAAATTGTTAATGGTCTGTACTACTATAATTTTGAAAACCTTCCACTGAAAATGTTAGTGGTTATTTAACTTCATGAATGGTTTCGAGTTTCCTAAATCTCGTTGTTTAGATCTAATATTAAACCCCAAATTTGGCTGTACTTACTTGGTTATTCATACTAAGACCAAAATGGAAGTTAATGAAAACAACTTAATTTTGAACTTTTTTTCTAACAAGTGCCAAAATGATTGCTATAGTTTTTGCAGTTTATTCATAATTACAAATGCTGGCAAGTTTCTGGACCTACATAAGTGAATTGTGAACACAAAGAAAGTTTGTCTGCATTTTGACCACGTGGGTGCTACTCTGTCCTTTGCTTCCGATTGTTCTGAACACTGGTAATTTTAAGAATTGTTGCACTTGGCAAATGAGTCTTGCCCTTAAACTTCACTTACACTGCCAAGTGCAAGGGTTTGGTGCTTAGTTAACTTACCCTTATTGCAGTGCTTCTTGTGAATAGCTAACGCTTCTGAACTGGAACTGTACAGTTTGTATTTTAAAGCTTCTGTAAAAGTAAACTATTTGCTTTATTAAAGATATACATTTAATAGGTCATACCTGTTTAAAATATGCACCTTGCTGAAAATGAGCAGCACCTTAAACTGTAACTTCGGTTTGTAAACAAAGATCTTATTACATTAACATGGGATTATTTACAGTTTGAAAATTGTCAACTGCCTACTTACTGACTCTATCATATAAAATGAACTTTATGCATAGTCCAGTCTTTAAAGGGGCTTTCTCAGGTGATGTCACAGAAGAATGTGGTACAGACAATGCCTCAGCAGGGTCATTGAACTGGTAGTGCAGGTACACATTGCCAAAATCACGATACTGGCATTTTTAGGAATCCGAGTCAGTAACTTTGATGGTAGTAAGCAAAAAGTAAACTCTGTCCCCCTCCCTGCTGTGCCCAAGGCTGTTCAGTCAGTGTGTGTTGACTGTGGCACTGGAATGCCTATGCAGGGTGTGCAAAGCTTCCTTCCTTACTGGATTAGGAGCACACATGCATGCAGCTGGCCAGCAGTGCTGACAGTACCCAGGAAGCACCTGAACCCATTCTGACTGTGCAAGAATTGACTCGTTTACAGAGCATTTCAAGCACAGAGAAAAATCCTTAATAAACTTGGGCAAAAGCTTCTAAAATAATAGCTTGGTTTTTCCCTTACACATAATTGCCGAGTGGTGTGGCAGTCCTAGGAAAGTTAGCACTTCTGTTTGACTAAATCATGGAGCAGCTCTTTTGTTAATCTATTATATTAATTCAGAATATACTACAACTTACAAAGAACATATTTAGTTTATTTAGCACAATTGTTCTGATACAGGATACAAGAGTTTACTGCTTTATATATGGAGCACATGCCCAACTTTTTCATGCTGGAGGTAGGAATCACCTAGAGTAACATTTCCCTTGTTATTATAGAATCTTACTCATGAAATGGGCTCTGCTTCCCATAGTGCTGTCTTGACAACCAGGCTATTCCCAGAAATACACTGAATTTTTTCAGAGGGAAAATGGAATGTGATAATTATCATTCTTAAGCTGTGTTTGTTACAGTAACAGGGTAAAAGCTGGCCTAATACTCCACTGAAAACTACATTCACATTTTAAACACAGAAGTACAGATCACTTTTTACCTGCTTTTTTCAAACCCACACCTTCTTGGTTTTCAAAGTAGGACTCTAAAACTATTTCTACAGCCTCTGAAAGCAGCACCGCTCATCCAGGTATTGCTGTCAGTCTACAGGCTTCTGTGTCCTGGGCGGGGTGGCATCAGCAATTGTAGCTAAATAAATGAGGTTCCTGTGCAGGATATGCTGGTACCTGTGAGAGGAGGAAACACAGGATCTGGGAGACGTTCTTTTCTAGGTAACTACCCATACTTGCACTTGTGTACTCTGATCAGTATTTGCAGTTAGGGAAAAAGAAAGCAAACTAGAATAACAAATCGGGGAAATTAGCGTTCTTCTCATTCTGAAGGCCGGTATAAGGCACTGAGCTGCGCTCGGTAGCCCAGGAGCAGGGCACTGAGCCCGCAGCCGGACAGCCGCAGCGGAGCAGAGCTCAGAGCTGCCCGCCGGGCCGGTCCGAGCAGCCGCCGGCTCGGCGTGCCACACACGGGCACGGAGGGCAGAGCGGGCCCAGGAGCACTGGGCAAACACTCTGACCAAGGCTGCAGGGTCCATCCGTGCTTCATTCGCCTCCGAAATGATTCTGGGGAGCCCCTTCGTGAGCCCGGACGCATTTTCCTGGTGGCGGCAGGAAAGCTCCAGGAGCTCCAGCCGCGTTTGGCTCCCGTTGCCCACACTCGGCCCCCAGCGCTCCGCCCTGCCCGCCCGTCGGTGGGTCACTCACTGCACGCAGTCCGTGGCGCGGCCCTTGTTCTGGTACTCCACGATGCACCGGATCAGCTGGTCGTTCTCCTCCAGCAGCTGCGGCACAGACACCGTCACCGCCCCGCCCCGGCCAGCTCTGCCCCAAACGGGCCGCAAGGGCCCGCGTCCCCGCCCGGCTCGGTGTGGGCCCAGCCCCGGCCCGGTGCCAGCCCCTGTGGCTCACCCGCTGCAGCGTGTCCTGGTTCACCTCGGCCGCGCCGCGCAGCCGCTCGGGCACGAACGCCACGGACATGGCGGCGGCGGCTGAGGCGCTCCCGGCCCCGCCCCTGGGCCGCGCACGCGCCGCTGCCGCTGCCGGGAACGGCCCGAGCCCCGCCCCGCGCAACAAAGGAGCGCCGCCGTGCCGCTTGTACTGAACAGTTTATTCTGGTTTAAAATAAAAAAACAGAAAGCCTGGGCGGGCGGGCCGGGGCAACGCAGGGTTTATTCACCCCCGGCCGCGGCTCCCGGCCCGGGTATTTACAGCTGGAACACCTCAGACAGTAAAGAGTTATTGCAACAGGACAGCACTTGCCTCTACGGTCAAAAATCTCAACAGGTGTTCAGAATCATGACTTGTGGATCCCAAAAGGCAGTTGTTAAACATGCAAAAACATTACTAAACAATATTATCTAACTTCTACGGCTGTCAAATACTTGACCTTAATAAGGAAACCAATTACAAAATACTTCCTTGTAGTGCTATACAAAAGTTATAAAATTAAGATTCTATCAACCACTTTTAAATATTCCAATTTTTCAACAGTGCAGTTTTTCACGTCTTTATCACCACTGAACATTCTGAAGTAAAAAAAAATAAATCAGCAAATTAGATCAAAGTGATGTAATCTTTGGATCCCTTTATTCCTGTGGCCTTCATATACATACACAGACACAAATGACCAGGTTTCTATTTCAGCATATCAGAAAGTTGCAACTAGTTATCCAGAATTGGCAAAAAGTCCGTACTGTCATTTGTGACTTCGTGGTCTTAGAACCAGAGTCTCAATGTCTCCAAGCTACGGTCTATCAAAATGCAAACAACTTCAAACACTAAGAATTCTTTAAATTGCTCATGTCTACAGGTATTACAACAAAGTTAACGTTTCAAGAATTGACAAATGGAGACAGACTTTTACCCCAGGCATTCCAGGAGAATCACCAACTCGTGTGCCTGGTCCATTATTAAAAAAAGTTAATATTTCTCACTAAGTAAAATTAATTGCAAATCTTGACATATGAAAATTCCTTTTCTCCTTTTTTTGAAAATATCTCCTTAACTTGGTCAAATCCTGTGATATACCAGAAACTACAAAATCAAATTCTTGCAAGAGCAGTGAAGCGTGTATCCAGTTTTGTGTAATGGAAGAACATTTTCAAAACTTCATTATAGTCCAAATATAAAATCAAACATTTAAGCTTGAAAAGCTGCTAAAGAAAAAGAAACCCAACTAATTCAGTGTTCTTCAGCATATCAATTTTCTGCAATAACAGTATGTTTACCGACTTAAAAATGTTTATTCTTTAAAAAATTAGTTGCTTTTTATACAGCTATACAAAGTTTGTAATGTTTCTTTGGCAATGGGATATATGGAATTTTACAACTATATAAAAACTTTCCTTTGCCTAAGAAACAGTATTTACTGTGTGTACATATCTGACTGACAAAGCAAGTTTTCTACTGTCCAGCACCCTAGTTGATACAAGAACAACTACCTCAAAAGGGATTTTACAGGATTTCCAAAAAACAACCTTCGGTGGGTCAAAACACTCACAGTATCGACGGCCTTCTGCATACCATTGTCCTTACAACTCGAAGCAATTATCAAATACAGTTTAGTAATAAGAAAAATCCTTTCAGTGATGAAAAAATACTTAAAACTCCATCGAAGTACTGCTTATAATTAACTATACATAAGAAATTACTTATCCTTCTGTCTCAAATATATTTAATGCTTACTGTTTTCAAAGATGGCCATTTCTCAAAAGTAACTGCATTACACCCCTTTGAAATTAAATAGTTAAATCCCAGTGCTGGTGACAAGTATACAGCAAATTAACTTCATTCTTTGCAGAGATCAAAACTAATTCTCTGATTCAAGAAGATCTAGACGTTCACCTGGTTTGCAGCTTTCTTGTAGACTACGCAGCAACTTTGTTGTCTTTCTAGAGGGAACAAAAGCACAGTGTTAAAATTCATTTTGCAAAACCAACCCTACAAACTAATCTGGGCAACAGCCCTGGGAGCAGTTGTGCTGTGCTGGCTATTCCCCATGTCCTGCAGCAGAAAGGAGATGTTGGCATCAGGTGAAACCCCCCCCAGTGTGGCACTGAGCAGAGCAGCTCATCACTCCCCATACAAAGCACAGCACAAATCCTCAGCCCTTACACCACCTCCCCGTCAACTGGAATGCAGCAAAACTCTCGTTCAGAAATTCAAATTGCTGATCTCCAATCCCTCATTTCCACTCACGTTCAGCTACTCAAAGTTTCTTTAAGTCATAGGACTAACTGTTGAAAACTAATCAAGGAACAACTGAGGGATGTTTCTCTCAAAATAGAGAGAAATGTGCTGCGATGTAACTCCCCATTTTTTCATTAAAAAAAAAATTCTATAAAATTCAGATATTTTTGTTTGCAAAACTAACTGCTCATGCAGTAAACTAGCAGAAGTTGTTGTTCTGTCCCAGTCAAAACTCTAAAAGCCTAGTGTATCTGAACTAATCTGGATAGCTGTCTGATTCTAACCAGTACACCAGCCCATAAGATTTGTGCCAACTCATTCACAAAGAAGTCAAAAGTTTGTTGCACAATGGAAGCAAGTTAAATCATTCCCTCTCATGCTTTATATTTTAAAATATAAAGGATGAGAGGGAATAATTTAACTTGCTTTATATAAATATAAAACTTGGAAAAATGCTTGCAATTTACATCTCTAACACTTGCATTCAATCTGTAGAACCATTTTTCCCCTTCTTTTTCTCCTCCCTGATAGCAGCTATCAAATAGCTACTCAGGGCATGTGACAAAAGGCAACCTTTATGTTTGGCTATTGATAGTAAAATGATGCCACGTAACTAAAATTTCAGCATTAATGGACTTGCAAAAAAGTAGCTCAGAGCCCCTGCAAAGTACTTCTAGTTCTAGCAAGAAGTTCTAGTTCAACATCACATCTAAAACCAGGAGATGGTGAGCGCTGCTCTCCCAGAACAGCGGGCTGGCTCAGAGAACAAGAAGCACCACTTTACCCTATATTCGAAGTCGGCGAACTCCCGGCCTCCACGGCCCCCTCGGAATCCGCCGCGGAAGCCGCGGGGGGCGGGGAAGGCGCCCCTGCCGCCGGCCCGGCCCCGGCCCCCGCGGAAGCCGATGACGCCCCGGCCCCTGTAGCCGCCGCGGCCGCGGTTGGGGCGCAGGGGGATGCCGAAGGTCTCGGCGTTCAGCCGCCGCTCCTCGGCCCAGGTGGGTCGCCGCTCCCTGCGGCACAGAATGAACAGGGATGGCTGTGAAACGCTTGGGGAGGGAGAGGCGCCCTCCGTGAGGGTGGCAAAACCGTACATGACAAATTTACACGGTAAATCTCCACGGTATCCCTTCCACAAGAACACAGGTGTCTGCCACAGTTCACTGGGCTCATCGAGAAGGAATATGGTACAGAGTCATTAATTAGATATTAATAATGCTCTAAGAGTTTGCCATATTGAAAAGCACACTCTGTATCCTCTGCACGCAGTATCATTTGAAGCGAGAAACAGTTTGCAGTTACAGATGTTATTTTATCTGGCTCTGAGTACAACCAACAACTCCCCCTCCCCCTCCTGCAAGTCAAAATAGGTCAGCAATCCACAATCATCGTGTCTAATAAAAAGGCAGCAGCAAAAGATAAGCTTTAGTTTTCCTGAAATGCTATCTGTCCATTTGAACAACACTACTGGCCGAGACAGTTATGTAATCTGCTTAGAAACCATTACCAAAGCAGGGTCATAATTGATTTAACTAAAGTGTTAATTTAGCAGCAAAGCAAAACAAACAAACCCCTCCACATCTTAGTAAATCTGGAAAGGAGATTCCAGAGCCTGTGCATTAAGTTCTAAAAGCACACCTTAAAATACCTTCCCTATGACCATATTGCACTTGCCCACAAAGAAATTTCGCACTTCTTATTCCCATTTTATTTTTGCCAGCTGCATGGGGAATTAAGTTCTAATCACCTTTGACTCAGAGCTGACTGTAATGAGTAGCACTGACAGTACCTTATGACATAAACATGCATGAAGCAGACTAACAAGCTTCTCCTTGCAGGCCATACCTATTGTCATCACAGGAAATGTTATCAAAGAAGGATTTGGTTTTGTCATAGTAGCAATTGGGTCCAAGTGGATCTTCCTCATCAGCATTCCCTTCGCTATTTTGGGTATCAACACCTGAGTCACCTTTGTCTTCTCCATTTACAGGCTTCTCTGGTTTCTCAAGTTTATCTTCTGGAAAATAAAAAGTAAAAAGAAGCCTAAAAAAACAGCACTATTAAGTTATTCCCAGTCAGAGAGGAACTATATTGGATGCTACAAAAATAATTTAATGTGGAAATCAAATCACTTGACATGTAAATTAGGATGTATTGCTGTCTGGAGGTTTCTATGCTTCCTATGGGTTTAGTTACCAAAAAACCCTGCAGCAGAACAGATTTGACACCTATCTATTTTCTCCCCTCTTCAGCTACCTCCCTCCTGGCCTTAAGAGCCTCATTCAGAGACTCCTCCTAAAAGCCATCCCATGGTTTTGTTCATCCCCTTTGTCCTTCTCCTTTGCCTTCTGGTTTTGCTGCCATCTCCTTTGAGAAGCAGGGCCAGCATTCTGACTTTGTGATGCATTTATTTCCTAATAATGCCTCAAGTTAAACTCACTATTTTAACCAGTACTGAAAACAAAGCTGATGGTTCAACACCAGCAGCTATTGCTATCTTCAAATCTCATTCCTAAATGCCTACAGCTTAAATCTCACAATGCTGTGCATGAATTTCAGATAACCAGCTCAACCTTTCCACACCACACACAAGAACTACCACACTCCAAACATTTCTATAGCTATTTATGGTTAGCATTCCCTTTTCTCTTTATCATTCTGAAAAGAAACAGTATCAACAGCAAACCAACTGATTGAGAAATGATCCAGAAAAACAGGTGAGCACCACAGGACAGATCTTATGGGACTCAATTGGTGTTTTTACTCTACATTGAAATCTGACCATTTATTCCCACCTCTTGTTTCCCAGCTTTTAGCCAATCATTCACTGAAACAGGGAACTCACTGCATTAACCTGCAACAATTTTGTCCAAAAATAGCAGCATCAGTGTAACAAACAGGTGGCTGGTCACAAGAGAATGAGGTAATCAAAACAGAAGCCTGCTAGAAAATGAGTGCTGGCAGCATGGTTTCTAACTACTCCTGTGCTCCTCTGGAAGAGGATAAAAGCAAGGAAATGCTAGAAACTTTCCAACAAACTCTCCTACATAACTACAAAGAACTTGTGATCCCAAACTCCTTTGCTTTTGGTCTATAATTGACATTATAATTTTGGTCTAATAATTGAAAACCTAAAACATGGATTTTCTTTTATTGCATCCTTTCCAGAACTTTAAAGTAATAAACATTATTGGGACTTCTGGTTAAGTAATCTGCATTTTTAACAGAGACTTGTTAGAATTTCACAGATATCTGCTAGTTAAATTTTGTTAAAAACTCAAACAGTGACCCAAGTATTTAATTAACATACGACTCCAGTTTACTTATTAATTGGTTTTTAAATTTATTTTTTAATGACTGCAAGCAAGACTTAATACTATATGCCTTTTAAGAGTTGTTCTCCAAGGTAGGATCAAAACAGCAAGATACAGTTTTTCCATGCTCAAATCTAAAGCAAAAATTGTTTTACCTTTTAATTTAAGTTTATTATGAAACTCTCTATCAATTTCCTCCTTATTGAATTGTGCATTTGCACTTTCAAAGTCAAAGTCCTTCTCAAACTTCATTGGACCATCCCTCCTACTACCAAATCTTCCTCGGCCTCCTCTGTGACCTCCACGGCCTCTCCGTACTGCAGGTGCACCTGGAACTGAAGAGAGAGAAATTCTGTTTGGTTTTGCTTTGTGGATTGGCTTTTTTCTGAGGATGGTGGAGGGTGTTTTGTGCTTTGGTTTGATTTCTAATTCCTGGGGTAACAGGTTGGGACCTGACAAGTGCAGGAAGAGAATGCCTGTTGTTTGAAGTCCCATCAGAGCAGCTTGTAATTTGTAAATTCCCTTACAGTAACAATGAAAGTGACACAGAGAGCATAACAGTACTAAATTTGTGTGTTCAAGACTCTCTAGAAGTCATTAAAAGCTTTTGGAAGACAAGTTACAATAGTAGTGGCTTTTCAGTCAAGTATATTTCTACAAAGGCTTTTATTTCATGCTAATATGTTCATAAATCTGTGATGTAAACATATACTTGATTCATATTTTTATTTAAATTCATTGCTTAATATAAACAACAAGAAAAGATTTTTCTCTTTAATGTTGACTTCATTTGCTTGTATTCTTCTGGCTCAATGCAAAGTTGTTACCCTCTCGAAGCAAAATGTGGAAGGATTTATGTATTTCAGTAAATTTAAAAAATGTATTGGTCTGAAAGCAATGATAGCTATTTCTCAAAACATGATTTACCAATTTGTCGTTTGTTTTCATTTCTGAGTTCATTTTCTGATCTTGAAACCTTGTGTGCTTCAGCTAAAGTTGGAAATAAAAACATGATTTGTTTATCCAATTAGGTATTTTTGATCATACTTTTGTATATATAGTTCAGATTTTTTAAAAAATCCAAACCTATAAATGTAAATCACATGTTTAAAGCATAAGAGAAAAAAAAGTATATATGCTTAAATAAGAAATATAAGAATATAATGTAATGTAATGTAATGTAAGAATATATGCTTAAATTTAAAAAGAAATATGTATCTAATGCATGTCTCTGCTGGCCAGCCTACAGTAGTAGACAGCAGGAACATTCCTATGTACTACCCTTTAAAGGAGCACTTTGTATGTGTATGGAAGGAATGAAGCTGTATGAAAACTATTCAAAGCTACCTCGCCTGTGCTCTTGGTTCTCTAGGGATTTTTGGCTTGCAGACACCAAAGGTCTGGTTTGTACAGGACTCCTCCTCCCAACTGGTGCTGGTGTGGGCAGGTGGGCTGAAGCTGTTTGTACAGCTTGTTCCATGGTGGGGCTCCTTCTCAAATGGTCCATCTGAGGGCTTGAACGACCTGGGGAAGAAACCAAACCAAACCCCACAGGGTTATTGCTCATCTACAGAGGTGACTTTCTGGAGTTACTCTTCTCAACCCATCTAGACTGACAGGTTTATCTGCCTTAGCAGTTAAGGCAGCTGTGTCCAAAAAAAAAAATTCTGCACTATCGGAGCCACTAATTCAGAATAAAGGATGTTTAGGGATACCCCTTTCCTCACTCTACAATGAAATAATGGGTAGGACACCCAACCCTACCAACCCATTAATGATGTACATTTAGCTGTGGAATCAAACTTTGGCATTGATTGCAGGTAAAAATGCTCCTTCTGCCTCCCTGGGATGCCAAGTGGGAAGAGGCTGCTCCCAAAGGCAGCTGTGATGCAGCTCAGGCACTGCTGCAGGATCCCTGCCCACACAAGGACAGTGGCACAGGCTGGGCTCAGTGCAGGGAAGGAGCTGGGGGAGCTGCCCCACACAGCCCTGCTCACACAGGGACTGCAGGCAGGAGCACCTTCACAATGGAACCACTGATCCAGCCAGACAAGCTTACAACATCAAACAGGTAAATCTACTAAGAAATTAGAATAAGACTCAAGTCTCAGTAAGTGAAAGAACAAGGTTCTATCTCATTACCAAAACCAACAAAAGGAAAACAAAAAATAAACCAAACCCGTGAACAAAAAAATAAATCCAATCATACCACACTTGCAATTGACAAAGACGAAAAATATTTCTAAAAGCAAACACTCAGAGAAAACCACAGGAAATGTTGTGGCAGAATGTATGTTCACCCAGAGCATACCTCATACATGTCCACAAACCATACAGGCTTTAACTGCAGAAAACCAAACTTCTGTTTCAACAGAGAAATGCTCAGCATACCTTTGCCCCTTGCATTACTCCAACAGAGTAGAACCTATTTTTGGCAACCCACTCAACCAGTCCTAGAAACACTCCTAACGGGTACACAAACCTCAGCTGGAATTTAGGGGAAAAAAACTGTTTGCTGTAAGTGTTTTGCCTTTTAACATGACTGCATCATTTCAAAACAGCATTAGAAATATATCTTGGCACACACTTTGACAGCAAGGAAGAGGGGAAGAGCAGGAAATAATGGGGTTTGGGTTTTTAAGGAGCAATGTTAACATCTGCATGAAGGTAAGGGTGAAGGTGTTCAATGTTTAGTTTCTTTTTTCTTTGCCATTCAAATATCATCCAGAATCTCATTTCTTCCAATATTACATAAACAATCCATACAGTTCCTGTTACTATTAAGCTGATTTAAAAGTCATGTCACCACCTCGACAGGAAATCAGGTCTGCTGTTAATATCATCTATGAAACTATGCATGAACAGAAGAACTACAGTTAGGAATAAAGATTTTAAAATTTTAAGCTGAAAGACTTCCAATTTCACTCAGTATGACGTATCTGCAGTTCTGCCATGTTATTAACAAAACTAAATACTGCATTTCCACATGTATCTGTTTGCTGACAGTATTTCACTTAATTAAGCCCTGCTTCTCAGTACAGGTGCCTTAAGGGTAACAATAAATGTATTGCTACCTGCAGCACTCCAAGATGTAGAGAAAACACATTTAAAGAGCAAACACAAAGCCTCTCAGTGTCTCCTGGGTTTAATACCAAGTGTTTTCATGAGAATTCAGCTGTTTGGTTGGCGTTTCTGGCAACCACCAAAATCACACGGACACAATTTGTCCAAAAAAGATTGAAGTCACTAAAAAAGATTTTACCTTGAGACATCTGTGTTTTTAGTGATCTTGCATCTGTTGTAAACGCAGAACCAACTGCAGTGCTTTGGGACATGCTAGCACCGCCTGAAGAATCTGTTCCAAAAGATGTTAAAGAACCTCCTGCTTTGAAAGAAATAATATAGTTGTAAAATCTGGTTTAGATTTTTTTTAAACTAGCACTAAATGATCAGTGAAGCTTTATTAGGCAGTTATTCTAGAGTACATGTAAGTCTGCCCTTCCCATACACTTTTAGTTTAATCTAACAGAGGTATGCATATAGGCTGATAAGACTAATATCTCGATTTTTCAATCTAAAATAAAAAATAAAAGAGCACTTCTAACTTCACCATCCGAAGTGTTAACAAAATACAGTCATCTTATGGAGCCATACATGTTATTGGTATACATTTCCACTTAAGATCCTTTCAACAAAAATATGACTGTCACATATTGTTAATTGATATCAAATTATGGCCAATTCTACAGTCATTCTTTTGCACGGCTAACGTTTTCAGTACCAGCAGTAACACTGCTGCCAGAACAGTTATGAGACTCTAAGTTCCTATGAGAAAAACTAAACTGTGAAATAAACTCTCAGGGAGAAAGCAAAGTTGGTTGGTGAGTCCCAGAGAGAACGTGCAGTCTACAGGAGCAACTAGCCCATGCAGCTCACAAACACTTCCAGCATCTATTTCCAGCTAGCCAACACCTCTCCAACAGCTGGAGGACTGCACTGGCACATGGCTGCTGAATAATCCAAATCTTTAGTTAAGGCACACAGCACCTGGTCAACCCAACAGCACAGCTATGGGGCTTCTCTGGAGAGGCTGCCTCTACCACTTGAGAAATATAATGAATACTGGTCCCTCTGAAATAGGTGTTTAGTTCTCAATCATAATTATTTTGATTTAAGATGCAGACTATAAAGAACTCTCTACTTTTGAGCTAAACTGCAGAACTAACAGAGATGGAAGACTTTGAATCCGCCCTAGGATAAGGCACTGATGAAATTCTAAGCAGTGGTTACTGTCTGTGCACACAGAGAGCTTCAGTGCCAGGAGAAGAGCGGATAACCAGAGTGAACCTACCAACTCCCACGGCGCCGAACTGCTGCCCCACCAGCGGGCTGGGGCTGAACTGGCTGTACGCAGGCATCCTGCCAAACGGGCCGTAGGAACCCACAGACTGGAATGAAGATGTAGTTGAAGATCCTAGCGAAGACTAAAGACAAAACACACAACACACTAGCAAAAACTCATATTTACACCAAAATTAGGAAACAGTTCTGTGAGGCAAGACATGTAGAAACTATAAAATAAACATTTTCACAAGTGTGTACAGCTTACAGACCTGTGCAAACAGTAACACAAAATTTTGCAATCTTTTCCCTATAACCTCAGACACTCTCTTGTCCAACACACACATATAAACTTTGTTGGCCAATTTAGGAAGTGTCCTGTCTTTTTCCTTGAAGTTTCAAACCCCATGGGTACAGTAAGACATCCAAGCATACTGGAGGAGGCTGGGGTTATCACTATTATTGGGGTTCACAGTAACGCAACTTCACCACTCTTGACTACAACTGACAGAGGGACTTGCACTAAATTTAATAAAAGTACTTGGAGAAATGCAAGGGCACATCATAAGGAAGTTCAAGAATTTTATCCTACAGAATAGATAAAGTGGAACAATTGTACTACATGGGATTGTCGACCTCCATTTGAAGCAAGAGATTTACTCTTGCCCTCAGGGATGACTTTTAGATACTCCATAAGCACAATCAAAAAGCCAACAAATTTCTGAGAAAACTATTTATCAGTCTGTTAACTACAAAATACAGACTAATCAAATCTGAAGGCTTCAAGTTGTAAGCTGCTTTCCCCTCAGAATCCAAGTATTCACTATTCAAATAACTGCCTTATAGTATGAAGCCTGTTTTTAAACATAGCTAAATGAAACACTTTAAAGTCATAGTTAGCAAAAAATGCTGAACATTAAAACAAAAATAAAGCTAACAAGCAAACAAAAGCCACTAATTATCTGGAGATATTTCATCATCATCTCCATTTGATTTATACCAAGTCTGATCTTCCCAGGAACTATGTGTCCAAAGCCAAGTCCCTTTCAAAAAAGGCATCAAGACCTACAAAACATCATTAGTTGGTTTTGAAAAGACTGCAGTTTTGGTATGTAGTGCACTGTGCCAGAGTTAGATTTCAACCTTCATTTTCACAGTTAAAGACTGTGAAAGGGGAAAATCCTTCCAGAGTTCTTTACATTGGGTTGTGACCCTTCCAGTGATGAACACTTTAATTTTTAAACACTCAGCTAGAGAGCACTCCAGCTAGCAAGTCACCGCTTCAGCAACAATGATTTCCAGCTCTGCTGGGACTTACCTGAACAATGGCAGGGTCCTGTGGCAAGGAGCACTGAGGTTTGGGGGGCTCACAGACAGTCAGGTCTTTGATGTCGCTGCCACGGAATATGATGTACTCGAAGACCTCATCGCGGGGCGGGATGGGTCTGTCCGTCGGTCTGTCCTCGGTACCAAAGGAGCGAACTGCAGAGGCGGGAAGGGAGACAGAATGAAACGTCCCACGTTCAACAAAAGGGTTTCAAATACACTGCAGAGAGCAACAGCTTTAAGTGAAAAGGATAAAATTTCACAGAGAAAAAACCTTTATTGAACAGGCATCGTATTCTTTATCAACTCTCCTCAGACAAAGAAGTAATTTAAGCTAAAAAATCTGAGTTAAAACCCAAGCCGAAAGACTGAGACATCACTTATGCTATTAATTACATGTTGAATATTTCAAATGTTTTCTGAGGGTAAGGGGAAGCAGCAAGGCAGGTTTTTTGGCTGCTAAGTCAATACTATGAATCAAGAAATAAATGAGTTTACATACTTCATATTCTGCATTTGCAAAACAGGAAAAATATGCTAATACTACTAAAATCTGGAATATTAAGAACTATCAAATGTGATTTTCTCAAGAGATTCAGAATTTAATAAAACAACAAGAACTCTGTGGTATGTATATACAATTTTCCCTAAGCAAAATGCATTCTTCTTGCTGGTGTAAGCTTCACATGATGTCATATGATCTCTGCCAAATTAAGCAAACTCACTGGGGCATAACTATCTTCCTAGTGTGCACCATACCAAGCCATGAAATTCCTTGTATGAATTCCAACAGTTTTCTGAGTGCACAGCAATGAAGCAACGCAGCTCTTCCTTTTGCACTACGTATATTCACTACCACTGTACACCAATACCATCACTTTGCTGTCACTGCCCTCTCAGAAACTTTTCCCCACCCTCAGACTGCCAACCCTGGGTGAGTATCAAATGAAACAAACAAATAACTGAAGAAGAGAATTGTCTCCAAGGGCTAGTTGTGTAAGCAAAAACTAAACAATGGATTGAAACCAGAGAGAGCGAAAAAACAAACCCCCAAAATCATGACAGTCACATTCAATCACAATCTCATTAACTTGTAGCAGCTTTAACAATCCCTCATGACTGTTTTTATTCCAGCCTTTCAGAAAGTGTTTGTTTGCTTTGCAAGGTACAGGTTATGCTGAGAAAAAAAAAAATCTGTATTTTGCTTTAATTTACCAGAATTAGATTTCCCTCCATTTTCAGATGCATCAACATTTTGGAGACATCATTAGGCACTTATTTGCAGCCATAGAACCATTAGTCAAGAAAAGCAGAGTCTCCTGTAGAGATGTATAAAGTGATACTGAGTCATTTCTCAGGCTGCACCAGCCATCTTCCATCACTGTTGCTTCTTGTGATACTGCATAAACAGAGCTTAACACCAGGTATTAAAATCTTTTTAAGCAGCATAATTCAGGGGTAAAGAGATCGTGTCCACGCTACAAAGAAAAATATCATTAAGTAGTTACAATGACTTTGTTCATGTATCATCTAGTGAGCTGACTTTCATTATCTTTTCTGTTTCTGTGCACCTAAAAAACTGCTCTGAATGGTACTACAAAGTGTGAGCAATGTAAAAAGGCACACACTGTTCAGTTCATGTCAGTCCTTGTTAGGAAAGGAATCTGTCTTCTTTTCCTCTACAGAAAAAAGTGGCTGAAGCTTAAGAATTCACAGAAATTAACTCAAAGTAATGCACAGTAGCTTGATAACATTATCAGTGGGTCATGTGCATTCCTGAGTCAATTCATTCTGTTACTTTTTATTCACCAGGCTTTTCTATTTCACTATCTTGACCATGGATCTACCCTCACTTTGTGGCCATCTCATACTCCACTTATCAGATAACTAATAAATGATCTTGGACTTTCATTCCATCATTTGACCTGCTGCCTTGGGAAGTAAAACCAAAGTTGATTTTACTGCTTCACATTGAAATTGTTTCTCTAGTTGCCATTCTGTCTACAAAGGTGCACAAAAATGGCCAGAGTGTGATCAGTTAGTTACCAAAGGATTTTACTTTCTAGCTAAAGTGAAGAAACTACTCTACAGAAACACCACAGAGAAAGGATAGGAAGTTGGAGGGTTGCATCTTGCCTTTACATGGAAATAAAAATCTGATGAACTGTGGAAGAAATGTGCTTTGAAAGTGTTTCTCTTAACTCAGAGCCACACTACACACTAAGTATTTCAGTATTAATGCCAATGTCCCATGACACATATAGGAACAGTTGTAACACCTGGCAATTACCTTTCTCTATTCTAAACCAATTTAAAAAAGGGAACCACCAGACTTTCATCGACTGATGTGCTGAAAGAAGGGATTTCAGTTATGTTAAAAAACAATGAAACAATGTCTTTCTCCACACCATGAAATTACCATAACATCAAAAGGAAGTCTTCCAGTGCCAAAATTTAGAATTCATCTTTAAGATATTCAATTGTCTAGGCAGCTAACTCAAGACCCTGATAGGGTTACCAATGGTTTATCAATAAAACACATCAAGACTTGCTGCTAAAAGTTTGACTCTTCCTTTACTTCTCCCCTGCCCCAAATCAAACTGGTTTTATCTCAGCCTTCTGCAAAATACAAACACAATTTCATCCAATTTCAGATTTGCTCTGCTGGAGAGGGGTAAGCAAACTCCCCTGATTTGCAGCTCAGACTCACTCTCTCACCACAAGCAACCAAAATAAGCACTCCAAGTCCAACTTCCTTTTAAAGCAGGAACCAGAACTGTGTGTGTGGTGATCTTAAGAAGGGCTACCTCAGGAGTCCATCCCAGTCAGGTCCTTCAGAGTAGTGCTAAGGAGTTGAAAGTTGCTTTTTGTGTATTGCAAAGGCATACCTACCTTTACGGTTTGTATTTCCCTCACTTAGATTAGGATTTAACACAATTTGAGCTCATGAAAGTAAGAAGTCTAATATTAGAAGTGGCCAGTATAGCAGGATTTTAGAAAGAAATAGCTTTTACCATGTTTTCTCATACTCAGAAATGCTAAGTTGCCAGAGTATGAAAAGCACAAGGTATTGGAGCAGCAGCAGGCTTGGAGCTCTGTCCAGCTCAGTCTGAGGAAATTCCCCGAGAGTCAATCTCCCTCCTCCAGAACAAGGTGCAGTAGCTCATATATAGCAAAATACTGAAGAAGGAGAGGAGATTAAGCACAAAAAGATTGTCTTGTGGAAGACAATCTTACAACAGCAGTAAATCTAATTAATTTTACCTTGTCTATTTCAGGATTGGTTTTTTTTCTTTTGTTTTTGAAAGAGCTGAACTGGCTTAAGGACTTGCAAACAAAAGGACAAGCAGTACACATTAAAAGCCAACTTATTTTTTGTCAGTGCAAATATGCACAAGTCAGTAGCTAGCTAAAAGAACTAACTCTCTTGAGCCTATTAATCTATATACTTGTGCCCAAGTGAGCAAATTGTTGTACAGATTTTGACTGTGATATTACCAGTATATGATATTTTAATGTGTATTACCGTATTCTACTACTGTAGCATTCAATGGCAACATTGCAACTTTCCCAGTGAATGGATATATCCCTTGTTGATCGACACAGGGAACCTAAGCAGGACGTCAGTGCCAAGTGAAGGCACTGACTCTGCTCCCCAGGGTGAATTCCTGCAGCAGGCAGCTCAGGCTGGGCACTGCAGGGCCTCTCCTGTCCCCTTGGGCAAGCACACACAGACACAGCTCTCCCTGCTCCGAGGCCATGAGAGGAGAGCACCACAAGTGAACGAGTCACTGCAATGGCCACCTCTCCCCACACATCCCACCCCCTCCGCTGCAGCCACGCTCTGATGCCTGCCCAGCACAGCAGCTCCTTCCCCAGACAATGAGCTCAGCCTGCACTCCCTCACTCACGGAGATGGAGCAGCCTTTGACAAGAGGAATTTTTCTGCTGTGACATACTGTGCCCAAGTTTGGTTTGGCACACAGGCCCTAACCTTCAAGACATGCAAGGAGCATGTTACTTAACTGACTAAAAAACACATTCCTAAAAAACTGATGGAAATTTAACCCTTCCATTTCCTGCTCCCACTCCTGAATAAGCTCAAGCTCAGGATTTCAACTTTTCTCTGTCTGCACTTCTGAGTCTTTCACCTGCAAATAACGTTCTGTAGAAGTCTGAAAGGGAAGTTTTCCTTTGGATGTGTCATTGTACCATGGACAACACTATCACAGATGGTTGAAAATGCCAGAAGTTTAACTACTTCTTAAAATTACCAAAAGCTGTTTCATTAGTATCTATCAATTATCATGGTCCCAACTGCAACTCTCAGTGGTCCAAGAGTTGCTAAGTGAGAACTGATGCATTTTATATATATATATATATATATATAATATATACATATATATAATTGTTTATATATATATAATAATTGTTTCATACCTAAGGATTCCCTGCTGTTGAAGGAACAAAGCTTTTTTGACACAATATGGTTGTTCTTACACAGCTTACCTGCATTAAAAAGAACTCTCTCTAAATCAGTGCCTTGAAATAGAAAAGCATTATATATAACTGATATGAAAGATCACATCTCCTTTTTAGTGCCACAACATTTAAGATCAAGCACTGTGATTATTCTGTAAAAGCCCCTGATTATTCTGTAAAAGCCCCAGGTAGGGCAGCAATCATTTTCCAGCAAGAAAACTAACCATAGCTTGCAAACTCCTCTTAAATTGCTTGGGCTTAATGATGTTTTAAAAATCAATAATGAATTTTTAAAAAACTAAGTGTTATCTAGAACCATGAACTAGAAGGACATTTCAAGCTATTTTAACTTGAGGCTTGCCAATAGGAGTGAGTGGGTTTTGGTTGCAGGCACTGGCTCTGAAAAGCTGCTGATCCAAAGAGAACAGATGCACCAATAACATTTCAGAACCTCAAACGTCTGCACAGCTTGCAGCATTCGGAATCCACTCTGGATGGGGTTTCCCCTGTTATTTAAATAACCAGACACTTATACACTCTGTGGAAGGATGCAGCACTTCACCTTATCAGACTCAGCTTAGGTTAAAAATGTTGTTATTTAACAGTTCCTATCTTTCTCTGTGAGACAGAGGCCACAAGTTCAGCTCAGTGAAAAGATCACCATGTTGGAAACAAAATGCTGATTAGAGAACTCGAGCAGATTGCCCCCACTAAGGAAGGACCACAGCCTGTGCTGGCAACCCAAAAAACTCATTTGGCTGAAACCCTCGACAATTTGAGACAAATGAAGGCATTCCATGAACACAACTTTGTGAGATTAATCTCTGACTGGTTCAGCCCACACAAATCCTACGACTGGGCAAATCTGTAGTTATTCAGGAACAGACTCTACCTCTGCTTCTGCACTGTAAGTCACCATTTCAGTGTCCTGTTAGAATATGAATAATGCTAAGGTGCCCTGCATTTAACTCAGGGAACAGTCATGGCACACACACTACACAGCTCAGCAACTGAAAGCATCAAATCTTTTGGTTTTGTTTTGTGTGTCTCTCTCTGGCAAAAAAAAAACCAAAAAAAAACCAAAAAAAAACCAAAAAAAAAAAAAAACACAAAAAAAAAAAAAAAAAAAAAAAAAACAAAAAAAACCAAAAAAGACATTTGTGGTCAAGATTCCCAGTAAAGAATTCTAGTCTGACTTCTGGACTCAGCACAAGAAGAAGTAACTATGAGCTGATCAATAGATTTACAGCTAGAGTGCAAGTTCTGCTTCTTTCCCAAACATACACACTGTCACATCCACTCAATGAGGCTGCAGAAACCTGAACACTCTGGAGTGCAGCACTCTGCTGATGAGCACAGAGAATGCTCCAAGGCTAACATGGGTGTTAGCAGCTCCACAGTAATCTCAAGATTTTTGGTTCCAGGTGGCCTAGAAATACTGGTTTATTCTCTTCTGAATCATAACACTATTACAAAATACACATTCTTCAGCTAACTCAGCCAAGTTTTCTTAAGGTAAATTCAGTGGTTTAAATTTACATTTCTGATGAGAGCTATGAGAAGAGAGTAGATCAGACTTGTAACTGCAGTTTGATCTATCTTAAATATGTACACTTTGGCAGATACACCGCAACATGACTTAACCACTCTTGAGAAGTCATGAAAAATTGGCTTGGTCAGCACTAAATCAGTCTAATTTTGGACAAGACTATCACAAGGTCCTCAAGGACAGGATTCTTTTTCTATGTGCTTTTGTACAAACCTTAACAATCACAGCACGCAACTGGAATTTCTGAACATTCATTTTTAATCCCAATATCCAGCTTTTACTTGTATAAACCAAAACCAGCTGTCCTTTCAAAGTAGATAATGCAACTCCAGCCAGGCAACTTTAGAAATAAGCAAAAATCACACAGCGAAAGCTAACGCTGCCCCAACAGCGAAATGTGCAAGCCTGGGACCAAACCCACCGTGAGGCGTTTCAAAGCCCACGTATCACAATTTCCAAAACAGAGTAACCTATTTCTTAAACAATAACGGGGGGAGGGTGTTGCTTTAGGAGGGAAGGCCTTAAAGAGACACAGCGCACAAACAAGAATGACCACAAAGGCCGGGATCGCACTCAGGGCACGCACAGCACCCGGGGCAGCTGTGCAGAACGGCCCGGACCGGCGCTAAGCCTTCCTGCCGGCCGGGAACCGAGCTCTGCAACCCGCGCTGCCCCAAGGATTTCATCTGCAAGGACCAAGTTCTCCTCTTACCTAGCGGCGGCACAGACTCTCTGTTTTACACATGGATTTAGATTAGTTAGCAAGACTTCACAGATGCAAGAAGTGTAAAGGGAAAAAATGCTGAGTGTTGCAGAGTCTATTATAAAGAGTTATTAAAAGTTCTGACTTAATGTTTTGCGTTGAGAATGAATTACCATGCATGAGAAACAGCGAAGTCCTTCGGATGCCCAGTTTCAAAAATTCTCTTTTTTCGCCCTAACTCTCTTCTCAGTAAACCTGGTCTTTCTAACTTTCTTATACATTCACAAAGATCTCTTTCTCGACATATAAATGTGTGTGTGTATATGTATGTATCTTCTGGGCGATAACATTCTCGTACCATTTCGAACTCCACTGTACCACGCACCTCCAAAATTAACAGCTGACGTTCAGCTTTTGTCGGTAATCCAGCACTGAGGCTTCCCTTCAGACCCGAGCTGTCTGCAGTCCTAAGATGCAGAGCAGCCCAGCCATACGCGGCCCTATAACCCCGTAGGTCTGGAATTCTTAACGATGCAAAGAAAACCTCCTTCTAGCCTCCCCCTCCTACTCCCTCTCACGCACTAGCTCCGGACCGCTTTCACCGCCACGGGTTTCACACTGGCACTGCACCGGGAACAGCTCCGAGCAGCCCCCGGCACGGAGCCGCTGCCGGCTCCTCTGGGTCCCTTCCCGGAGCGGGGGCACGGGGGGAGCGGGGCCTCGCAGCGCCGCCGCTCTCACGCCAGACCCTCTCTCGCTTCCACCTCCCCCGCGGGACGAGGCGGGCTCTGAGCGAGCTCCGCCGGGCCCCCGCGGGCCTCCCCAGCGCCCGGCCGGCGCCGCGGCTCCGGCTCCTGGGCCGATCCCGGGGCCGCGGCCTCCATCCCGTCCCGCGGCCGCGCTCCCCTCCCGCCCCTCCCCGGGCGCCGCCGGGCCCGCTCCTCCGGCCCGCCGCGTCCTTACCCTTGGCCAGCGCCACCGTGGAGTTCTCGGTGTCGATGGTGTACAGGATCCCCTCATAGCGGATCTCAGCCTTGGAGATGAGGCTGATCTTGCTCCCGATGTAGGGCGTCCCCCCGCTCATGGCGCTGCTTCTCGGTCAGGGACACCCTTTCGCCGCTGCCGAGGGCTCCTTAAGCCAGGCACAAGTAGCCAAGCAAGCCCGCCCCTGAGTCGTAGTAGGCGCTGTCCTCCCGTCGCCCCGAGCCGCCGCTCCCTACACAGCGGAACCCCCGGCACAGCCCTCGGCGGAGCGCTCAGCACGGCCCGCGCCCCGCGGCTCCCAACATGGCCGCCGCCTTCATCTTCCCTCACAGCGCCCCCCCGCCCGGCCCGCCAGGTGCATGCCGGGAGCGCGGCTACTCTCGCGAGAGCTGCGGGCGAAGACGCTGACTTGGGGGCGGGAACGTCGAGGGGCGGTGTCGGGGTCCCGCGCGCGACGGCGGGAGCGGAGCTTCGGCACCGCTCGGCTCAGCTCGGCTCCGCCCGGCGCCGCCCGGCGCCGCTCTGCACCGCCTGGCCCCGCTCTGCACCACCCGGCCCCGCTCGGTCCCATTCGGCTCTGCCCGTCACCTCCCGGCCCAGCTCGGCTCTGCCCGGCCCCGTCCGGTCCCGCTCGGTCTGGTCCCGCCCGGCCCGGCAGCCCCCAGCGCTCCCGGCCGGCGCTCCGGTGACGTCGCGGGGCCGGTGACAGCAGCTTTGGTGGTTTTTGGGGTTTCGGGATGTTTGAGGGGCCCGGTCACTGAACGGCAAATCCTGGGAACCCCGTGGGCAGGGGGAGCGCAGGAGCGGGGGGATGACATCGGTTCTGTTCCACCGGGATTCCCTTTCACTGTGCTGAGAGTCCCATCCTGGCAGCCAGCACTGAGCAACACAGTTGTTGATGAAATCGTGACCAAAGTGTGGGACTAACCCTGCAAAAGCACCTTTTTAGTACAAGCGAACGCACACAAACGCCTCGTGATGTTGTGATTGTGCTTGATTTGTGCACCTTAAATAAGAATCACAGCTGAGGCTTCTGTGGGAGGCCGCGATGCCGCCTCAGCCCCCTGGAAAACACCACAAGACCAACCTCTGAAAGGTGGCTTAGCTTTGGTTTCAGCAACTGCACATGATCACATTGCAAAGATTTCTGTTCAGAAATGGCTTTGAAACGCAGTATCAAGGCAGAGTTTCCAGCAGGGCCTGCAGGTGCCTGAGCAGGAGCCAGGCTGGCTCCTGGAGGTTTGTGCCCACGCTGAGCTGGCTGTAAATTTTCCACTCACTGGAGTGCCCAGGGAGCTGTTCGGGAATTGCTCCCAGCGTGTCCCGAGCTACCTGGTGAAGCAAAGTTCTGCTGTAAATGGCTGGAGAGACCCTATCAAATCTGTGGGACACCACTGTTGAAAACCTGCATTATGTAATTACTCAATGTAAAGCTCCTGGTTAGAGAAATAACAAATATTCTGTTGCAAGGAAAGAGGCTGGTCTGTGGCTGAGTCTCAACCTCTGTTGGAGAAGGTGGAGAGGCTTGAAACAGTGTAGAGCATCAGCTACAGCCTGATTGCTTTACAGGCAATTTTGAAACCAGGGTTGGAAGTTAACTTTTCTTGAGACCATTCTCTACCTCAAACAGAAAATAATTCAGGAAAGACTGTATCTTAAAAGATCAGATGAGATGAACACAGGTTTTTGGTGTTTTTTTTGTTTTTTTTTTTTTTTTTTTATTCTGTACATATATAACTCTGAAAAATGAAAGAGCAACAAAAACCTTCAGAAATTGTTTTTGTGATGAAATGCATAAAAATATTTGGAAAATATTTTTATAATAGAATGAATATAAAAGTTCACAGAGATTCTGTACTTTACTAGAAGTATTTTTCCCTATGTAAAAGCTCAAGCCCAAAGGCAGTTTCACACAGATTTCCTGCTGCCTTGTACAAGGAAAGGAAAGGAAAGGAAAGGAAAGGAAAGGAAAGGAAAGGAAAGGAAAGGAAAGGAAAGGAAAGGAAAGGAAAGGAAAGGAAAGGAAAGGAAAGGAAAGGAAAGGAAAGGAAAGGAAAGGAAAGGAAAGGAAAGGAAAGGAAAGGAAAGGAAAGGAAAGGAAAGGAAAGGAAAGGAAAGGAAAGGAAAGGAAAGGAAAGGAAAGGGAAAAGTAAAGGGAAGAGGAAAAGGAAAGGGAAAAGTAAAGGGAAGAGGAAAAGGAAAGGGAAAAGGAAGGAAATTCTGGTGTACATCTTCCTAAGACTTCTCTCATCTCCCTCTCAAAACTGGAGAGTTTTTATGGAAACAGCCAGTTAAATGCCATAGTATTAGAAAAATGGACACTAAAATTTATTTCATAGTCAGGTCTAGCTGCAGAACCACATGTCTACTTTCCATGCTACATTTATAGAATTAGGGTTCCAAGATTATGTAGATGGAAGAGGAAATAGAAATGGACATTTCTTTGAGCTTGGGGCACAACAGATGAGCATTTCAGAACAGAAATCAAATGGAAAAACTGTCAGGGTTGATTTTTCACAGAATCCCAGGGTGGGTCAGGTTGGAAGGGACAGCTCTGGTGGACACACAGGGACACCCAGGGCTGAGGGTCCCTGTCAGCTGTCCTGAGGCTGAACAGGCTTAACAGCCTTTTCTGAAACAACCTGTGAGTTTCTGGAAGAGAGAAGTTGGCCAGAATTAATAACAAAAACAAAACAAAACCCAAAACGGACAAACAAAAAAAATCTGCACAAATGCCTAGGAATAGAAAACTACCCTCTTGAAACACTTAAGGGCTAAATTCTAACCCTCTTGATGACAAATATTCCTAAGTCTCACCATCAAGTCCTGCCTAGGTTATTAAACAAGTCTTTACAATTCACTTTGCAAGCTCCAAAATTCCTATGTGCCATTTTAAAAATGAAATTCACTTGCATCCAAAGTACATTAAACTAAATTTAGACATATTCTGCCTTCCAAGGCAGGGACCCAGGCTTGGTGAAGGATCTAGGATTTGGAGTTTATCATTTCTATGTCATACTTAAAATGAGCAGCTTAAGGAATATTTTTATAATGTAAAGTGAATTTTGGTAACATAGATAAAGAGTTCTTCATTTTAAGAAGTTTTCTCAAAATCTTATCTGAATTGGTAGGTAGCATCTTGATATTAAATTTAAACTTAATATGGTTAAATTGTATCTTTGAAGGCACTGAAAGTATTTGAGACAAACCCAGGACACATAAGCAGGAAAATAGTGCTCCTTTCTAAGCACTTTCACTTCTGTGGGGACAACAGATCACTTGTCCCCAGGCCCTGTTCTCACCCCATGCAGCAGAACAGGGCAGGGGGACTTTGCTGTTATTAATATTTTATGTTTGTGAGTTATTTGATGACAAACCTGGGCTGTGAGCAGGGCACAGGCCTGAGCAGTGCTGAGAACTGAAGAGCGGCTCAACAAGTTCTGAGGAGGATTTTCTTTACAGGCAATTTTGAAACCATGGTTGGAAGTTCACTTTTCTAAAGACCATTCTCTACCTTAAACAAAATAATTCAGGAAAGACTGTATCTTAAAAGATCAGAGGAAATGAACACAGGTTTTTTTTTTTCTTTTTTTTTTTTTTATTCTGTACATATATAACTCCGAAAAATTAAAAAGCAACAAATACCTTCAGAAATTGTTTTTGTGATGAAATATATGAAAATATTTGGAAAATATTTTTATAATAGAATGAATTCAAAAGTTCACAGAGATTCTGTACTTTACTAGAAGTATTTTTCCCTATGTAAAAGCTCAAGCCCAAAGGCAGTTTCAGCAACAATTTTATAAACATTCTTAGGTATATCCTCACCTCTTGACTTGAAGGAAGTCCAGAGTGAGTCAGTACATATCATTTTTTTAAATAAAACATTCTATAACACTTCCTTACCCTGTGTGTTTATATATATATAAATGGCTCAATTTGAAATGACTGGGGAGAAATACAAATTAATGTTTTAGAGATTACCCACGCACAAATGTACATTCAAATCGTAATTCTTGCCATTTTCTCTGTCCAGTCAGGAGATAACTTTTAGCTTCTAAAGTTACAAAGCAATTCAGTTTTCTTCCAGGGTGGTTTTTATGGAAACACCCAGTTTAATGCCACAGTATTAGAAAAATGGTGTTTCATAGTCAGGGCTAATTGCAGAGTCAAGTCTAGTTTTCCATTCTCTTATGAAAACTCTGGAGATGGTCGCATGCAAATGAAGTGCAGGAGCAACTGAGTGAGGACTGCATGGAATTTTCTCTGATAAAACCAATAAAGTCTGTGACTCAAAAGTAATATTGGATATATTTCTATTTTTTCCATTCCAAATAATTAATCTTTATATTTGTGCAATAGCAAATTGAATCTTAATATCTACTGTGTTTTATTTAAACTTCCAGGTTTGTTAAAAATCCAAATTGAATTTAGCTGTAGCACTCCACTAAAGCAATGCTTGTTTTGTAAGCAAGTTTTTGATGTACAGATCTCTTGTGTACATTTAATGCTGCTTTTCATAAACACTGCTGCACTTTCCCATTCACACACTGCACCATCTCCTGCTCACACACCCTACCGTGCCTCTGGACCTTCAGTATTTTCACTGGCTACTTTCTTGAAGAAATATGCAATGGTTTAATTTCAGGAGGTATTTACACATTAAACTTATCCTAATTAAACTGGTACAACCTATATTTAATGCATTTTCCAAGGTGGTTTCTTTTGATGCATCATGAACTCGCTCCTAAAGGACAATGAGGAGGAACTCCCCTGAATAAAACGGTGGCCTCCTTTGAGAGGAGGCAGAGCAGCCAGGAGCAGTGTGGTCTGTGAGCCCCGTGAGTCACACACGGCAGGACTGAGCAGGTGGAGCCAGGGCTGGAGAGGAGCTGAGGCAGCCCCTGCTCCTTCCACCAATGCCTTATCCACTGAGGCACCTTTTCCAGTTCTTTGGAAAACCCTGAGAGATGACAAAACGAGGGATGATTCATCATTTCAGAGCAGAGCAGCAGCTCCAGTACATCCCAGTTTGCAGGCTGGCACAGACAGATCTGGAACCCAAGCTGCTGCCAGGGTCACAAAGCCACGGTTACCCCTGTTGTGCCATTCATGCGGGAAAATGTTTTTATTTGCAGGGTCCTCTCGAAGGCAGTGTCAGTAGTTAAAAACCCGATTGTGACCGTGTTCACAGGGGTCTTGGGTTGAGGGAAGAGACGAGGATCTGACTCCATGTTTCAGAAGGCTGATTTATTATTATAATATATATTATATTAGAACTATACTAAAAGAATAGAAGAAAGGATTTCATTAGAAGGCTGGCTAAGAATAGAATAAAAAGGAATGATAACAAAGGCTTGTGGCGTAGACAGAGAGCCTGAGCCAGCTGACTGTGATTGGCCATTAATTAGAAACATCCACATGAGACCAATCCCAGATGCACCTGTTGCATTCCACAGCAGCAGATAACCATTGTTTGCATTTTGTTCCTGAGGCCTCTCAGCTTCTCAGGAGGAAAAACCCTAAGGAAAGGATTTTCCATAAAAGATGTCCGCGACACCCGATGATTCAGGACCACTGTCTTTCTCCTCAGGTATTTCAGAGTGCGTGAGGAAGCGCTGGTGGGAAAAGGGCACACAGGAGTGCGATAACAGCAAAATTAACTACCTTGAATTTCCCGCGAGGATGCCGAGGGAGCTGCACGCCAGGGCAGCTGCTCTGGCGATGCAAAGAGGCTTAGTTTTGTTTTCCAAATCTTCTGAAACAGCGTCCCCGTTAGGAAATTGTATCACTGCAGCCATTCCGGTGCGGCTGGGGCAGCCGGTGGATCCCGGGGACTGCAGAGCGGAGCAGTGAAACCGTGAGCAGTGCCTTGGGCTTTGGGACAGTTCATCCCGCTGCGCATCCCTGCTTTGGGACAGCCGGGGCGGTTCTCGCTCGCTTCTCCCGCTGGGACGGGAAGGGCCCCGCCGGCCGCCGCCGCCTCTGCGGACACCCGGGCCGGGGAGGCTGTTCCACACCCCGCGTCCGTCCCTACGGCACCTCCCTGCACCCGCTGCCGCCCGCGGCTTCCCCAGGGGCATCACCGCCCTCTCCCTGGGCGGCCGCACCCGCTGGGACGCCCGGGCGGTCCCGGGGCCGGTTCCGGGCGCGCTCCCGCCCGGGCGGTCCCGGGGCCGGTTCCGGGGCGCGCTCCCGCCCGGGCGGTCCCGGGGCCGGTTCCGGGCGCGCTCCCGCCCGGGCGGTCCCGGGGCCGGTTCTGGGGCGCGCTCCCGCCCGGGCGGTCCCGGGGCCGGTTCTGGGGCGCGCTCCCGCCCGGGCGGTCCCGGGGCCGGTTCTGGGGCGCGCTCCCGCCCGGGCGGTCCCGGGGCCGGTTCCGGGCGCGCTCCCGCCCGGGCGGTCCCGGGGCGGCCCCGGGGCGGGGCGGAGGCGGCGGCCCCTCCCATGGTGCCCCGCGCGCGGCAGAGCCCCGCGCATGCGCAGAGCGCCGCCGGCTCCCAGCTCAGCGCAAGATGGCGGCGGGCGCGTCGGACCCACTGGAGGAGATGCTGCTCTTCTCCGAGGAGGTGGACGAGAAGGCGCTCAGCGACCTGGTGGGATCCCTGGAATCGCAGCTAGCCGGCGGCCGCGGCCCCGCCGAGCCGCCCCCGCCCAGGACCTCCGCCCCGTCCCAGCAGCCGCAGCAGGGGAGCCTGGCGGGGGGCAGCAGCCCCCGGCCGGCAGCAGCTCGGCCGCCCCGCGCCCCCTCCCGCGCCCGGGGCAGGGGAGGCGGCGGGGCGCCCCGGCAGCGCGGGGAGCCGAGCCCCCGCCCAGGGGCCTCTCCCGGCCCCGTCTCCCCCGGCGGCGGCGGCAGCGGCGGCGGCGGGGAGGGGAGCGAGTGTAAACAGTAGTAGTGTGCAGCAATCACATGGAGCGGCTCCCGGCGGCGGCAGCCCCGCCGCTCCCGCCCCGCCGCAGCCCGCCGCCCCTGCCCAGCCCGTCAACAACCATGTGGCCGCCGCAGCCGCCGCGCGGGACGCGGGGAGCCCCGGCCCCGGCCCCAGCCCGCCCGCCGCCGACGGCGCGCCCGGGGCCGCGGGGGGCGGCGGAGCGGCGGGAGCGGCCGAGGGCGCCGCCGCCGCCCCCGCGCCGCGCCCCGGCCAGGCGGCGCCCAACGGGGAGGGCGCGGGGGCCCGGCCGGCCGCGGGGCCGCCCGTCAGCGGGCACGGCGGGGCCGCCGCCGCGCAGCCCCAGCCCGCGCCCGGCGCGCTGCCCGCGGTCACCGCGCTCGGCGCCTCCGCCAGCCCCGCGCCCGCACCGCCGGCCCCGGGCTCGGCCCCGCCGGCCCCCGCGGCCCCCGCCGCGCCCAAGCCCGCGGTCACCGCCAAGGCGGGCGCTGCCCTGCCCGCCGCCCCCCAGGCCGTGTCGCCGCGGCCGGCGCTGGGCGCTGCCCCCCGGATCGTGGCCCCGCAGCTGATCGTGCGGCCGCCGCCGCAGACCACCATCCAGCTGCCGCCCGGCTTCACCATCCCGCCCGGTAAGTGCCGCGCTGCGCTCCCGCCGCTCGCTCTCGCCTCCTGCTCCTGGCCGAGGGCTCTCCTTTCCCCCAAAGCTGTCGTGTCCCCGCTGCTCGGCGTGCTGGAAACCGAAGAAGAGGCACCTGTCTGAGGGCACCGTCTGACGAAGCGGCTGCCGCTAATTAGGGTGTAACTGGTGCGGCTCATGCGGGGTAATTGCAGCTGCTGCTGGGTGAGTTACTGGTTTTGTCCTGGGGAGAGCGGCGGTCACGGTGAGTTACCCTGTGATGGTGTAGTTGGACAGCGGATAAAACGCTGGAGAGCTGGAGTGGACGCTAAGGATAACTTTATATGTGTTTTAAAGGACTTTTGCTTTACACTTGGTAGTCCTGAAAAGTTTTTCTGCTTGAAAGAATGATTTCTGCTGTGAACCAGGTGTTAAATGTGTATAATCTGAAATTTATCATTTCAGCAACTGTGGTAATGTCATTGTTGTGTGAGGGTGGTCTACACATCACCAGATTTTATTTCCAACTCCGAAGCAATCACGTCATCTTTGTACTTCTCTAAGTTTTTAAATTTTAATTACTAAAAATTTAAGCTCAGCAAGGTTGCTAGCTAACCAGGCCAGCATCCCTTCATCCTCATGATTCCTGCTCTTAACCTGTATATTGTTTCATCTGAAGGCTACTGTGGTCCCCTACTTAGATTTTCACATTGCAAAAACTTGGCTATCTTCACGGCTTCTTCATTTAGGAGCTGATTTAGCATTTAAGCTAATTCTTTTTTTTCCTGTTAATATAAATAGCATGTTAAGATTTGGATCTGTTAATGTAGTCTGAAATAACTGAGCCCTTCCAACTTATTTCTTGAAATATTTGATACGTATCAGCTAAGTAGAGCAGCACTGTTATGGTGTCGTTGTTTGCTTCTGAGCAGACTTTTAGTAGTTGTGTATTTGGCCCTAGTTTATGAAAAATCCTCCAGAACCTGCTGCTCCAAACATATAAATATTGGTGGTTTTGTGAAGACCCAACTAACTTGAAACAGATAAGATGCAGTCCAGAGTGTGTGCCCTTAGCCTTTGCCTCCCTTTGTTAATCTGCTGAAGATTGCTCTGTGCAGATGATAACTGTGCATTGTAACTTTGCACACAGTTTCTGAAGTTCATTGTGTCAATACTTTGATCTGTTACTTTCAAACAGAAGAGGGAAAACTGAGCCTTGGAAGCAGTCTGATCCAGGATTTAAGAAATGTTAAGGAAATAATACACCAGAAAGTTTTAATTCAAATTTGTTTTATTACAAGATAGTTGGAAATCCATTAAATTTGTATGAACATCAAGATAGTATGTTCTAAAAGGAAATGATTCAAAAAAGACAATCTTATTTTTGAGTTTTTAACTTGTGGATCATTTATAATTAATCTGAAACTCCCATATAGCAAACATCTATATAAAACAGAAATTTAGAATCAGTTTTTGAGAACAGGTTATTTTAGCAGACAATGCTCCTAAGTTGTGCATTTCATCTTTATGTGACTGACAGGAAGGTAAAATTAATCTCATCATTTAACTGGCTACTAACTTGCACCAGTTGCTCAGTAACAGGAATTTCTAGTCCTCCAAAATGCATTAAAATATGATGTTAACACATGAGCATTTATTCATTTATAGTAGTAATTGTGTCTGCAAATTTGATTGAGACTGTGTGGCACGTGTTTCAATTCATTTGTCATTTCCACTTAGTTTTTCTCTATTCAGAATTAGGTTTAGAAAATGGGAAGATAAATTAAGAGCACACCTGTGAATCTGTGCAATGCAAATAGAACATGTATTTTTTAATGTGTGGAAGGCATTATCCTATGAGGATTTTTATGTAAGGTTCACAGTCATGATCACAGCAGTGATAACCCGTTTGGCCAGTTGGCATATTTGGGTGTCCAGATGGTTTAGGAATGGCATATACCAAATGCATCAGCTGCTTGCAGGATTTTCTGCAACTATAAACTGTGAAGCTTGGTGCTTAAATGGCTAATGGACCTTAAAAGTTACCTTTTAGATGAGTTTTTAATGAGTTCCTTTCAACTTTCTATGTAAATGACTCTTGGCTTTGAAAGAGAGTTATTATTATGGCTTTTGGATGTGGTCCTTGCTGTAGCTCTGTATGCCTGTTACCTTAAACTTGATTTCCATGAGTCTTTAGTTTATAGTGGCAGAAATTTGCCTTCTGTTTGTGTTTGTAGCAGGAAAGGTTGGCTGGCCAGAGCACCCAGCTCTGGGAGTGAGGGCTTTATGTGTGTGCTGCAGTTCTCTCACGTGTTCATCCCACAATTGGGATTTGTTTTTTCCATGTCAGACTGAAAGATTTTCTTGCTGTAGGGTTCTGAAATCTGTTATAAGAGTGTTTGAATTTCTTTTTCCTCAGGGTATTGTACAAACTGTGTCCCTTTTAGCAAAGTGTTGTAACTGGGAAGTTAACAATTAAAATTGGATGGAGGCTTATACCCTTTAAAATTGGATATAAGATTTTACCTTCTTCATTTTCCTTTGAAAAGTTAAAAAAAGTATATGAAGCAATTTGCACATAGAGGTAGGTTGTAGAAACAGTGTCTACTGACCCTGTTATCAGCAGACTGAAAGTGACTTCACAGGTTTTTAGTTTTTGGTTCTCTAGTAGTTGCAGATAGGATGCATTTCTGTTTATATGACCTGTTGTAGCCTATATAGGTTAAATTATTAAAATGTACTCTGGAAGTAACTTGGAAATTCTTTTTAATAGTCTGTCTGGAGAGCTGCTTCTTAGTTCTGAGAGAACTATGAGAAGAACATTTTATGCTTTGCAGTGACCTTGAATGTGTGAAACTCCAGGATCCATGGACCAGCTTTTAACCATTGTCTCCCTTTTTCTGACCTGCTGACTCCAAAACTTTGGGCACAGCTTGATGGCAATGGCTCTGTTGTGTAGAAGGCCTCTATTTGTGAGGTCTTTTACCAGAAAATAATCTGAAAAAAATTATCATTTACTTCCAGAAAGTGTTAGAAAACACTTGCCAATTTTCTAAGGTTTCTGCCCTGTGTGCTGAGGAGTTGTGTTGGTTCTCTGGGCCTAGCAGTGTTTGCTGTTGGTGTTTAAAGCACAGGTAGGGAGTGCCTCCCAAAGTGGTGGTGCTGGGTACCAGATGGATTCATCTGCTGCTGCTCAGTGTTAAGTAAATCTCAGATGTTGTATACTCAAAGTGTGTCTGGGCAATATTTGCATGTCCCCTAAGCTGTTGTTTAGTAAAGCTCTTGGGTCTTTCTACAAGTCTTATTCTTCCAGATGTCACAAATTTTAACATTATTTGTAGTATCTGGAAGAATAAGACTTGTAGAAAGTCTTGGTCCCCGGTCTGCGTGTACTCAGTTGTTTTCCCAGCAGCTGCCTTGTCCTTAGAGTTTACTTTTAATGAGTATTTATTTCTAGTTTTGTTCTCCTGACCCTGACTAGACTGCTAGAAAGCACTGTCCCCCAAACACTCCAGTGGCTGCTTTTTTCATCACTGCTTTCCATCAACTGCAGTTGTTTAAATCCCAAACTGAATTTGGTCTGCTTGCGGGGGCTCCTTTCCTTCTTTGAAATAAAATCTCGTGTTCCGTGAGAATCAAAAAGAGATGCACTCCAGGGAATGCTGTGCAGTGCCATAGATGCCCTTTGCTGTGCCCTCTGTGGTCAGAGGGCTGTGTCTGTGTTCTCCTTGCTCTCCTCTGCTGTGCAGTGACTGTTCCCCTGTTCCTTGTCCTCGCAGGGATGGTCCTGGTGCGCACGGACGCCGGGCAGCTCGTCATGGTGCCCCAGCAGGCCCTGGCACAGGCTCAGATGCAGGCCCAGGTGCAGACACAGGGACAGGGTCCTGCCAACATGTCACCCAGGCTTTCTGTGCCCACCACTGGCCCCGTTTTTCGCCTCTCAACAGCTCAGGTATGTCTGGCTTGATTTACCTTTGGTGCGTTATGTCTTACACATTATTAGCTCATATGTTTCTGCAGTTGTGCTTTCCTCCCCTTTTTGTTGTGAAAACAGGAAATACTTATTCAAAGGTATTTTATTTTATGAAGCCTAGGATTTTTTTTTAATTTAAGGAAAAAATCTGCTTTAGAGAGTCTCCTAAGGCTCTGTTCAGACTGAGAGATGATTGGAGGCTGCAAAGCTCAATCTTAATCTGACTTTATATCACTGGTTTATTAAGTGTCCCTTGCTGCTCTGAATCAGAGGCACTGTGATATCCCAGCATGCTGAATCCCAGGATAGCTAATTGCACTGGACATTAGAAAAGAGTAAGCCAATCACATTCTGTCCAAGGATTTGCAATAAATTTAAGATAACTTTTAAAATATACTTCATTCAAAAGAAAGATTTGATTCTTCTAATTTGCTTCTGATGTGATCTGTCTACACTGAAAGTTTTTCCTGTGTTGTGAGTACATTTCCCTTTTTCTAGGGATTGATAGGATAGAGTGCTTTCCGGTCTCAAACTCATCAGTGGAATGTGTTGATTTGAACTTGGAGCTAATTTATTTTCTAGGGTGGATGTGGGGTGGTCTTGTGGTTTTTGGTTTGGTTTTGGCATTTTGTTTTTGTGGGGTTTTTTTTTTGCCTTTTTAAAAAATTTCTTTGAAGGTTGCATTGGTTTAAAAGTTTGTAGAGAGGCAATTTAGCTTGGGGCCATTTAGGGCTAGAACTGAGCTATTTTACTAAAATTTGGAGGCAAACATCTTTGGATCTTAGTACAGCGCTGCTGTGCCATAGCAATAAGAGGCAGAGTTTAAGGTAGTTTTGCCTAAGGTGTGTGTTTGCAGAAGAGATAAGTAATTCTGTGTGGAAAGAGGAAAAAGGTGCTTTTACAACTTTTTAGTTGTTGTAGAAGTGGCTTGAAATAAGTTCAGCAGGTTTTTCCCAATATTTATCATTTCATTACTTTCCCTTTATATGCTTTATGTATCACACTGTACTTATAGTTAAAAGATTTTTAAGTTTAATTCAAAACTGAAAACAATAATAAGCATTTCAAATGAGAAGTAAGCTGGAATAAATTTGGAGAATTGAAAATAGAAACACAAGGCAATCTATAAACCACAGAATGTAAGTTTTAGAAGTGAGTGTACCTGTGAAGGCTGTACCTCAGGGTCAGGAAAGACATAAATGAAAGCCTGGAAACACTTGGAAAAACTTGGTGCTCTCAAAAGAGAGGTATTGGATGAGATTTGTTAAAGAATTCTTTGCAGAAAAGGCAGCCATGTAATGTTTAAATTTGTGGTATCTGGAAGAATAAGACTTGTAGAGACCTTCAAAGAGAAATGTATTCTAGGAAAAACAAACACAGAGATAAGCCTGTGTTTGTTGACAGATTTTTTTTCTTTTACTAGTTTGATGACAACAAAATTGAAGCCAATTCCTGAATTTGTACATCTGTCTTTGGTTGTTGGGGCCTTTCTTTGCAAAGAAGTGCAGTCACTTCTTTGGTAATTACTACAAGCAGATGTAGCAATGGCTCCTGAGACAAGTGCATGGTGTAAATGCAAAATAGGTGTGTGGTGGGACTGTACCAGGAATGGGATCCAAGTCTGTTAGGTTCAGCTATTTTTCTTCTATACTGTTAGTTTTTATGTGGCCAGTATTAATTAATAGTGAATTAAAATTCACCATGGAAGCATTCATAACAGATACTAACAAATTGTTTGTTAATTTGAAGGTTTCTGAGGGATAATCTTTACTGCACATGGAAGGAAGTGTGCAGAAATGTAGATCCCCTGCTTGGCTCTGGGCTCAGTCTGGCTTTGGATCCCAAAGTGAGCCTTAAGATGAGTGCACAGCAAATGTAGATCGTGCTGGTCTCAGGCAGCTGTTCTTTACTTGTGTGAAGCAGTTAATGCTGCAGAAGGGGTGTAATCCCACTTGATGGATTTCTATAAAAATAAACCCGTGAGGAGAGGATGTTCAGGTGTTTGTAGAGTCAGCTGGAATCTGGAGGAGTTCAGGTATTGGAAGTTGTGTTTGTTTTGTGCAGGGTTCTGCCCAGATGGATGAACAGCCACTGCACTGTAGGTGTTCCTTTGCACTACCTGCTGCTGACATACTGGCTCAGAACAGAGGAAGCCAGCAAGGCCTTAGCAATGATCAATATCTTGCAAGATGGAAAAGTTGGATTGTTTTAGTGTAGGGGGATTAGAATAATGATATTGTAGCTTGTCAGGATTCATCTCCTTTGAAAATCTTAGTGGTAGCTGCCCAAACTGTACTGCATCATTTCTGTATTTGTTGTAATTAACAGAGTTAAGAAATAATTAATATTACCCTTGGGAAATTTACATTGAACTTCCCTGACTCTGCATTTGATCTTCAGAGTTTTATGCTTATGTTTTATATATGTTTGACCTTAGAGTGTTCTTTAAAAATTGTGTTTGACAGCCTCTTAAAACAAGATTGTAAAGATATAAATTCTAAAGGTTTATCTAATCAGAACTAGACATGAGACTTTTATTTGATTAGGTGGATGGTTTAAAACCAGAGACTGCTCATTGGTTTTCCAGATGAAATGTTCAATGATAAATATTATGCTAAAGTTTTAGAAATGTCAGTTGTTTCAGTAGTCATTATAATTAGTTGATTCATGGATCAAATTCTAAAATAAAGGAAATTGTGTGTACTGAAAAATAATTTTTTTCAGGGAGTTTTTAATTAAGCTGTTTTCTTTCGGGATTTCTTTCTGGTGGTCAGAAAGCTGAATTCAGTGAATTAAAATTTCCAGAAGAAGTTTACAATTGATAAAAAATAATGTGCTAGGTTTTTATGTGTATAGAGTATGAATGTTCAAGAGTCAATGGTGTCCACTGTGACTGAAACACAGGAAAATTCTGGTGCCATTAGCTCAAGACAGACCGAATATAAACATTAATTGCCTGAATCCTGCAGAGTGTTTTGTGAGATGGGATGAACATGCCAGGCTATGAAGTTGCAACCTTTCTTTCTGATATTAGTGGGATGATTGGTATTTTACTTTATAGAGCTCAACATAATTACTGTATCTTTTTTCAGGTATTTTAAGATCGCTTTATTTGGATTAAAATGCAGAATGCTTACATTTGTAGAACTTAGCATTGTATTTTAGTCACTGAGTTTGCATTTTACCCTTGTTTTACCTTTGTAGAAAGTCAGCACAGGTGGAAACTGGCAGTCTGCCTTAAGGATTCTAGGAAATAATATCTTACGAAGAATGTGTCAGAAAAAGACATGGCCTTCATATTTTATGGGTATTAGTGTTGCTGTTCTGCAGATTGTCCTAATTTTTAGCCTGTGTCAGGTGTCACAAGTTACCCAGCCAAGTGATTGTTTTCAGTGTTCATTCGTTTATACACTTTAATTATTGTGGTGAGAAAGTCTGTTGTGAGCTATACAGCCAGATGTAAAATACAGGATATTAAATGCCAAAGAAATTGTAAAAGCTGGCAGTTACTTTTGGCAACTCATTAAGAAGTGTTGAAAGTGCTAACTGGAGAACATAAAATGGATTTGGAATTACTTTTTTTAAAACTAGAAGAAGGAGTGTCTGAAAAACTCCCAAGTGATCATCTAAATTTGAGAGTTCTTTGGTTCTTTCCCCTTGACAACTGTGTAATTTCTCCACTCTCAAAAAAGGAGGGGAAAATAAGGCAATGTTTTAAATGTTCTGAAATAAGATCATCTTGACCAATAGATACAGAGCTGTTCAGATTCCAAACCCCTTCTGCAGGCTGGGTACTACAGCAGGATTTTTCTTTCCATACCCAGGGCTGTCATTTGCTCACAGGTATTTTGGAGGAAAACAAACCAGGTTTTCCCTGAAAATTCCACTAACTTCAGCAGCTGGGCTGGTATCCAGTGTGTGAGGAAGGAGCCACCTTTCTCTGGAAGCTGCTGAGATAAGGAGGGTGCAGGTGTGTCCTGAGGAATTGGTGTAAGGGCTGAAGTAAAGGTTTTCCTTAAAGACAGTGGCTCTGTCCTTGCCTGTTCTGGTGTTGAAGGTTCAGAAATTAAATATTTGTATACAGTAGTACTTACCCATGTAGGGAATTGATAGAGCCACCCCTCTTCCCTTCCCAAGTTTAAGAGGAGGTGTGTTGGGATTGTAGTGCCAAAGACAAGAGTTCAGAAAGACTGAGATCCACACCTCCTGTTGCTCCCGGCTTGCTGTGTCCTGTGGGTGTGCAGGGGGTTCAGTCCTGCCATGATGAATGCTTCAGCTGGGCACTCAAGGCACATGATGGAGCTGCACAGCACACTTAAATCTGATGTTTCTCATTCTTTGATTGCTTGGATTTGCTATTTGAGTTGTGTGACTTTTGCTGTTTATAGTATCTTGGTGTTGTGTTTTGCAGCTTTCAGGAGTAGAGGCAGATGTAGAGTTGGGTACACTTTTGTGATAGGTTCTTGGGAGAAGAGAGGCAAATCCATTTTGGAAGGAAGACTTGGGTTCTTCTTGACTTTTAGGTGGGATAATCTTTGATTAGACATTTATTTATGCTCCTCCTAATTGCTGCTGTGTAAAGCATGAATAAAATCTGATTGTTTCAATTCTTAGTGGGATTCTGGAATACTGGCACATGGGGATAAGCAAAGGCCTTGTGGGAAGAGTCTCACTCAGCTGGGTCAGTGTGAGCTGAGCTGGGAGGTTCTGGGGTTGGACATGTGTCCCAGGAGGGATGGATGGATGGACGGACATGTGGATGGATGGACAGATGGATAAGAGAGGATGGATGGATGGACGGACAGACAGATGGAGGATGGAGGGAGGGATGGAGGGTGGGATGGATGATGGATGGATGGACAGATGGATGATGGATGGGCGGACAGACGGATGGAGGATGGATGGAGGGTGGATGGATGGAGGGTGGATGGATGGATGAGGGAGGATGAGTGGATGAAGGATGGATGGGTGGATGGATGATGGGTGGATGGATGAGAGCGGATGGAGGGATAGATGGAGGGAGGAGGGAGGGATGGATAGATGGAGGATGGGTGGATGAATGGTGTCTACAGCACCAGTTTGAGGCTGGATCAGTTTGAGGCTGAGCTCGGGGATGCTGGGGTTGGACACGTGTCCCAGGGGATGGATGGAGGGATGGATGGATGGAGGGATGGATGGAGGGATGGATGGATGGATGGATGGATGATGGTGTCTGCAGTACACTCAGCCCAGAGGAACACTGAAACACTTCCAGGGAATCAGAGCCTGGCAGTAACAGCACTGCAGACAGCAGTGACTGAGTGATGTATTTGATATTTTAATGATCTTTTCCATTTACTGTGTTCCTGGTATCTTTAAAATATTCAAGAAAAACATGAGTATGTGCAATTGTATCAAATAGCAGTTTTAATTTAGTTCAAATTGTAAGATTGCATAGGATTGTAATGGGAATGTTAATGGTTGGACTCACTGACCTTTGAGACCTTTTCCAACCTAAATAAATCTACAGTGCTGTGATATTAACTACTCTTAGCTGCAGTTTTTCTCCACTGTTTTGTTTTGTTTAGAGAAAAATTGCAAAATGCTCAGGTATATTAAAAGTATTTTTCTTGTAACAGTGCAGTTACAAGGGGCTTGTTTGGTTTTTTAAATTGGTATCTCAGGGTTTACATGGAAATAGTTGGTCTTCCCTGAGTGTTATAATAATCTTTGGATGCATTAAAAAGTGCAAGTTTGTTGTACTGTGAAAGTGATAATGTGCATCTTTTGAAAAACATGATTTGGATGCTTTTGACTTAGCTGTGCATAATTTTAATTTAACTAATTTTTCTTTGTGGTTTTAGTTTCCTTTTACTTTTTGGTTGACTTTAATTTTAGCTGAATATTAATAAATTTTCATGTTGCCAAAATTTAATCAGCTTTAGAATATTAGTTAAGGTACAGGGTTTTTAGGAAACAAGTCATAATTGGTTGGAACTTAAATTGATCTTAGAAGAATTCTGCTCTGGATTCTTGCACTATGAGCAGCTCAAACAGTGCGGGTTTGCTTGCTCTACTGTATTCTTCAGAGATAATAAATAAAAATCAGAAGTCTTCTAAAACTGGTTATTAGATTGCATTACATTTTTGCCTCCATATCTTGTTTTGAATTTTAAACTTGTGAAATTGTGAAAAATAGGGAGGTGCTGCCATCTAGTTTTCCTTTGCTGTGTTTCTTTTGTTTATCTGCATTTTTCATTTGTACACTTCATGGCTTTTCATGCCTTTGATGTGTTTTTTTAACTGGCTTTCATTATCTTAATACCCAGGTGAACCTACATTCATAACCAAATAGCAAAAAAACTTGCTTATTTCAAATTAACTTTAGTTGCAATTATTTTATGTTAGTGACAAAATTAAAGTACTGCTGTAAACTAAGAATATAAAGTAAGATATAAGAATATAAAATAGGACTATAAAGGGAATATCATACAGGAAGGACCAATGTTAGCCTGGCTCACAGTATTTTATTTTGGAATATCTGTTATTGGAACTTCAGAGCAGGTGAAAGATGTATATTGGAGTTTTCATGGGGCTGCTGCTGGAAATGGATTTGGCTTCAGAGTTTATGAATGTTTTTGTTTCAAGTTTAATTCAAAATGTGTTTTTCATTACTAAGGTTTTGTATATTTTTAGTGATCAGAAAAGGCAGTTATGTGTGAAGCTTGATGGTTTAGTGCTTTGTTTTCATTGTCTAAACAGTCTGATTTTTTTTAAGAAAATTACAGTTTTTTCTAGCATTCTTTTTTCTTGCTTTAGGCATTTTTCTAACTTTTACTCCTTGAATTGGAATTTTATATAATGAGCTTTACTGATTTGTTTTCTGTGTTTTGATACTCACTTTCTGTTAAGTTTCACTTTGCTATCTGTTTTTAAAATGAGGGAAAAAAAGTTTTTTGAGGGTGTGCCAGGCCCTGCATCCCCTGCTCTGGCTGTGCCTTGTTTTTGCTGTGGAGAACACTCCGAGCAGCAGCTCAGGCTGTGCCTTCCTTGGTGCTGAGGGCACTCTGAGCCTGCCTGATGGTTCCCAAGCTGCTGTTTTTGCTAAATCAGAGCCTTGCAAACCTGAGATTGGTCTGGTCATACACTCATACCTGGTTTTCAGCACTGTTTATATTTTTATGGCAGCTTTGGTGTTTTTTCCTCATTTATTATTATTGACTCTTGTTTTTCTGTCTGTTTTCACCTTCTTTCTGCTTTTCCAACAAATGCTTGTTTTACTCTTTGCAGAAATTTTAAGCAGACAGATAAATCTTTGTAGTTGCTAAGATGCACTGCCATTATCATCAGATAAATTATTCCATGCTATTTTTTTTTGTATTGATGGTTTTTGGGCTTCTTTGCAGTGTTCTGAAGAATACATTTGTGGTAGTAGGGCAGGTCAGAAAGATTAAGAAATGAGTGATCCTTACTGTGCTTTAACCCCAAAACTATTTTCCTTCTTTCCCTTCACAATGAGTGATTCTTTTCTGTATTAGCAGACAATAGGTTTTCAGTACTTACAAATGATACTGTTCACATTTTTGTAGCATTTACACAGCTATAAAACTTAGAAAACACTCAAATGTTCGTAAGGCTGTAAATTAAACATGCAAAGATTAGCAAGTGCTATAAAGGAGGTTCCTGAGCACTGTCATATGCATGACCACATACTGCTGTTATTTTTAATTTCTACAGTCTGTAGGCTGGACAGTCCTAATTAATGAAGATTTAAATAACATTTTTTCCACTGTGCAGTGGGTTGCTTCACGCTTACTTGTTGCCCCCCTCTGCAGTGGGAATTAATAACCAAACAGGGTTTTTTGTGAAGCTTATCCCTGTAACAACTTTCTCAACGATGCAGTTAAAGGGATTACTAGCCTCCTTTTGTAAGTAGGAAATGGAGCCTAATTGTCTCTATTTTAAATATAGAATGAGAAATGCTGGTTAATTTATTGTGTTCAGTTACAGCCACGGTCACTCCTGGTCACAAACTCCGTGTTTCAAGTTGGGCACTCATAAATACATGGATTTAATACATGAGAGTGTTGATTACAATGGATTATCTGTATTTGCAGGTAGCACTAAGAACTAGAGGCAGGAGTAGAATCCAACTGAAATGACAAAATCCAGCTGGTTTTTATTCACCAGATATTTTGGATGAACCCTAGTGATTGTAGGAGGACCAGCCACTGCACCAGAGCATGAGAAAGTGCTTTGAAGGGTATTTGCATCAGCAGTAGGGGTTCTGGACTTAGAACCCCTGGTTTCTGGGGCTTTTGTCTTGTGGCCCCAAACTCCCCTGCCTGTTCTGTGTAATTGCTGCCAGGGTTTTCCTGCCCTGTTATCCCAAAGGAACACTGTGCACATGGGGAACAGAGTGACATCTCCCTGCTTGGGGTTCTGATGCTCCACTCAGTGACACTGTGGTGGCACTGAAGGTTCTGCCTCTGCTGTCTGACCTGTTAAGGATGCTGTTTCCAGTAATTTTCTGTAATTGTGCAAATATTAGGCTTTTAAAGGGATAATACTTTGGGGCAGTTTTGCTGTATTTTTACTAGGCTGAAAAAAAATCAAATCTGCTAAAAAAATTTCTCTGCATCTGACATTGAAGTGGCTGTTCATGTGAACTGGAACCAGAGGAACTGAGAGGCAAAGCAGGTCAGCTCGGGGAGCTTCTCCATGAACTCTTCAGAAGTTTCAGTCTCAGGAAGCAGAGTTTGATGATGGGGAACATTTAATGGATTTAATAGCAGTTCAAGCTACAGCCATGCCTGGAGGAAAGGTTGTATGAGTTAGTTACTGAAAAATTATGTGGTAATTGACCCTGGCTGGACACCAGGTGCCCACCAGGGAGCTCTCCATCCCCTACCTTCCTCAGCTGGATGAGGAGAGAAAATGTAAGGAAAGTCTTGTGAGTCAGGATAGAGATCCCTCACCAGTTACTGACACAGCAAAACAGGCTGGACTGGGGGAATTAATTCATTACCAATCAAATCAGAGCTGGATAATGAGAAATAAAAACTAAATCTTTAAACAGCTTCTCCTCAGCCCTCATTTCTTCCTGGGTTTAAACTTTACTCCCAGCTTTCTCCACCTCTGCCCCGAGTGGTGCAGGGGGATGGGGAATGGGGGCTGTGCTCAGCTCATCCCAGGTTGTCTCTGCTGCTCCTTCCTCCTCAGGGCAAGGGCTCCTCACATCTTCCTGTGCTCCAGTGTGGGGTCCCCTCCCCACAGGGGACAGTGAGCTCCTTGAGCTTCTGCAGGTTCAGAGCTTCCCATGGGTGCAGTCAGTCCTTCAGGTATCTGCTCCAGCCTGGTCCCTGTCCATGGGTGCAGTCAGTCCTTCAGGAGCTGCTCCAGCCTGGTCCCCTGTCCATGGGTGCAGTCAGTCCTTCAGGAGGCTGCTCCAGCCTGGTTCCCCAGGGCTCAGGGGATGATCTCTGCTCCATGCTGTTCCCCAGGGCTCAGGGGATGATCTCTGCTCTGTGCTGTTCCCCAGGGCTCAGGGGATGATCTCTGCTCCCATGCTGTTCCCCAGGGCTCAGGGGATGATCTCTGCTCCATGCTGTTCCCCAGGGCTCAGGGGATGATCTGTGCTCCATGCTGTTCCCCAGGGCTCAGGGGATGATCTCTGCTCTGTGCTGTTCCCCAGGGCTGGGGGGTCTCAGCTGCCTCTCCCTGGCTGCACCCTGGGCTCGGGGATCTCAGCTCCAGCCCCTGGAGCAGCTCCTGCCCCTCCTGCCCTGCCCTGGGCTCTGCAGAGCTGCTCCTCTCACACATCCTCCCTGCTCTCAGCCAGCTGCAGTTCCTGGGGGATTTCCTCCCCCTTCCCAAGTGCTCCCAGAGGTGCTGCTGCTGTCACTGAGGGGCCCAGCCTGGGCCAGGGCTGGGTCTGTCCTGGAGCCTCTGGAATTGGCTCTGCTGGACACAGGGGGGAGCTTCTGGCAGCTTCTCCCGAGCCCCCCAGCACCTGAACCTGGCCCAATTGCAAGTGAGCTCCCAGATCTGACCTTTAGCTTGTGCTTCTGCCAGTGTCTGTGATCCCACTTCAGTTTCTTTGTTAAACAGTACCCTTGATTGATTGAGGCATCTCAGATGGCATCTTAGCATGAGTAGTTGAGTTTCTAAGTCTTCTAGATTAATGATTAGAAATAAAATTGAATTTAATTTCAGATTTTGCAAATATAATTCTAAACTGAAAGATCTTATGAAAATTGAGTTTTGCATAAGAGTGAAGCCGTGTATTGGAAGATGTAAAGAGGTGTTACAATCTGTATTGTGAAAAACTTGGCTTTTATGTTAGTGTTTGTTCAAATGTTATTGGGGTATTTTCTTCTTTTTGGTTGATAGTGACCAAGTTTATTGACAGGAATGATCATGAAAAATGTGTGGAACTTACTTGTCAACAGTGAGCTCTAGTGCAGGGCCTGTGCTCCTGGTACCTGCAGGGTTGGTCAGTAGGTGGTTCTACAGTACAAAATACAAGTTTTGCTCCCAAGGATTTGCATACTAACCTCTGACAGTTTAACTTCATGTGATAAAGCTGTGAATATGCAGTGGACTCTCTAAAACTGATGCAGTTCTGCCTTGGCAGTGACAAATAATCTTTGGTTCCTTTGATTATTTTCTCCATATTCAAGTGACTTGCTTTTTTCAAATGCAGCCTTGTGTATTCCTTGAACTACAGAGAAGCTTGTTTGTGCACAGCAGGTACAGTGGATTCTCTCCCAAGCTTTGCCTCCCTATTCATGTGCCCAGAGCTCTGGGGAGAAGGAAAATAGAGATGTTGTCTAAGGAGTGAATTTATAGGACACAGAGTTTTTCTGCAATGTGAACAATTCCCAAGTGCTCTGACAGCCTAATTGGAAGTGAGTTGTTGCACGCTGAAATCAGTGTTACCTGTGTGACTTGGGCAGGCAGAACACACCTTGGGACCCCTCCCCTCCCAGGTTGTCCCTCCTGGAATCCTCCTTTCCCTTTTCCTGAGCTGTGAGGACAGAGCAGCTCAGCCTGGGGGCAGATGCACCTCCAGTGTCCCCATGGGCAGCAGCAGCAGCTCCTTGACTGCTCATTCATGGTCTGGCTTCCTGCCTGGCACTGTCTGAGCACAGGGCAAAAGGCTCTTCAGTGTTACTTCTGTGTATTTAGGGAATGTAAAAACATCTGATTTATCTAATAAAAATAGTAATTACATTTGAAAATGTATTTCTCTCTAATTCTTCTGGTAATTTCAGAATTTATAGCATCCTACCAAAACCTCAGCAGCTTTTCTTCAAGGAACACCATGAATTCTTTTAGATTCATCCAGTAGGAACCTGACACACTGGGTTGTGATTTTTTTTTAAATAATGTTGATAATTTTTGTTTTACATATTTCTCATGAGATCTATTTGCAAGTTTCCTTCATAGAAAACACACCTTTTTCTTTCTAAATAACTTCTATCAATTCTTGAACCATTGATGTTGGGAATCCTTTGAGTGTCTTCTGGCAACTTGTAGCTGCCACTTGAAGATCATTTCCATGGTATTTAAGAATTCTCCAAGCTAGTTCCTTGTTATGTTTCTCATCCCTTCCTTTCAGACTTACCTTTTTAACCCTTCTAAATTTTGGAACCATGTTAATAAACCATTGCATTGCTTTGTTTGCAGTTCTCTGGTGGTGAGGGATTTCTTCATATCCAGCACTTTAGTAGATTTTACTGCCATTTTCTATTAAAGGCTTTTGTCACTATTGATTTTTAAAACCAAGGGTGAATTTAGTTTTCAAGTTTCACAGTTTGCTGCTGAGGTTTGGCACATGGGAATACATTCTTAGTTGGGTATTATAATAGTGAAAATTTATATTTTAATTATGTGCAGTTTTATTTTCAAGTATGTTCCTGTGATGAAAAATGGGCGTTTATTAGCTGAGAAAAAATTCTCTAGCTTGCAGTCTCACTCTGTAGTTGTGGATTTCTGGCTGCAGCTCTTGCCTGGAAGCTAGTAGCTGCCAGAAGTGCCCCTGGTTATCTGCTTTTTTCCTAAAGCCTCACTTCTGGGAGCCCAGACTGATAAGGGGGCAGATATCACAGGCAGTTCTTAGGCTGGAAATTGATTATAAGCAAGTGAATTAGATACACAATATTTATATTTCAAATGCAGCACTCATTAGGTAGATATAATTTCATTCAACCAGTATTTTAAAATACTTGGTCCTTTTTATAATGAAGAAAAGAGGTGTAGGGTGTTTAAAACAGGAGAAGCTTTATGTTGTCCTTCTTACAGAAAACCAGATAATTCTGCCTCTTCGTGATGATGCTGTTTATTGTCTCTAGGCTATCTCAGGATGGAAGGCATCCCTAGTCAAGATTTTAAAAATCTTGAAAGCTATACAAACAAAAAAAAAAGGGGGTTTGTTCAGATGTCAGGTAGATTTATTTGATTTGGTTTTTTTCCTCCTTTTTCCCCCCAAGTACAGAAGATTGATATCCAGTAGATGATGTTGCTGGACTGATTTGTAAGGAATCCTTGGGGCTTTGAATGCCTGCCTGGGCTTCTGTTCCTTTTGGAGATATTTTAGAGTACACTAGATGTTCTTTGGAGAAGTATTTTATGTAAGTTTAATAGACAATGTAAGAATCTAAAATAAGCAGTTCTTTATAAAATATGAATTTTAGAGACATAGGAATTAAAATTTAAATCAAGGAAAACTAGTTTTATCTTGTGAGAAGCAACATCAGCCATGATTTATTACTCTATCCACTTAGAAAATTTGTCTTTTTCAGGTGTGTGAATGCAAATCTTAATAAATGTAAGTTATAAGATACCAGTGTGGCCTCCATTTTTTAGTAATGTGTGGTTCTCATTTTGTCATAATTGCCATGTTGTGTGATGCATTTCGTTTATAATGGTATTTACCCTCCTGCAGAATTAAGTAACTTCTCTGGAGACAATTTTTAATTTCTAAGTCTTGTCCTTTTGTAAGATGGCAAGAGATTTCAGTCTTGCAATGAAAAAAAATCACAAAATAAGTAATATGATTGCTAAATAAAATAAATTTCCTGAGCTATAGAATGTACCACTGACTGAAAGGCTGCAGGTCAGTCATTTTCCTTTGTCTGCTCTTCATATTGCAGTTGCAGTCTGGATACTGAGTCTGTGCTCTATGACAAAGGCTCTCCCAGTGCTTAGATTTCATTTCTCTGCAAGTTAATTTCTATTTAATCCAATGTGAAATTATTTTAAGAATATTTTTCTGCTTTCTAAATTTTCCGTCCATATTAATTTCATAAAGAAAAAGCCCTACAACAGGCCCATAAATACCAAGAGGACCAGTATGTGTTACTGGCAATGATAAACTCAAATATTGATGAATACTGGCATGTAAATATTGCAACTGAATTAATGCATCAATATAGCATCAGTTTTTTTGCAGGTCACATTTGTTTTTTCTAATCTTTTCCATATAGCTGTATCTGTCATTGAACATGAGAAAGATGATTTTTCCAGTATTTGTGAATATACATACAAAAACACATCACTAGGTTTTATTTTTATTCTTAGTAATAATAATTATTAAAAAGCCTTGGAGATCAGGTTACTAAGGAGAAAAAAAGTAAAACTCTTGTTTTTTTTCTTTCTCAGCAGCCAGCATCCGTGGGCACCTCCAGCGTCCGCCTGGGGCTGCCGGTGCAAGCCAAGGTGGTGCCATCGACAGCGGCGCCCGCCAGCGCCACAGCCACGCTGCCAGGAGGGGCTGTGCTGTCCCACACCACGGTCAGGGCCTGCTGGGGACACTGCCAGGGCTGGGGGACACTGCCCGTGCTGGGGGGACACACTGCCCGTGCTTGGGAGGACACACTGCCCGTGCTGGGGGGACACACTGCCCGTGCTTGGGAGGACACACTGCCCGTGCTTGGGAGGACACACAGTGCCCGTGCTGGGGGACACACAGTGCCCGTGCTGGGGGACACTGCCAGGGCTGGGGACACAGTGCCCGTGCTTGGGGGGACACAGTGCCCATGCTGGGGGACCACTCTGGGGACACACACTGCCTGTGCTGGGGACACAGTGCCCCCGTGCTGGGGACACTCTGGGGACACACAGTGCCCGTGCTGGGGACACACTGCCTGTGCTGGGGACACACTGCCCGTGCTGGGGACACTCTGGGGACACACAGTGCCCCGTGCTGGGGGACACAGTGCCTGTGCTGGGGGGGACACAGTGCCCGTGCTGGGGACACTCTGGGGACACACAGTGCCTGTGCTGGGGGACACACTCTGCCTGTGCTGGGGACACACACTGCCTGTGCTGGGGACACAGTGCCCGTGCTGCGGGACACAGTGCCCGTGCTGGGGGACACAGTGCCCCGTGCTGAGGACACTGCCTGTGCTGGGGGACACACAGTGCCCGTGCTGGGGGACACAGTGCCCGTGCTGAGGACACTGCCCGTGCTGGGGACACACAGTGCCCGTGCTGGGGGACACAGTGCCTGTGCTGGGGGACACAGTGCCCCGTGCTGGGGGGACACACTGCCCGTGCTGGGGGACACAACTGCCCATGCTGGGGACACTCTGGGGACACAGTGCCCATCCTGGGGGGACACAGTGCCCGTGCTGGGGGACACACACTGCCTGTGCTGGGGGACACACACTGCCTGTGCTGGGGACACACACTGCCTGTGCTGGGGGACACACTGCCCGTGCTGGGGGGACACAGTGCCCGTGCTGGGGACACTGGCCCGTGCTGGGGGCACTGCCTGCTGGGGGCTCTGGGCACCAAGGGGACATTCAGGGGAGGGCGCATGGAGGAGTTGTCCCTGGAAGGGGTGGGGAGGCTCAGAGCAGCTGTGGCTGCTCTGGGATCCCTGGCAGTGCCCAAGGCAGGGTTGGGATGGGGCTTGGAGCACCTTGGGGGTAATGGAAGTGGATGAGCTTTAAGTTCCTTTCCAATCCAAACCATTCTATGATTTTCATATTTTTTTGAAAGTGAAAATGAATTATGTTTTTAATCTAAAATTTAATAGGTATCAGTAGCTGCGACGAGCGCCTCCCAATCTGTTCAAGACGACGGTGGCAAGTGGAGCTGCAGCCTCCCAGCAGCCTGCAGTGCTCAGCAGCGCCCAGCAGCCAGGGCACAGGCTCAGGGCAGCCCCCGGGGCAGCCGCGGCTGCCGCTGCACCCCTCCCACGGCAGCGCAGGTGCCAGCGCAGCCCCCTGGTCATACCCCAGCTCCCCTGTGCCTGGCACCACCGTGGTGTCACAGGTAAACGGGGAGTAGTGGAAACTTTGTTTTCTTAGGGCTTTAGGTGTGTTCAGAAGCAGAAGAGCTTTTCTTCAGGTGAGCTTGTATCCCCTGATGGGACAAATACTTGGCAAACAGTAAAACCCCTTCCCTGGTTTCAGCCACATGGGATAGAAATGCTAAGAGAGAGGAAGAGCACTTGTGGTCAGCTCTCCCCACCTGCCATGTGTGTGGCAGTGGTGAAAGAACAGCTCTGTTCCTGCAGCCCAGAGCAGATCAGGCCTTCAGTCTGTGGACTGTCCTCTTACTGGGCCTCAAAACTGTGGTTACAGCAAAATGTGATGTTTCTGTTTCTTGGAGCAATTACACCATACAAAAAGAATGGCTTGTTTTACTACTAATGAAAAAAAAGATTAGATAGGATGATGTTTGAAGAGTTATTTCTAATTTGATTTACTGCTGTAGCTGCTTTGTACAAAAAAACATGCTGAATCAATAATTTTAACAAATTAAGATAGCTTGGGGAACGTTTGTACCTCGTCTGTTGGGCATCTCAAAGGGGAATTCATCTCCAGCAAATTGCTGTGTTACTTCTCATATTTAAGGTTATTTTACCAAAGCAGACTGTAAAATATAAAATATATTTCTTTCATTGATTTTTTGTTCTTATTTGTGAGCTATAATGTTCAGTTACCTAAAGAAAAGAAAATCTCAGGTAACAAGCAGTAACAGCAAAACATATTTCATATATGGCCTGAATTAGAAAAAGTTTCATCATTTTCCTTATTTGTAGTGGTCAGAGCATGCATTGATTGTGATGAAAAAATAGCATGAAGCTAATAGTTGTTTTCTTTGATTTTTGCAGGAAATGCAAGAGAATGTGAAAAAATGTAAAAAGCTTTTTAGCTACCCTTATAAAACTTGCTTCTCATAAATTCACCATCTCCTGAAACATCCCGCAATGTGAAAGCTCTGGTTCAAGATTTGTTGGTAAATATTTAGTTACTGTTTATTTTGTCAGTTTTCTATGAAACTTATTATGGATGCTGAAAACTATTACTTTGATCTTAACAATTCCTTTGGCTGTAATGAAGGGGGTTGGGCTTCATCAAAATGCAATATTCTGGTATGTTATATATATTAAAAAATCCTGTTAAAGGCAGACTTTCTCTTGGTTTTTGAAAGGGGAAATGCAGCAAAGTATTTAGTAGGCAGTTGTCAAAGCCACTCTTGTTTTGATGAGTAAATACTTTGGTTTTTAACTTGAGGATTCGTTATTCTAAATATGGGATCCCCCTAATCCCCCTAAAAATCTGAGATTTTTATTGAGGATTTGTTTTTTTCCTCCAAACCCTGTTCTTCTCTGAAACAAGAAGCTCTAATTTTTGAAGCACAGAAACAACCTGTAGATACAAACCCTTCACAATATGGATTTCTAGGACTGAAGGAGCAGTATTTTCCTGAGCTGCTGATTTTCAGCTGTTCTGCAGACAGGAGCCTCAGTGGCACAGGGGTTTCCAGAGGCAACAGCTGTGTTGGAGTGCTCTGGCCAGGAAAAGGCTGCACTGGCTGCGGCCTCCAGTGCAACAGATGCAGCATTGAATTTGTATAAATGAACTGCAGACAGAGCTGGGAAAGAGTCAAGCTGCTTAAAGAAAATGTAATACAGTCTATGAAAAACTTGGATTTAAAAGTAGTTGCTATACATCTCTTTGAATTCATTGCCAGAGAAATCTGTATATTTTAGGACAAGCCTAAGGCTCTTTTCAGGTGTGAGCCGTTCAACAATCATATTCAATGATTCCATGTGAAATCTTGTTTTAACTTTTACCAAGTTAAAAAGATTAAATAAGTAAAGTAACTACTTATGGTACTTTAAAACAAAGTACCAACACACATAAATAATAAATATCTTTATTGAAGCTTGTTTTGGTTTGATTTTTCTCTTGTTCTGTATCAGTCAGGAAGGCTAATTAATTTTTTTATTACAACCTGAACTTTAACTAATGATTACTTTAGAAGTCTCATAAAATCGCCACCCAAGTTAGAATTATCTTGAATTGCTACTAAATAAATGACTGATTTGATATGTGTGTATTTTGTGAATATACATACAAATTCATACAGGAGAATATTTTATATCTACTTATAAGCATGCTTTTTATGTATGGCCTTGCTTCACATATATAGTAGTTTTATATATAGTTTATAGTTTTAGTCCATATTTTTATATGTGTGGATTCTACAAGTTAAATTGTACCATCAGAACTGGTTTTGGAAATACTACAAAGACTGACAAATTTCATATTTTTAAGGTTACGTCAACAACTTGTTGTTGTTTTCTTTTAATTTTAAAAAAAGAAATTACTATGTAAATGTTAGCAAGAGAGTGGAGTCCCAAAAGAGACTTGAGTGTTTCTGGGGCCTCATTTTGTCTGAAATTGTGCTTCCCCAAGGGAATTCTCTGCACTTTGAGTGGCATGTTACATGTTTGAGTTAGTGCTTGGCAGAAGGATCCTAGAGAGGAGTTAAGGGACTACAACTCTGAAAGTTTTTGATATAGCAGCCTATTTAGCTAGAGAGATATGTGTATATTGTAGCTGGGAAAGAGTCAACCAAACAACTGAACTGAGATGTTGATGCTTTTTTTTTTTCTTCACCCTGAAGGATGCAAAGATTGATCCAGAAGAATTTACAGGCCGCCTTCAAACAGAACTCAAATCATCTCCTCAGCCATATCTTGTACCTTTCCTTAAGGTAATGTGAATATTGTTTGGATAGATTTATTTCAGAGCAAAATTTCTTTACATTAAGTCTTAGAATATCCTTTTAAAATAGTGTTATCTTCACTGGCACAGGACTACTCTTCCTTTACATCTAAATGCTGCCCATTTCTGCCAAGATCTTCCTGGCTGGAGGTTCTGTGCTGGCTGCACCTGGGTCAGGCCAGGCAGGGGCTGCTCCAGCAGCCTGGGACAGTGCTGAGAAACAGGGAATTCCCACAGGAGGGAGACTTGTGTGTCTGGGACCTTGGAGTTTTAGAAAAATGGATTTGTCATCCAGGAGTTCACAGCTCAAGTAGCCCTGATCTAGAACATTGCAGTAATTAGATTAAAAAATAAAAAGCAGTTACACCCTAGTTTGGAAACCATCCATTGGCTATTCTGTAGTCATCCTTTACTTTTAGAATAAATACACTTTTCTGTGGTAGTAGGTAGTTTTTTGTGAAGAAAAACATTCACATTTCAAAGAGTCCCAAGTTACTAAATTACTTGAAGCATTCTGTAAATATAAGTTGTTTCCACACTGTTTTCCTAATCTATGTTTGGGTCATTGATAACTTTCAATCCACATGTAACAATGATTTATATTAGGATGAACTGAACTGGGTAAAGTGTTGTTTAGATGATTCTGCCTCTAATCTGGAACTAATCAACAGCAGAATTTCTGATATGATCCCAGGTAGATTTATTGTGGGATCCTAATTTAGTACATGTGGGGATAAATGTAACGGTTAGTTGGTTCTGTAAATTAGTTACAATAACTTCTGTGTACAGGATTATATACAAACATAAAAAGCATGTTTAAGTCCCAACAAAACTATAAATATGATTTTAAAAGTATTTTTTGTCTAGTTCAAAACTTCTGTGTTTAGGGCAGATTTTCTCTCTCTTCACTCCCTGCAACTTTGCTTCAGAACTTCTGCTCCTGTGTTTTCAAGTTATCATTAACACTTATGTGTGGCTTTTACTGCAGTCACTTCTAGCATCATGATAAGTTTTGATTTATTTCCTTTCTTTGAAGTCCTTCCTGGGCAAGAGGCATTAAGTTTTTAAATCAATGTTAGAAGTTTAGAAAGAGCTGTAGCTTGGGTTAAACACTGCTGCGTTCTACAGCTGCCTGAGGGAGCACTTCAAAAGAACACTTCTGCTACTTAAGAAGTAAAAAGTTTGTTCATGAAGGTACAGTACAGCATTTTAGAAGTATGTTTTCCTTGAAATGGTATGGGGCTTACAATTGAACACTTTTCTAATGCACTCACAATACATTACTTCAGAAATAATGCAATAAACAGCTGCTGCTGTAGGGCACTGAGAGGGAAGTCATTTGGTTGTAGGTACTGGAGGTGTGTTAGGTGGAGTAAATTGGTGCAGCTTGCTGGGAATAGGGCTGTTCCATGGTTCTACCTTTTCTTCTTCCATTTCTTGCCCTTTCAAAGACCTAAGCTACAATTCTAAATAGTCTTGAGAAGAAGAGTGATTTTTCTGCTACAGTGGAATTAAGGGCTTGTGAAAATCCACAGGGTTGCTAAATCCAAACTGAAAGCTTATTAAAAACTGAACTTTCTCTTACAATATATGTTCAATCTTAGTTCTGTTTGATGAACAGGCAGTTAATTATGTTTACAGCAAATTTCGAAATGCTTTTTGTCAATCTGCTAAGTTTGATATTCCATAAACTTTGTTCTGTTTTTAGAAAAGTCTACCTGCACTGAGACAATCTTTACTGAACAGTCAGCATTTGGTTTTGCAAGGCCAGCCGTCTCAGCAGTCACTCCAACAGACCAAGCTCTCTGCAGTGATACCTCAGTCTGCCTCGGGAATCTCCTCTGTTGTCACCACACAGACAATAGGAATAAGGCAACCAAACAACATTTGCACAGTCTCTGTATCAAATACAGTGCAGCCTCCTCAGGTTAAGGTGGTACAGTCAAATCAGAGTTCTCAACTGGTAGGTACTGTAATGTAAAAGATTTCTTAATGAACTTATAGCAGTTTTCAGTGTCACTTTCATTGCAGCTTGTTTGGGAAAATTCTTTTTTGTTTGTGTCATATTCTGTGATATGTGGTAGTACCTCATTTTCTGTCATTTCACATGCTCAACCATTACTTCAGCTAAGATTATTGACATAAATTGAAGGAAGTGCACTCTTGGTCTTTTTGTCTGCAGTAGAGTGGTTGTTGTATGAGCACGGTGGAATTTGAGGGAATTACAAATGTAGAACAGAAAGCTTTCCAAGATTTACAGGCAAGAGTATAATGTTGAGTATGCCATAAGGTATGCTGCTTTGCTTTAAAATTAAAATGAACTCTCTCATTTTAAACTCTTCTGCATATAGTTACAAAATCTTGTAGTAGAATAGCTGTGCTGTACCAGGTGTTCTGTTTAACAGTAATGCCATTCTCTGTTACTCACTGAACTGTATCTTTGTTGTGCATAGTGGAGTATGAAGTGCTTAGATTCATTAATTTCAAAGGCACTATCAGTAAGGCAGCTGCACAGCCAGGTAGTCATTGAGAGTGTGGTGACTTTATCCTGTGTTACACAGAATTCTCTGTGTGTGTTTGCACTTGTAATTAGAAGGTGGTTAGGATTTTTACAAGGCCTTGAGTTTATACAGGCATGACTGTCCTTTGTGAGAGTTTCCTTGTCTGTGGTTTCTGTGCATGTGTAAGTACTTCACTTAGGTCCCAAAATCATATAGGGAGGTTCCAGAACATGTATCAAGTTGGTACAAATTTATATTACTGAGGTTGAGAAATGCAGATGTGATAATGTAAAACCTTACAGTGACCTGTCCTTGAGTTTATAGGCTCTATAATGCATTTAAATAATTAGTAATGTGTATGGAGAGAGAATCTCTTTTGCTTTAATTTAAAAGTTGCAGTGCACAGTCTGAAAATACCTGTGCTGTGTCTTGAACCTTACAAACACTTTCTAGTGGTTAAATTATTAACTTTAAAATAAAATTAATTTAATAATCCTTTAGTGAGCATAGGTTTAATGTGTAAGAACATCTTGAGTGGTGAGATTTGTGACTGGCACTTGTAATACACACAAGACAATTGGGTGTTTTTCACCTTAACTTGGCTGCTTCAATGCAGGTCCAGCCACTTGCCTGCTTTCTTTTTCTGAGATGGCTTCTCCCCACCCTGTCTGGATTGTTGGATTAATTACAAAAGTGTTCCTCACGCTTTTTGTTACATCTTTTTGATTTGTCCATGTTTGGTGACTGAATGGACAAGAGCTTTGGCTCTTCTAGGCAGAAGAGTAGCAGCTGGTCATAATTACAGGTGGAAAAATTGCTCCCTGTCCCAAGTTAAGCAAATTTGTGCCTGCAGCTGACAGATTGCTTGGAGGTAGAAGTGTCCATGGACACTTCTGGCCTTATTTCATGCCACAATCTAAGGCTAGCCTACTGCCATGTAGCATGGCTTTTTTCAGTGCTGTGCAGCCCACCTTAAGTGCTCCTGTGCCCACTGGGCAGGCTTCACCCCACCTTTTGAGGAACACTGGTGTAGGACAGAAATGGGCAAGACCACAGGAATTCTTACTTCTGTGATTATAGTTCTGGTTGGGATAAAGCCAGATTTCTGGGAGAGGCACATTCTGCCTGTCTCATATCAATGGATACTCTAAGCAAGCAGTTGTGATGTTGTGAGTAGAGATTAACAAGCTGAAGAGCTTTCCTGACATGCCTGGGTTGTAGGAGGAGCTGGAAGCTGCTCAAGTAACATTGTGGAGATTGATCTGATGGGCAAGAGAAGTTGGTTTTCTGTCTGTAAGGAGGTCACAGGTCTAGGGCTGAATTTTCATTTACTGGTACTTGAAATGACCACTACATTTTCAAAAGGTCACAAACTGCACAAACCTGTGGTTAGTACTATTTTTTTTCTGGAAAATATATAACATATAAATATATATATATAATAGGGAGAAGACATTAAGAATCATAATTTATTTGCTTTAGTGTGAAACTGTCTTTTCATATTTCCTTTAAATTTATCAGTCTGTAGTTAATAGAATCAAGCAGTACTTAACCAGGCATTTAATGACCCTCAGAGTAGTTCTGTGCAGACAAAAGCAGCATCAGGCATCGAGAGTTACTGCATCACAACATCTTAGCACAGCAACCATCAGCTCAGGTGCCAAGCAGACAGCACAGCAGCAGCTCCATATCAGCCCAGTGATTGCTGATAAGTATTGATTTGTTTGCAGCGCCACTGTCCCAGTTCTCAGTGCTCCCTGGAGTCAGAGCACAGGGCTGCTGGCCATCTTGCCTTGGACTTGTCCAGCAGAGGAAGATTGCAGCTGCCTTGCCTGGGGGCAGCCAGCCCTGATGGAAGAACTGGCTGAGCTCCAGCTTTTCCAAGCCTGAAGCTCATTGGAGAGGGTTCCAGCTGGCTCTGCAAACTGTCCAGCTGCAGAAGGGCAAGCTTCTTTTAGACCATGGATCTTTTCATACCAGCCAGTTTACAATAGTTCAGTTTCCCTTAAAACATGAAGGGAATGTTAGCTGTTCCTTCCTTTGTCTTTTCTGTTTCTCAGAGGTGCCAGCTGTGGTGATGCTTTCTCCAGTTGCACTGAGGTACCTTGCAGTGTGGGAATCCTGTGTGCACTGTCAGCAGCAGAGAAGCACAAAGGCTTTGAAATGTACAGTGCTAACAGAGATGAAACAGAGACTTTTGTTTTGTAGAGTACTGGAATTGTGTTCCATACTATGAAAAACAATGCTTTATAAAGCTATATAGTGCTACTTCTACATAAAGAAAAGGGGAACAATCTTAGGCTAATACTTTATTGATGAGACACTTATGAGATAAGCCAGAAATAATTTTTTTAAATTGCTCTAAGTGCAATGTTCAAAGTTTGTCTAAATTACCATTCTTAGAGTCCATGTGCTCTGTGTAACCTTGTGTGTGCAGACATTGCCTGTCTTGTTTTGGGTGTTGCAGCAGGTAAAATTTCTGTGTGAATAAGAGAGATGTTCTTCATGACACATGTTGAGGTTCTAAGTGGGTTGATGGGTAGTGGAGATGGATTAGCACTTTATGTGGTGTGTTGGCACTGTCTGCATCACAAGCAGAAAGCACTCCTGGAAGTTAAAGCCAAATATTAAACTTGAGTGATAAAAACACCCAGTAAGAAAACCAGTGATCCATCTTAATTAAAACAAATTTAATGATATTCAAAGCTGTATAAAGATTGATGCAGGTCTAGGATTAGGAGGGATGTATGGAGATGCATCTGCACCATCTCTGCTGCACTGATAGGGCACAGTGTCCCTGGGCAGGCTCTGCCATATTCTAAATTACAGTAGAGCAGGGTTTGCTCAGACATTTACTGACACTTTCCCTGCACTCACAGTGCTTGGGGTCTCTCAGAGTTGAGACAGAGTAATGGAATTTGGAAACAAGATACAGCAGCAGAGGAAGAATTATGTTGTATGGGGATGTTCCACTTGGCTTTTTAATTCTCCACTGAAGCTTTTCTGGCATCATTTTTCTGTTCATGAATGACTGTAATTTGTACACATTTTAGTGAAATTTGAGGAAATAATTTTCTTTTTGTCTTGGTTGCAAGGCAGCTTAGAAATAGAAGAGTAATAGATGGCTGTTTGGATAAAAGGAATATTTTCCATTAATGAACTAATAAAGGTCTAGCCACTGATGTGGAATTTGGTGTGCAGTAAAATAGAAATAAAAATGGTTGTTGAACAGTAGATATCTGGGATCCATTAACAGGAACAAAGCCTGTACTTGACAAATTTTATGTCTGTTTGAAACACAGCCTAGTGCTTTTCTGAGTTGCTATCATGGACTTTATTTTCAGAATTTTGTGGGCTGTATATTAATATAAGGAGAATATTGTCACTGATTGCTGTTTGGAAACCAATAACAAAAGGCCAGGCTTGAAAGCAAAGATTAAAAGAAAAGCTTAAGAGAACTAAACACACATAACTTGTTCAAACACTGATTGTAAGGGAGAATAAAAGGGAAAATTCATTATTTGGAGCAGACTAAGATGGTAAAAATATGAATAACAGGATATAATTAAATGAAGGTAGGATTTAGGTAGGATATAAGGCAGAATATCCTTAAAGTAAGAGAGAATGTTGCATGGTAGATCAGGCTCCTGAAGACAGTGATGAAAAAGCCATAATTGAACACACTCAAAAGTAACCATTTGACCATTGTGGGAGGAATTGTGTAATAAATTGAGGAGCAGGTGGGACAAGTGATGTCGTGGCTTCTGTTTTATTGTTCTTCATTTCTTTGTTGAGAGCCTATACTCAATGGAATACTGTTGTTTAACATTAAAATGGTAATTATTTTTTTATTTGGGAGGAAAAAACAATTGCTTATGTAGATTTTGAGGCACCACTGAAAAACTGTAGCTGCTACTGCAGCATGATAAGCAATGGTAAATATGAATTGTAGGCCCATAAAAGCATGAACATTGTAAGTTAATGCTGCCAGATTACATGATAGCTGAGGTTTGATATGACATTTATCTTCAGGAGTGAGTAGACTGATAAATCACAAGTGGCATAGCCACAAGTGAGTTAGCAAGTGTTTACTCATGAGTGAAGATAAATGTCATATCAGACCACAGCCATTCTGAGTTTTATGTGTTTATGCATGTCTTGTTTCTTCCTTCCACATTATTATTTTAACTTAATTGAGAGGGAAAAAAAAGCTTGGTAAAGGATATATTTTTCAAATCTATTTTTGTTTTTCATTCTTTGCAGAAGTTCTTGTTTGCTGTGTTTTTATTGCAGTACTTGATAGGTTTAAGCTTTTGGTTCAGATGCTTTTGCTGCAAAAGGTAATTCCTGTGAATTGAGCCAGGCTGGTTTTGCAGCCCTTGTCAAGTAAAGGTTGGAACCTTGTGCATCTGCACTGGTCCAGGAGATTTGCAAAATCCTTGTCCTCAAAAACTTTAGCAATGAATTCTGATCTTACTGTCCTAAAGGAATTTTCCTTTCAATGGTTTGTAGGTAGTGGCTCTCATTTAATTTTGTCTCTCTTGTGCAGGCATGAGAAAGATTGATAACTTCTGTTTTCTTTGTATTTCTGTATATTTGAATGTGGTTTGGCTGGATTCTATCTCAGTCTGTATTTGTTGGTTTTGCTGTTGATTATTGGTCTGTGTTCATGTCTATAATTTGTTCTCTGTCCTGCAGTAACTCGCACAGTAGATGATGTCATGGAATGATCATCACCTTTTGAGATTAGGAGCAGAGAGAACCATGACATTAATCTCACAGAGTTACCAAATCTGTGCTTTTTGAAGAAAACTTTTAGGAAAAAAAAATTACAGCTGTCACCTCTTTGCTATTCTGGTTATCAGTGGTGTGATTGTTTTAAATTCCTTTTTTTGTCTTCATGAGCCTGCTACCTTATGGAAGCACCTTTGTAAAAACATCCCTTGTTTTACCTGGGAAAGTACAGTCAGCTTTAGCAAAGGGCAGAGTAGTGTCTGCAGGGTTCAAGAGGTGAGAGGAGGAGCTGGTCTGGCACAGCACACAAATGGTGAATCAAAGTGAGTGTGGTGAGTGGAGAGAGGTGACAAGGGGAGAAGAGCAAAGATGAAATAAAAAGAGAGGGAGAGTACTTTTTGTAGTGAGAAATGTACATCTTACTTTGCAAAAAAATGTTATTTTATAGAAGAAAAATGTAGGTGACTATTCACACATTGCACTTGGAGAAGCAATGCCATGACTTGGCTGCTTTAGTGTGTTCTTTGAAGAGCTGCAAAGTACAGCAGCCTAGGACATGATTCTTCAACTCTGACAGATAAATTGAAGAGGAATAACGAGTATATGACAGTACTTGGTGTCTCAACACTGTCTTGATCAGAATTTTACCATTTTCCTAATTCTATCAAATCTAGGCAATGACTAAATCACATTCTTTTCTGTTTTCTGTGCTTTTGTTTTTCTGTTGTTGTGCTTGCTGTCTTCAGAGGCGTACATAATTAAAATGCTTCCCTTTTTAGGGGAGGTGGAATGATGAGCAGTTCCTGTAAGCTCTGAAGACTTTTGTATTCTGTCTCTACCTTTTGTGAGTCAGCACTTTAATAAAATCAGGTGTGTTTATGGATGCAGTGTGAAAGGTTTGAAAGGACTCCTGGAGGTGCCTTGTGCAGCCTCCTGCTCACACATTGGGATGTCTCCCATGTGGCCCGTCATGTTTTGAGTGTCCTCAAGAAGAAATTGCACAGCCCTCTTGGGGCAGCCTGTGCAGAGCTTGCCCACCCTCATGGCCGTTTTTTTTCTTCTGTTATATTGGAATCTCCTGTATTCCAGCTTGTGTCTTTAGTGCTACATCCTTCTGCTCTGCACATCTGGGGGAGTCTGACTCTGTCCTCTCCTCATCTTCCCAAAGGGGGTTGCAGCAGCACTGGGATCTTTTCTGAAGGCAGGAGTAATGTCCCTGCTAACATCAGTGTCCCAAAACTCTGTGTCTGCTCTCTCAGTCTGGCTCAGTGCTTGTCAGCTGATCAGTGGCATTCAGCTTTCATTCAGAATATGGAGAGAGAACCTGACCTGGGGTACACTTGTTGTGCATGGCTTTAGTCTGTGAGAAGTATGAAATAATTTAAGTTAATCATCTCCCAGACCAGCTTGCTGGTACACTTGTTCATTGTCTGCAGCTTTGAGGTCAAGCTAAGGACTTAATAGTCATGTTTATGATGTTGGGAAAAAAGGCAAGAAGATTAGAGCAGTCTGAATTATCTTAATTGATGAAGTGTGGCTTAGGTAGTTGCAAATTTTAATGCAGGATCCTCTGATTCATTGGTTTTTACTATGTCCCTAGTTTGCCTGCAAAGAAGTGACATACTCTGTTTCAGAAACAAATTGCTGATGTTAATTCCTTAATGACCTCCAGATCTGGAGATTGCATGTTTCTTAAAGGTCCAGTATAGAAACTGGGATTTGGTGTCAGATCCTGCTCTGAGCTCTGGTGCAGTTTGAGAGAGTATGTGCCTGTTGCTGGTTGGTTTCTTTGTGGAGTTCAAGATGATGATTTTGGTCTCTGCCCCTTGGAAGAGTTTGTTTCTCAATAATTTTCTACACTTTCAGTGTTTGTACATACACTGAAGTCCTAGTACAGTACTTGCCAAAAAGCAGTTTGTGGAATGTATTGGATAGTAAAGAAAACATTGCCATTTATGTCATCTTAAGTAGTTAAATATTGTCCTGTCATAATGGTGTTAGTGGCTCATTTTGTAGGGTATTCAGATGAAAATATTAATTGAGGGAAAAAGAACTTGGTTCTGAACTGTAGAAGTTGCCTCACAGAGAGAGAAAAAAAACGCAATTGCAGAAGATTTCTGTAATGCCAGATAGGAATTCTGTCCAGAGGTCCCACACATCTCCTTTATGGCCTGGCTTCTGGTGCATTAAGGTACAGCAGCTTTTCTTCATTATTCTCTGCAAACCGATCCAATAAATTACTGTAAAAGTGGCATCATTCTCCTTTTTCATACCAATGTATGTTTTCTGAACATGGACTATTCTGTCTTTTTACCAAAACCACACTTATTCATGTTTCCTGTGCATCAAAATGCAGTTTAATTCAACTTTTTTCTGTTATTTTCACTGAGCAACTCTGTTTCTGTCCTGGTTTTAAACATGGTAGCTACTTTATTCTTTTCCCTCTGAATGTGACTATTCACTCTGTCTTGACTGAGTAAATTTATATCTATTTGCTCCATTTCTGTGCTTAGTACAAATGCTCCATTTTCCTGCAGTGTCCATAGCTGAAGCTGAATCCTTAATCTTTTTTCCCTTTTTCTGCAGGGTGGTTATTGCTAATACTTCTACATCCACAGGTTTATTATAACTTTTCGACTCTCTGTATTTTAGGACGTACAAAATGCAGTTTAGTAACTTCAGAATGGCCCAATTTGTTTTTTCTTCAGAATACATCAGAGATCCCTCATTACTCTTGTCTTGTTTGTAGTTTTCACCTGTCTCCCTTGCAGTTTTGGAGCCCTGGTTGAAATTCCCCATTGCTCATCCTGCTGTCACGTCCCATTTGCAGATGTTTGTCCTTTTCTCCAGAGGTTGCTGTGCAGTCAGAGCTTTGGCCATTTGCTGTCCAGCTGAGTGCAGTGATTTAGGAGCTCCTTGTGGGAGTGGTGCTGCCCTCCAGGAGGGAATGCTGCATCCCAGGGTGGGAGGCTCACACAGGGGAGGAACTCAGCTGTGACTGTGAGCAGCACCAGAGTTGTGCTGGAATCTTCCTCAAATAGCTGTTTGCCAGTGGTTTATTTTCAGAGTTTATTTATGGGGTTTCTTACAGCTCTGCAGCATCCACACATCTTTCTGAATCTTCTGTTCATTACATCTGTGCCTGCCTTGTCCCTGATCATATGAATGTTGATTTTTAATTTGTTGTTGTTGTTGAACATTTTGCTGTTGATTAAATATGACCCTTGCACGTGTTTTCTTTTTGATTTGATTTGTTTATGGGTCAAATTTTAAGTTTCTAAGGAAGAACTTCAGAACCTGAATTAGTAGTAAGTGAAACTTTGAGAATATCAAATTAGTATTTAAAAGATTTGTAGTATGTGATCACCACAAAACTTGCTTTGCTTTCTTGTGTGTATCTGACTTTGGAACCCATAATGTTCTGGAATTTATTTTTAGTATGTTTTCTTTAAAAAGTGTAGATATTTAGTGCAAGACCTAATGTTTGTAGGTGGATACCACTACAATTACTGCAGCATTTTCCTCTATAAAACTGCTTTTCTTCCTAGAAAAATGTCTAAAGACAAAAATCTGAATTTTAATATTAACCTTACGAGTTTGAAATATATTTTTAGTGAAGGCTGTGAGATATGACATCTGTGTAGTACATCATTGAATTTTTTTTAAAGCATAATGGCAAAATAGGTATATACACACACACACAGCCACATGCTTTACATGAATATGACTTTTGTCACCAGCTGGTTGTGCTTGTAGAGATCCACGTGCTTATCTTGGTAATGACAGGTATCAGTGTATTTACCTTGTGTGTGTTTGTGTATAAGGAGTATAATCCAAGTATACTTTTCTTTAATAATAGCAGATTATCCAGTCAACATCTGCTCAAACTGTGAAACGAACCCCTGCTTGCCAGACTACCCAGATTAGGATGCCAGTGGTAATAACTCAGACCATTAGACCACAAGGTATGGGTTTCAATGTTTTAGTGAGATTGTTACCTTTGTATGAATTTTGTTGTAATTACAAACGAGTAGCATGGAAAAATGTACAGTGTTGACATTTATTGGCAACATTGTTGACATTTATTTTTACCTCGTGCTGGCTGAAGAGTGCATGTTTTCATATGCAGTTTCAAGGTGTTTTGGACCAACACAGTGAAATGTTTTGAAACAACCCTAGGACTAAACTCTCATATGTTTAGCTCCTCACTTAGCAGTTTTTCATTGAAAGTTCTAAATCAGGTCAGGAACTTGGCTCTCACTGTCCTAAACTGTAACTCTGGGCCAAAAAAAAAATTCTTCATTTTCCTGAAGCCTAGTGGATGCCTCAATTTAATAATCCTACTTCTAATTCATACTCCTGAAGCAGAACATGGTAATTCCCATCTCTGCAGCAACAGAGGTCAAGGTGGGAGCCCTAGAGAAATTTCTCAGGCCTCAGGTTGGTTTTCTTTGACTCCTGTCAGTTTGTTTACTTTTTGGTGGGGTCAGAGACTGGATGCAGCAACCTGACATGTCATGATGAGCCCCAGCATGTGGTTTGTGCACACCTTCCTCATCTGTGTGTGCACAGGTGGGTTCATGTCTGGCTGATACTTCCCACTTTCTAAGAAGATTCTTGAAGCCTCCTTGCTTCCTAATAAATACCCATTTGTTCCTTTCTACCACTGAATCTCTTAGGCTTGGGTTTTATTTTTCCTGAATATGTGTGAGAGTTTCTTACTGGATGTGGGCATTTACAGATTGAGGGTTTGTAATGGAATACAGAGCTTGTCATCTTCAGGTGCTGAATCAGGACTCAAACTAGTTCAAATGCACATAAAAGCTATTGCTGCCTACTTGACTTCATTGCTTGGTTGTTTCTATTTTCTTTGGGAAAAAAAGCATCAAAAATGTTTAACAGCAGTTGATGTTTTACTTGCTCTGCTCTCCTAGGGGAATCCAAAGGTTGAATGGACACAAAGACCAAGCTGTCACTGTAACCCTGTAGGCTATTAGGAAGGAATACAGTTACTCACCATAAAAAGTGTTTGTTTGATAGCTCTGATACTCATGTCCTGAGTTTATTACACGTCCATGCATCTTATAGCATGAGCCTTCACTTCTGACTAATGTGTTTGAGAGTGAAGGCAGATTTCATTTCTTTGCTTGTTCAGTCTCCAAGTTGGGAATGTCAGCAGTGTACTGAGAATTTCACTGCATGATACTGGCATCTGTCTTTTAAACAGCAGGTTCAGAATATGAGTTTATTCTTGGTAGCCCTTGAACAGCCAGCGCAGTGCAACTTAACTGGCAATTTGTCTTATGGTAGATGGTTTTATAAAAGCCAATTTATGCAAGGTCCTACTTTCTGGTGAACTTATTCAAATGGACAGGTTTGGTTAAGCCCTCCAGTGTATGGTTTTATTTACACAGACAAAACAATCAAGAATAGGCATTTAGAAAACATCCCAGTATAAAGCCACTCATCCTGCAGCCCAGGGAGCAGGCTGCCTGTGTGCTGGCAGCACTGCCAAGAGTGCATCACTGTGATCTATTGTTAAAACCTTCTAGTGTAAACACCAGAGTAGTGATATTTTATAGTGACCCAGGTATTCCTGCAGAAGGAGCTAATATACTGGAATAGGACATCATCTAAATAAAAATTCTGGTAGCAAAATTTTGTGGAGTGTGACCTTTTAAGGGTAGTTACATCAGAAATGAGCTGCCCTCCACAAAGTGCTGCATTTTCCTCCTTGACAGGAGTGAACCTCCAAGTGTAGTGTATCAGTACATCCATGTGAACAGACTGTAATGCTTCTTAAAACAGTAGTTTAGATAAAACTGGCATACTTTATGGACTTTTATATAAATAAAATTACTTCCACACCAGTGGAAGTAACACCATTGTTACTGCATGAAAAATTCACACTCCTTTAAAAAAACACTCTACCAGTATAATAATTAGGTGAATTCCATTTTATGGATTGGATGGAGGAATTAAGCCAAATAATAAAATAATGAACTAGAGTATTTGTTGCAGCTATTTAACCAGCGCTGAAATACAGCTAGGAATTTATAAGCTCCTAAATTTGGGCTTATTTTTCTAGATCTTGCTAATTAAAATTTGAAGCAAGGATGCAGTGGTGAAAGACTCTGTATGTCATTACCAATCCCATGAAATGTCTAGGCCCACAGGTGATTTTAATTTTCAAATATGTTCTGCCCATAATAAAAATGGATGTTTTAGTCATATTTTATGTCTAACCCTTAGTCATGCACAGTTGTAATTTATTTAAACCAGAAAACTCAAATGTCATCCCAATTCTTGCATTTACTTTGCCCGATCCATTGAGTGGAATTACATATACTTGGGGTGAATGTGAGACTTAATTCTTCCATATCCATATGGATATACATGTTTTGGGTGGTATTTTTTGATCAAAAGTAGAAAACAAAGCATTGACACTGATTCCAAAGAAATATATTAATTCTGTTGGAGTGCTATTGTTACTTTAAATTTGCCATTGCAATAATTTTCAAGGTTAACACATTTTTAATCTTCTAGATCTTAATTGTACAAAGCAGAAATCTTCTTATTTTTTATTATTGTATTATTTCTTTCCTTCCTTCCAGTTCTCTGAGTAGAAAATATTTCCATTAGTTCATCCAAAATAGATAAATGAATAGCCTGGTTTGTGAACTAATACTGTCTGTGGCATCTCATGGACCTTGAATATTCTGATGACAAAATATTTTTATTCCCCAGGCTTGAGCCTGAAGTCCTAAATCTGGTTTTGTATTTGCTAATGTTGAGAGTCCACATTACAGTTTATTTATAAAGATGGAGAACTCAACAAACACTATCAAATTATTTTCTCTTTAAGATCATATGTTGGAGTTGATGAAGACTTCAAAATAAAATAAAGTAATGCAGGATTCAGTCAAAGGTAGCAGCTTTGTGTCAGCCAAAAAATGTTCTTAAAAGGATTTGTTAGGATAGTTGTGTTTCAGATTTTTACTGTTCATGAAAGAAAAATACTGTGACTCTGCTGAGGTTCTCACCATGCCATTTATGTGCAACTGAGTCCCTGGGGTGCAGGAACAGCTGTCACATCTTCTCCAAGTCTCAAAAGTCTGTAATGCTCAATAAAGTGGAGTGATACACAAGAGAGAGGTGAGATCTTTTAAATCAAGCAGATTGAGTTATTTTCACATGCCAAAACACAGGTGGGACTAAAGGAAGCCCAAAATGTAACCCAGGTAAATGTGTTTAGGCAGTCAGGGAGGACCTACTCCAAGTTCCATGTCAGGGAGGAATTTAGATCTCTTTAATTTGCTGAATGTCCACCACACTTTGGCTCACTTAGAAAGCCCTGTCTTACTTGTACTTCAAGACTAGATACAGACATGAATTATTTTTGAGTCATTGTTTTCAAGATGAGAAAGCAAAAGGCAACCTTTATGGTGGGTGTGTGTCAAATTTGGCAATAGTGTTTTTTCTTTTATATGCAATGCAAAACATTTTCAAATACATGCAGTATTTTCAATTCTGAAATACATGTTTTCCACTGCAATAAAGGACAATTACTATATAGAAAATGTAAAAGGCATAGCTAATACCATGAGTAACTCTGACTTTTAAGTATTTGTATTAAGAACATTTCAAATTCACCTTCTTTATTCTGTACAGTTTATCCAGAAAAGTGGTTTACTGGCAATTGCAAACACTCTTATAGCCAGTATAAATATTATAGCTGTTCATGGCCAATGGGTTTCAGTTTTGGAATCTTCACTGTTCTGTAAATATTGAACAAAATATAATGTTAATATAAATTTTGTATTTTAAATTGTTCTTCTTCAGCATATAGACTTTAAAAATAATAACTTCCTTTGTTTGCAATTTACAGACAGTTAAATTTAGTTCCTGGACAGAAGGTTCTTTGATGTAAATTGTCTAAGACAGCTCATAATAACATTGCTTGGTGTTTTTCAGGCACAGTAGGGAAGGCACCAACAATACAAGCCAGTAAAAGTCCTGGGGGCTTTGGTGTTCAGGTCTCTGCAAATCAGAAAAACAAGCTGAATGACCCTGGAGGTGGTTCTTTCAGGTAAAAAAAGCAAAAATAATAATAAAAAAATGCAGCGGGGTGGTTGGGGGGGATCTGAAGTATAAACCAGAATTTAGAATTGCTGTAACACCAGAGGGCAGTCTTTTACAATAATTCCTGTCTTTTTTCCTGGGATTGGATGGCAATTTTCATACTTAATTCTATTTTTAAAGAATGAAGAGGATCATTACATATCTTGAGGATTTTTCTCTAAATGCACATTTTAACGTTTAACAAAACTGTAAATTCTGTGGATTATAATAAAGCTTCAGCTGAAGGAATTATGTGCACGAGGATCTAAAAGAATCTGTGGTTGGTGTTTTGCACTTGATTCTGCTGCTCCTGTGGGATGTGTCTTGCTGGGAAGGTGCTGGGTGTGAGGACTCTGTGGAGCAGCCAGGGACAGTCCTGGGGCCAGGGGGGATCCCTGAGCAGGGATTGTTGCTCCTGGCTTTAAAGGGAGCACTTTGCTGTGTCTGAGCTCCCTGTGCTTCCTCAGCTCATGGAGGTCGGGTGGTTTGTGGGCCCCCGTAGGAATCAGGAGCTGCAAAAAAGGTTCAGTACAGTACCAGGGATGCCCTGAGCTGCTCTGCCAGTTCTTTATACTCCAGACTTCTATTTACATATATTTGGAATATTTTTACTTTTGGCAGTGAAAAGCAAGGCTTATGTTTACTGCATTTTGTTCTTGCTAACACCATTTTAGTTGTGTTAAAATATTTTATTTCTTCATTGAATGACAGAATACTCCTAGATTTTAATTTTCATCTTCTGGGATTCTTATATTGCTCTGACATCACCAAACCACTAATTAATTTTCAGGCTTATGCTTTTGCAGGTGAAGTAAAAGAGAATTTGTAGCTCTTTGAAATATCTCTGCTTAGAGGCATGTCAGTATTGTAACTAATAGTGGTAGTACTTAGTATTAATCTGGAAGCAAAATCATTCAATTTTTTATTTTCCAATGCTTTTGCCTCCCACTGAGTATTTAAATGAATTAAAATGTCTGTTGGGTTCAATTGTACTGTCTTAATAAGTATTTTTTATGTTTGTAAGCAACACGAGCATTTATTCTTCGTTAGTATTGCTTTCAATTTTACATACACCAAAAGGGACAGCATTTTTTTAGCTGGATGTTGTAAACTGTGCCAGGATTGATTCTTGCATTCACTTAGTTTATACATAGAATATATTAGGTTAGCTGGAATTGTTAATTTTCCCTTGGGGAGAAGCAAATGCTCAAGGCACTGATTGATAAATCAATAAATCTTTAGTGAGTTTGGTAAATAAGCTGTCAAGGGTGTATGTCATTTTTCCTCTAGAGAACAAATTTTAGTCAGAATGAATGTGTTTGTTTCCTTACATTGTTTTCTCCTTCAAAATAGTAAGACACAAAGCTGCATTTAAATAAGTCCATAAAATTGCAAGGATTTATTAAACAGCAGCAAAGATCAAGCTTTTTCCTGATATCTTAACAAAGAATTCAGTTGTTTGCATATTTGCATTTCAACCCCTAACCTCTCCTGAGGACAAATAGATGTCTGACTATTAAGCCTAAAGGCACAGAGCTGGAAATCTGTATTAATCCTCTGAATGCTGACTAGTTTTCCTCAACATTCCCAGCATGTGTGAAGAATGTGTTTTTAGCCAGAAGGCAAACTGGCATCTAAAGCAAAGCAAGAATTTTGAAAAATAGTTGTGTTATGTATAAATTTATTTTGCCCTTAGTGTTTTATTATTGCATATTTGTTTCATTATTTTACATTCTGCTTTCTTTAAAATAACTTATTTGAACTTTTCACTTTTGTGAGCGAAGTGTTGGTCACTAGAAACAGAAATTTGAACTTCATTGTTCTTTGGGGTTTTTTCTTTATTCTGAACTGTAGGTGATAGAAGATGGAATTACATTAAAGATCTAGCAATTAAGAATTTTGCAGATTGCAGCTATGCCTTTAAGGGCAGCATTTGTTAATGAACTGTAAGACTGCTCACATGAGTTCACTTTTTGTTACAGTAGCCGTTCTGTGATGCAGAGTTCTCAACCCAAGAGTTCTGCAATGTGAAGCTGTGCTTGTGAAATTTTAGGTCACTTTTTTGGTATTAAATTTATTATTGCTGTATTTTTCAGAGAGAACTACATACAACCCCAGTTAATTGACTTTTCAACTCTGTTAATACCTAAGGACAGAAATTTGAGTTTCGTTTTTAGTAATATTTCTGTTTGTTTTGCAAGCAGAGGTTTAGGCTTGGGTTTATATCATAACAGGCCAGCTTGAGGTTTCTGTAGCTGAGAGAAGCAAAAATCCCACTGAAGGGTGCCAGGGAGCTGCCTGTGTCCCCAGCTGCTGCTCAGAGTTCCCTGGCAGCAGCTCCTGCAGGCTCCCAAGGATTCTCACCACAGCTCAGGTGGTGGCCATTGCAGGGAACCAGTGGAACCATTTGTTCCTGATGCTGAGATGGAATCACTTCAGTGGGGAGGTCCAGCTGTGGATCAGGGCCTGGTCCTTGTGTGCTCTGTGTTCCTCCAAGGATGGGGGTGGCTGTTTGTCCTCTCGTGTTATCCCAGCCCTTCCAGACTGCTCAGCAGGGCCAGAAGTGAATAGATCCATCCCTTGGTGTGTGGGATGGTGCTGTGATTTGGGTGCTCCTTCCTTTTGACAGAAACCTTTCCTTTTCTGGAGTGGTCTTTCTGAGGTACATCTGACCTGGAACCTGGCAGTGTCAGGTTTTATACAGCCAGTGTGATGGGGTTTGTTTTCAGAGACAGTTCTGAGATCATTTGAAGCTGATCTTAGTATCTGTGTTTTATTCTGCTGTCACACTGAATTTTGAGGTGGACTCTAGGTGGAAATAAAAAATTTGTTTTCAGACCTATCTTGCATAGCCAAAAAGAAAATCTCTTGTCTAGTATTTTATTTTCATTTTTAAAAATAAAAGTTTAGCAACATAAGCAAAGCAGCTTGCCCTTTAAGTGGTAGAACATTAATGTGGATGTTAAATGGATAACTTCAAAGTTTTAATCTCAAAATGATATATGAAAAAACCTTGCCCTTGAGGTTTTTGTTTTTTCAAATGAATATTTCAAGCTATAAGGGGATTGTGTTTTTTCCATGTATTTCAAAATAAAGAAAAACGCTGATCATAAATGTGGTCTGTTCTGTCGGCCCTTTTGGCTTATCAGAGAGAAGATTCTGCATAGAGAGTGAATTGTGTGGCAAAGCAGTATTAGGGAGACATTTCCAATTATACCATGAATGTCAGAATAAACATTATAATTGATGTGTAAATGGAATCTATGCCATTATAAAATATAATACAGTAGTGGCTGTTCCAGTAATTTCTAGTCACCCTTTATATGCCATATATTGTTGTTAATCTCTGATTGTGGGATCTGTGGGATGTTGGGACTTTGTCCTAATGCCATGCAATTCCCTTGTAGGAGAGGGGAGTCAGTAGTGTAATGTTGTCTTGGGTGCTTTATGCATTCTTCTGGCTGATTTGGGAGCAGCTCAGTATGGCAGTTTGGGACAGCAGTGGCTCAAGTCTGACAAAGAGCATGAGAAAGAAAAACTGTGCAATCCTGCAGTTAAGGTTTGTTCATAAAGAAAATGCCACCAGGTTTTCATAATGGCTTGTCTTAGTTTAAACAAAGTCTTTGAAACCTTTCACAGATAACTGCAAATACTTTGGAGTTTTCTTGCTTATTTTCAGATAAGATTTTTTTTTTGCAATTGCATGAGTCTTTATAATGGGGGAAAAGGAGAAGGAAGATTGTTACGAGAGGTTGAATATAGGAGGAAGAATTGGACTCTTGGATTATTATAAGGTACAGTTTGTGTTTGGAGGGAGTTTGAAAACTCATGCTGTCTTAAAAATACCATGTGTGTTGGAATGTTAGATTCATCTTACGAGACTCAGAATTTAGTTCAGTACAAACCAGAAATATTTACTGAAACAGCAGAATTAGGACAGGCATAGTAATATATGCCAATAAATATGAAATTGTTAAATACTGTGCTCTGATAAAAAAAAAGGAAAGATAGACAGTAATCATCAATCTAGATGACCACTGGATGGCATCTTTGTTCCACAGAATAACTTCTGAAAACTCACTTATCTGAGCTTAAAAGTTCACTTTTATAGGAAAGTGTTCAGCAAGAACAGCAACTCTATATGTAAGTGTGTGTTTCAGTATCCAGACATTTTTCATTATGAGGTTCCTTGAAGTAAGGAGGAATATATGGATAGGGTTCTTCCTGTCAGAGAAAATTGTAGTCTCAGCTGTGATTAATACATTTCTTATTTGTCTTCCATGTAATACTGAGAAAAAATAAAGGATGTACTTGCAGATTGTAGCTTGCAAGTGTAAGATGGAAGAAAATTATTCTCTCCAGGAGTTCAATAATGGTCTTTGTAAGTGCTATTGCATTGGTTTTGATAATTGCATTGAAATCTAACGTGTCCAAAATACTTATCTGGTTTTATTTCAGAAATATTTACTTACAATGTGGTCACAGATCTGTACACTGAATAAAAATTGGAGTAGTTGAACTGCTAAGCAGAAGGAAGGTAAAAGATAGATGGTAATTTCTTCAGCTATGAAATAAAAGGAGAGAGAAGTGTAAACTTCTCTGAGAAGTTATGTTCTAGAAGTCAAGACTGCTGTTTTGAGTTTTATAATGGATGATTGCTTGTAGGAGATCAAAGCACCTTTGTCCTGGCAACCTGATGTGGAAATACAGGATTGAGACTCTTGATTACTGCTGGCCAGTTGTGCCCAGCTGTGAGAGCTGCTGGCTGAGGGACAGGACTGGGAACATCTGTCCAGCTGTGAGAGCTGCTGGCTGAGGGACAGGATTGGGGACCCCTGTCCAGCTGTGAGAGCTGCTGGCTGAAGGGATGGACAGCACTGGGAACATCTGTCCAGCTGTGAGAGCTGCTGGCTGAGGGACAGGACTGGGAACCCCTGCCCTGCTGTGGGAGCTGCTGGGTGAGGGGACAGGATTGGGGACCCCTGCCCAGCTGTGAGAGCTGCTGGCTGAAGGGATGGACAGCACTGGGAACATCTGCCCTGCTGTGGGAGCTGCTGGCTGAGGAACAGGACAGGATTGGGGAGCCCTGCCCTGCTGTGGGAGCTGCTGGCTGAGGAACAGGACAGGATTGGGGACCCCTGCCCTGCTGTGGGAGCTGCTGGCTGAGGAACAGGACAGGATTGGGGACCCCTGCCCTGCTGTGGGAGCTGCTGGCTGAGGGACAGGATTGGGGACCCCTGCCCTGCTGTGGGAGCTGCTGGCTGAGGGACAGGACATCAGGGCTGTGTGGGGCCAGCCCTGGGACCCTCTGGGTTTGTTTTTACCCGGCTCCTCCAGGGCTCGGGCTCATCCCCTGGCACCCAGACCCACAGCGGGCTGAGGGCCCACAGGATGTCACCACTGCACTGGTGGTTTGGTCAGTTTGAGCTTTATTTTGAAATTCGGAGTTCAAGTCTGTGTTCCAGAAGCTTCTATTTGAAATAGTTCAGGGTTTGTGTTCTGGGAGCTGCTGTGGTAGGAGTTTGGTGTTCCGACGGTTTGAGGCCTGCTGGATTTGGGCCTTGTGAGTCCTCATTGGTGAGGGTGAGTCTCATTCCATTTCAAGCATTCAGGTTTTAACCCGACAGAATCTTTGTTTCTTTTGTTTTACCTGTTGTTTTTCACTTGTAGAATTACAAACTTTTTGAGTTGATCATGGAATGTTTCAGTTGGTGTTGGTTGTGTGGTGTGGGCACGGAGCCAGTTCCTCATTGTGGCCCAGGGTCCACAGGTGATTATTGTGTCCACACCATGTCAGCTGGAAAAGTGACAGGATTAGAGGGAAGAAAGGCTGAGAGAATTGGGATTTCTCAGCCTGCAGAAGAGAAGGCTCCAGGATGACCCATTTGAGGCTTTCCAGCACCTGAAGGGAGCCTGCTGTAAAGATGTGGAAAGGCCATTTACAAGGGCATGGAGTGGCAGGACAAGGGGGAATGGCTCCAAACTAAAGGGTTATGGGTTTACATTGAGTATTAGGAAGGAATTGTTCCCTGTGAGGATGCTGAGGCCCTGGCACAGGTTGCCCAGAGAAGCTGCCCCTGGGGTCCTGGCAGTGCCCAAGGCCAGGTTGGACACTGGGGCTTGGAGCAGCCTGGGATGGTGGAAGGTGTCCCTGCACATGGGATGAGCTTTTGAGTTTCCTTCCAACCAAAACCATTCTATGATGTTGCCTAGGCACTGTTCTCAGGAGTTTCATTCGAAGACAAGAAATCAAGTGCTTAACACTCCTAGAAATTAGTAGAAGCTCATTTGTGTAGACTTTTTCTGGAAAGCATTGTAAAATATTCAATTTTCTGCTTCAAGTGTTCAGCACATATCTGCAGGTTTACACAAATAAAAGTCCCTTCTTGACTTCTTCCCACAAAAGAAAACAAAACCAGTATGTATCAAACCATTCTAGTCTTCCACCAAAATTGGCTGCTGTAGTGCAGGTAACAGGAAAATATGGGAGGAGAGGGAGGACCTAGACTGTGGATTTCTGGATTTCCTTCCTTTTATTCTCAGACCTTACTTGCAGTTGGTTTTTACTGTGGGCATTAAGCTTGTTACAAGTGACAGACTATTCTGTGGTGCACGGGACATCAAGTATGTAAGAATTAAAAGAAAATCTTTTGAATTAAGCTTTTGTTTGCTTACTTTATACAGTAATAGGAGTATAGACTTGAGTGTTCTTACCCATATATATGTATTCTGAAAATTATATTCTCAAAGGTTGTGTAATCACTCTAGAATATGTTGAAATAGTGTTTGTGTCAATAACAGCTGTGAAACAGAATGTGCTAAATCCAGGTGGCTGTTTCACAGCTCTGAGTCATACCTCAGACAGGTAGGAGGTAAAGATGCTTGGGAGATACTGGCATGGAAAATCAAGTTTGTACTTTCTCAAGCTGTTAAAAATGATGTTGCAGGGCAAAAAATGGCCTGGTAGTTGCTATCATCTTCTCAAATGCAGCTCATTTTCCTAAAACTTGTTGACACACCTGATATTTGTATGTTGCCAGAGAAATTACCAGCATGTACTCCAGCCACACGTGGAGGCCAGGCTTACCTGTGAGCCCAGCATGGCCAAAGAATGTTCCCTGCTGAAAATGCTTTGATGCCTGTATTAACAAGAACTTGTGAAACAGTGCAGGATTAAAAATTCATGGGTTTGCTTTTAATTTCTGTTATTTATTTTACCATTTTATGCCTAGTTTTCTTTATATAGAGAAAATCCCAATGTGCGGTTGTTAGTTTCTTGATCAGCCTGGTTTCACTGACATCACTGACCTCCGATGAAGACACCTCTGTCACATCTTCTGTTATCAGTCAGATTGTCCTGCTTCTGATGTTTTCTGATATGGTCAGAGAAATATGAGGTTGTTTCTGAAGATATTCTGTGAAAATGGAGACACCAGGGGGTTGTGTCTCAGTTGGCCCATCCACTGGGCATGAGGCATGATTCCTTCTGCAGAAGCAGATGATGCAAAAAATGAATATATTATGTCCAGAATTTGGTTTTATATGTTTGGTTTTTTTATTGCAGAGATGATGATGACATCAATGATGTTGCCTCTATGGCTGGTGTTAACCTTAATGAAGAAAGTGCCCGAATTATGGCTACCAACTCTGACTTGGTTGGAACCCAGATGCAGTCCTGTAAAGATGAACCCTTTCTTGCTGCTATACCTCTCCATAAACGCATACTTGAAACGGGTGAGAAGCACATCCTTTCCTTCTGGGAGTGTTTCCTTCAGAGTGATGAGGTTCTGAGGAACAGAATATGCTTAGCACTTAAGATGGTTTTTTAAGCATTTGATTCCATAATTTTGTATTTCTAAACTTTCAAGGTTTTTGTGATAAAAGTAACTTACCTCAAGTTGGAAATAAAATAGCATGCTGGTGCTTTTAAACTTCATGCTTTCCCCATGTTTTTTATATCCAAGGATCTCAAGCTCTTTGCAAACATTAATTATTTCTCACAATCCTCCTTCATGTTTTACACATGAGAAGATTGAAACAGAGAGGTAAAGTAAGTAGTACAGGTCACAGAGGACACCTGTGAATAACATTTAACAGAATGCTTAAGTTTCCTGTCAAGATTTTCTTTCCCTATACAAACCAGTTATTCAGTTCTTAACACCTGCATCTATTTAAGTTCATAGTGATTTTCTTATGGTGTGTTTTCCAAAAGCTGTGTTTATTTATCATGGCAAAAAGGTATGTTTATTTATTCTGCCATTTGAAAATGGAAGTTAAAAACTTTAGTAGAATAACTGTTCAAAATTAGTGATGGTTTAAGGTTAGGAAATATAGAATGCATTTTATATGACATGCTTTATTAGTATACACTATGTGTTCTGGTACTTAAGTGTATATTTTCAGCATAATTTTTGTTATGTTTTCAGTGCCATCAGTGTCTTAATGTACTAAGCTCCAGTTATTTAGGGGTGTAAACTGTATCTCTTTCAGATCTGTGCCTACATCACAAATTTTTAGGGATCTAGTTTTCAGAGTTTTGAAGATAAGACCAAAATCTTGTTGCAAATCAGCGCTGTAAGGTTTTTTTCAGTCATGTGGTTTCTTCTGAAATGCTGTTTGTATTTATGTTCATTGAATTAACAGGAGCCTTTTTATATTGCAGTTGCAGGCAAGTTCTTCATTGACTTATTGTCAGACTTCACTCTTGTACTTTACAAAATGCATTCTAAGTTCCCCTTCAGAGAAAGGAATATTTTGCAGGCTGCAGTCAGCTGGCTGTGAGGATGTGAGGATGGCTGGGAAGCAGGTCCTGCCTTTTGGGACTGCCTCAGCACCCCCTGACACTGCAGCCAGCAATGTCCTCATGAATTGTGCCTGAGAAGCTGTTGGGAGGGATGCTCACACAATGGTTGATGCAGGTGCAATAAAGGAAAAGGCAACAGACATAAAACTGTTAGAAAGAATGGGAAATCAGTAATGAATTTGCCACATCAGCCTTAATGAGCTGTCTGCCTGTAACAATTGCTGCGCAACATGGAGTTGTAATTACAAGTGCAGGACTTACAGGAATCTGTACATACTTTAAGAGCCACAGAACCCATCACACTATTCATCACTGCCTTTTGGGGTTTGCTTCTCTGAGGAACAAATCCCTATGGCTGTTTTTGAAGCTTTATTGGCTTTGATAATTGAAATGAAACTTTCAAAGCTTTTAAAAGCAGCTGCAGGGATTTACTTCTCAAAAGCAGTGAATCCAGAAGAGAGGCCACTCCTAGTGATCTCCTGCAGCCACTTTTAGAGCTTTATTTTGGTTTTACATGAAGCCTTTTATAGTTTTGAAAGTGGCTGTGGAGTTCAGAAGTGGCTACTATCTGGGATCTATGGCTCTTGAGGAGAGAATTCTTTCAGCTGATTTTGAAGTTTTAGAAGCTGTGTTTTCACTGTGTGTGGCCAGATTTGTTGTTTGCTTAGGACCACACACAAATTTAGTAATTTGTGCTACTGGGCACTTAAAATAATGACACTGTAAGTTCACTACAAGACTCAGTATTGCCATATGTTGCTGTGACAACACCAGGACTAAGCAAAGCACCCGTGACCTTCTCAAGCACATTAGGAAAAAGTCTGTGATGTGAGTCCTCGTTCTTCTGTTTTCATTATGCCTGTTGACAAATGAGATAAGATACATTGTTTCTTCTTAATTTTGCCTGAATATGACTTAAACAATGTTATTTTCTACCTTTAGGTCTATTCATATTTAATCACTTCAGTTTTAGGGCAGGTTTTTAATGTTTTAGTGAAAGAGAGATTTGTGGTGTGTGCAGTATTAGGAAACTGCTCTTGTCTCCTTTCTCAGAAGCTAGATCTTTCAAGTTTTCTGTAATATTAATCTCCTCCTCTCTTTTCTGAGTAAGAGCTCTGTCGAGCAACTCGGTAGTGTTCCCCAAAGGCTGTTTGAGAGATTGTGCTTCCATTCACCAGAGCTGGAATACAAACTGCTAAAGTGAGAGCAGATGCTCTTCAGTCTTTGGCAGTAACCACCAGCCAGATGCCTCAAAGACATAGTGAAAGAGGTTTCTTAATATATTGTATGTTCTTATCTTTACTTGAGCTTGGCAGTGTTGTAATCCAAAGTTTATTTTAAATCCAAGGGACTAATATTGATCCATTTAAATGGAAGAAGTAACTGAAAGGTAATTCATGCAAAGATATTCATCCACTTCCCACATGCTTCCTTATCCAATTTTGTATCTAGTCATTTTGGGCTGGTAATCATTGCCATTTGTTCATGTAGGAAGGCAAGGCTGTGACTGTTTCAAATTCTTCTTTGATGCAAAATCAAGAGTGGGTATTTCTCAGCATATAATGCATTTCTTTCGCTATTCCACTCGGAATCATAAAACTTTAAACACTGATCTTTCTACATGGCAGCAGAGCTCAATGAAACATACACAAAGGGTTGGAAGACTTTTGTTTCTCTTTTTTGGGAAGTTGAGAGGCAGGGGTTGATATGCATCATGCATGTGCATACCAACTCCTGACACTTTCTAGGTCTTTAGCTTTGTTAGTAGAATGAGTAGTGTTATCTTCAGAGGGCAAGCAAGCTGATTAGACCCTCACAAGTAAATAATGCTGCAAAATCCTGGCTTTTCCACATGGTTTTATGGGAATGAAACAAGAAAAATAACCTTAATAATTTGTAATTGTTTCACTTTTGTTCATTCATAAGTTACTTCTTGCTGGGTCAGAATGCTGTGTTAGTTAGGTTTTAGAAGCTAGTTTTTGTTATTCTGAGTTTTTTGCTGTTTACTGAGTGAGGTAACAGGCAACACTTAGTTAAGCAGGATTTTAAGTGTGACAGTTTTCTATAGTTCATAACCATCTTGTGAAAATAGAGACTCCTTGGCTTTAATTCCTTGACTACAGCATAGTTTCTGAGTGCAGATGAGAACAAGGCTGCACTGCATGTTATATTAAATATTAGTGAAAGGTAGCAGGACACAGCAAAGGGTGGCATAAAACATGATCCTTTTTATAATGCCTGATAACTAAATCCATGGAAAGAGGGAACAGCTGCCTCATGTATTTTCCTGAGAACTTGGTGGTCTCTCAAACCTTCACTGGGGGTTCCAAAAATTTTACTTTATATTTTGTGAACAGCAGAGCATGACACCTTCACAGGCTTAGAATCTGCAGCAGCTTATTAATTCCCACAACTTTTAGTTCTAACTGATTTCTTCTACAATCAGGTGATGCCATTTTGCTTTTATTAACTCTCCCTAAAATACCACAACTTATGGTGAACCCTGACCATAAATTAACTGTCATAATGCAATAATATTTAAGCAGAAGTTTGGCATATTGTATTCTTTGACTTAGATGGTTCCTTTCTCTCTTCACTTTGTGTTCTTCACCCCATTTTTCTACTTCAGCTTTATTATTACAGAGCACTGACTGAATAGAGCAGATGTAGCTTTCTAAGAAATATGGGACTGGTTTGGCCACATGGAATACATTTTGAATACTGTTCATCTTGTATCTTCCAAATTATTTTCACTTAAATACATATGATAGAAATTTATTGGAGAATCAGCCATGATATTTTTATTTCACATTCATTCAGATTTTTTTACACCTGCATTGAGAAATCAGATTGCCTATAGCATGGTTTTACAAAATGCTGTATCTGTTATCAATGTCCTTTGGAAAAGTCTGTTATACTGACATAGCATACATCTGCAATATTTCCCACCACAAACATAGTTCTGGATTCTCTTGCTTCATAGAAATAAATTTTTAGTCTAGAGCACACAGAGTGGTGCATGCCAGTTGTTATAAAGCTTGAAAATGTGCTGATGAATCCAGTGTCTCCCAGTTCAGTAGTTACAAGGCCTACAGTCCTTCTTAAAACTGCTTCAGAGAAGCTTGGCTGGTTAGAAGTGAGCCACTGTTTCTGTCAATATAACAGTTGTGTGGTTAGGCTCACCATAATTTATAGATTCACCTTGTTGTTATTTTACATGTAAAATATGTTTTTAATTCTCTCTGATGAAATAGTGATCATTGCTCTGCCTTGATTCTTACTTTGTTCAGCCATGCTTGAATTGCATGTCTGCTGTAACACTGCATATTAAAACCTCCAGAAATAGTTTATCTGGGTTTTTTATATTCTGGGGTGTATTGAATCTACTGTGTGGCATGGCAGTCGCAGCAGTTGTGTGCGTATCTATATATTTTAAATAAAGAATTTGTGTGCTCTAGAGGGCATTTTATATTGCTAAACCAAGTTAAAACCCATAGGGGTACCTTTCATGGAACCAGGCCAGGTGTTTTCAGCCTCTATTTAAAGCATTTGTTATTAGTTCAGCAAGTCTTTCTGGCATCCTCTTTCTCTGGGTTTGTTTGTCAACATTTGTGTTTGAATGAAATGAAACTGTCCTATTGATGACTGCTCTTTCATATACAGAGCAGCTCTAATATAAAAGTGTAGTTATTTCTCTGGTTGCTTTACTTCAGAGGGCTTTTATAGCTACTTCAATTACAGTGGTTGTGTGTTCTGAAATTCTGAGCTCTCCTATTGCCTGTGAATAGAATATTTTGTTTTCACTGCGCTTTTTGTTGATGTGATTTAATTGTTTTCACTGCTGACTTTTAAATTTTTGTCCGTAAGTTGATTTGTTTTCAAACTGAAGTATTTGTTTGAATATCATTTTTTTCCATCAGCACCTTTCTGTCAGGATGACCTCTGTAAATGCCTGTGGACATAACTCTTGATTGTGTTTGGGGATTGCTCTAACACCTACCTGTTCATAAGTGTAGCAGATTGAAGTCATGCCCTGTCCTAAGGACATGCTTGAACTGTACCTACACTGGAGTTCTCTGGATTCTACTTGCTTTTTCTCAGGGAACAAAAAAAGTCATGTTAGGTATTGTATAATCCAAATTGCAAGTTACTGTGCATGCCAAAAGCATGGATTTCCTCTAGTTTGTGTAAACTTCAGTCTGGCACTGCAGAGATGTGGCAGGTGTAGAGAGGTATCCACATTCTGACATCTGGAATAGTTCTGGAACTTGGGCTTTTTTCATTTGTATCAAACAAACAATTTGCTGGAAACTGCATTTAGATGAGAAGATGTGTGCTGCTCTCAATTTTCTAACCAGTGTCCAATGTTGTGATAGTTGTTTCTTAGGCTGAGATTGGAGTTCACTGTACATGTTCAATAGAGAATTTGGTTCTATATTCCAACTGAATCAATTGCTAATGTTACTATATTGTAAGACAGTTATATTTGATTTACATTTATTATTTCCTTTTCAAAAAAGGTGAGAATCCATTCCCATCTTAGTATCAGCAGCAGTGTTGCCAAATAAACATAATCAGTAAGTACTTCAGCAGAATGTTAAACCCTATTGTTGTTCTTTCTTTAATAGGTCCATGATTAGACTTCCTGTTTTACAAGATGTCCCAACATGTGTTGGAATGGTAACTTCAGTACCACCTGAGAGCTTGGAGTCTGCCTTTCTGTGAAAGGTAGGGCAGCTTCTGTTCAATATTTTTTGTGTATTTACAAGGTTTTCTTTTTATTAATCTTATTGGCTCTGCAACACTACAGAATCTGAGTTATGCTTTTAGCTGCATCACCTTTAGGTGTCAGAACTGATGCTGTTTCATCAAGCAGTAATTTCTCAAAATAAATATGATTAATTTAGCTATGTTTAAACTATGACTATTTATGAAGAAAATGATGCTGTTTCTTCAGGCATCATTTTCAAAGGTTTTACTCCAGTTGAACTGAGAGCATGACCATTATACTTGGTCTCAGAAATATTTAGAGAATTCAAGTTTTGTTTTCACCATAATTTTGTTTTCACCCCTTTTTCATTCTGTTTTGTGAATGTAGTGGAAGTGCCATCTTTAAAAGGTCTTGCTATTTCTGGAAGGCAGTTCTGGCCTTCAGGGCCCACCAAAATGTGTTACCCAGCCTCAGAATAAGTTTGCATCTGGGAATTGAACAGCTTAAATTTCCAGGTCTCTGCAAAGGAGAGTAAAATTAAGATCATCATTCTGTGGAGATGCATTCTCTACCAGATTCATTTATAAAGTCCATGGATGTAAAATAAGAACAATAAAAAGAAAACCTTAGAGAACCATTCAGTATTGCAATAAAGCTGACTTACATTATCCCTGTAGGCAAACTCCATGCTCTAGAGGTGGTGCTAATGTCCCCAGCGCTCAACACATGTTGGAACATCTTTGTGGAGGAGGAAGTCATTGATCAGTGAGCAGCATCTTCAAGGATCGTTTAAGGGGGAAAAAGTAAAAGGTAATATTTTTAAAAATATGTTGGAATGATTGTTCATTATGTTTATTTGGCAATCCTGCTGCTCATACTAAGGTTGTAGTGTTTTCATTTCTTAAAATTACTGACAAGCTTTGTAAACTTCCTTTAGTCTTTCTTTCTCCCATTGTCAGCCTCCTTCACGTTGCTGAGTCTACTGCAAACAAGTCCAGAATTTACTGTAACTCACTGGCAATTTGGCACGTTTTTAGTGGTTGTAATGCAGAAAGGGTTAATCTGTGGTTTAACCAGTTTTGCAGTTCCTCGTGTTAAATAAGTCAGAGCCAAACATTGAACTGGTATGAAGACATTCTGCTGCTAACCAAGGGGTATTTGTTTTCAAGGAAAAAAAATTGTATAGCTGCAACATAAAGTGGTGCCACATGAGGTACCACCATCTGTTCTTGCACAATAGGGTAGAAGTGCAACCTTACTATAAACTTATAATAAACTAAAGCTTTTTTGAGAAAATTAAGTGACCATATCTGACCTGGTTAAATTTGCAGTGGTGGATCTGGTGATGCTCTATTTGGTATTAATGAATGTGGGATGGTGTCCTGATCTTGGCAGTTTTAATTCTAATCCTGGGCATAGACAGATGATGGTGCTGACATTTTGAAATTCAGGTTATGATCTTTGGTCTACCCTTCTGGTATCCTTTGAATTTCCTGGGTTTTGTATCCTCGTTGTGTGACATGCCCATCCTGCCTCACATGTAACAAGCCTGGCATCAGGCTTGTGGTGGTATCTGTGATGCCTGGTCTGATTGTGGTGCCAGAGATGGTTTCTTGGGGGGGAAAAATTGTCAAAATACCTGTTTTGTTCACACAATTTGCCTTAAAAGAGCAGAACCTCATAGGCAAGTTCTTATACTTGGTATGCCCTTGAATCCTGTAGATGTGATGGAGAGTGTGGTCTGTTCCTTGTGAGGACTATGCTCTAGGATCTGTTTGTCATCTCTGTCATTCTTACAGGGGTTCTGCTCCATCTCTGTCCTACCTGGTGTACTGTCATAATAGTGTATTTATGGTCTTGAAGCCTGAGGAATTGTCTTGGTTTGCTATTTTGGGTTTAGCTCAAGAAACACATTTGTCTGCTCTGCATGAAAACAGCTAAATCTCAACTAACAACTTCTCTGTTGTTTTCTTAGGGACTGTTGGTGTCATTGCCATATTAGTGCTTTCTGGTCTGGTCCTTGTAAAAATCTCTTTTGATTTGACTCTCTAATGAGTAACCAGGCACAAAAGTGCATTAAGGCATTTACTATTATTCATAAAAAAGTGAACGTATTTCCTAGTCCTCTACATTCACTCCGTGTTTATTCTTTAATGTTCCTGGATGTCTTTGGACATGCTTATTATGCTGTATTTTTTGTTTTAGGAAAGCCAAGATGAAGAAGAAAAGATCATCTAACTGTTACCTGTGTGTTCTTATTTGACACGTTGAGACCTGTCCCTGTTTCAGTTTTCATCCCCTCCTCTGTCTTTAGTATTTTCCTCACACTGTTCAATTGCTGCAGCACAGGTTACTGGGATTGTAGGATAGCATGTGGAGCTGTAGTTCTCAAAGACTTTGTCCTTCAGTGCCTCCTTTTAATAACTTCAGCACCCGCCCTTCTCTTAGACTACACACATCAAATGGCACAAAAATAATCTTAAAGTTGAATTATTTAAAGAGGAGGAATTAAACATCAAACATAAGGATATTGTCTTTGCTTAACACATGGAGATCTTGATTTCTTCTAAAAGAAGTTAGGTGATACACAGTTTAATTACAGAAGAAAGCTGGGAAACAAATAATTGTAGTGCTTTATGTTCCTTCAGAGTTAACGTTATTTCTGTTCTCTCTGATCAAGCTGCAAGCCTTCCTTGCTGTGGGAATGCCAAGTGTTCTCTGCTCCAAGATCCATTGTTTATGCTTCCATGCTTTGTGGCAGCTCCTTCCATTTTCCAAGCCTCCACAGAGCTGTGCAGAATGTTGTTTGGTGACTAGCTGTGTTCTGCTAGAGACAAACCACCAGGGGTAATAAAAAAGACTCTTCATGGATGATTAATAGGTGCCTTTCAGCTGTTTAATTATCTAGCTTAGAGACAGAATTTTGGAAACTGGATTGTCTGGTTATATATACCTTAGCACAGACCTCTTCTCAAAGTAGTTTTTCCCCAAAAAGCATGAATTTTAAGTTCCCAGACATACCCACTGGTTGAGACAGACTTTTTAGAGGCTTTTTGCTGGTCAATCTACCCAAAAACATGAGTTGCATAGTTAGGGTTAAGTAAGATTCTTGAGAAATTCTTTCTCTAATTGATGATTTTTTTTTCTCTTGCCCCAAGTCCTATGGACTTGCATGTAAAGGCTTTGAATCAGCACAGAAAAATAGGATGAGACTGTGGCCAGGGTTACACATAGGTTTTGCATGGATGCAACTATTTCTCTGGCTCTGTTGTGTTAAAATAATTACACCACAATGACCTTCTAGAGTGGAGCTCTTTTGCTTATTTTCCATTGACAAAAATAAAGTGTATTAAAATTAGAAAGTAAAAGTTCAAAATAAACAAAAAGGTCGTTTTTGCAAGGTGTATGGTTAAGTTGTGGAACTCTTTGTTGCAAATTCAAAAAATTACTTGAAAACTCAATGAAAATCTGTCTATCCTGACCTGATAGACAGATAAGATGCTCTAGTTTAGGACAGACCAAGGCATAATTTTGGTGCACAGTGAGCACTACACACTTTTTGTTTTAATAATCTTCTAGCAGCATCTCCTAATACTACTGTTAGAGAAAGGATGATGAACTCTGTTACCCAGTGTAGGTTTACTTAACTTTTTATACAGTTATATAAATACATAAGTGTTTATTAAGTATAGTTTGTACTGAAGGAGTTAAATCCACTATAGTGCCTGAAACACTTTGAATAGTTTTATGCCTGTGCATTCACACTACAGAGCTTTAAAGTCTCAGCTGAATCTTACTTTGCTAAAATAGTTTGGTTGGCATTTACTTTGGAGGGGGCAGGAAAAGGCAATACTAAAAATTGTGTAGCATTTTATTCCTCATTTTTATTCTTTTAGGTTACATTCCATGACTGGTTATGTTTTTTTCCCTGCTGTGTCTTGCACTGAGCGTGGTATGTATTTTGAGGATTTTAATCTGTAAGTTTGGAATTTATTTTTAAAAAATAACTGATGTTTGAGCAGTTTCTCAGTTTCAAAAATGCTTCCAGGGCAATCAGCCCAAGGTGGGTAGTCCAGAAGTGTAGGACAAACACTACTCCCAGCAAATCAGGAATTCTCAAGAAGTGTGGGAAATGGGTTTGTAGAGAATTCTCCAAGCCTGACAGAAAGCTCACACAGTGTGCATCTGTATGTAAACCTTGAGATAAGAAATGCTGACTTAGAAATGCCATGGAATAGGACAGACCTTGGTGAGAGAGAAATGGAACTAGAAACAAGTTCCAAAGGATGGCCTTGCAAATAAGACTGGATACTTTGGAGAGACAGAACTGTGAAAGATGCATTGTAGTGGGACCCACGAGGGGTGATTTTAGATTATTGGCTTTAGGGCATTTGCAGCATGGTGTGGCAAAAGCTGATAGGGCAAGAAACACTTATAGTGTATTGTAATTAGGAAATAGTTGGCTTCTGATTGTGATGGCAGAGATTATAATATCTGTGTTGTCTCATCTTCTCATGAGACTGAAGATGGAATAAAAGTTTTTAAAACACCTCTCAGTTGCCCAGCTCTGGGTCAGAAAAGGGGCTAATCCAACAAAGAAGGTTTCCAGTTTGTCTAGAAACCGACTCATGAGTCAGTTCTTAAGCTCTGAGAGAGGAGGAATGTTTTTTTTACAAGCAAGCTTATTGAAGTAAGGAATGTAGGGCTTTCCATTGTTTTGCAAATAACAATTAGGAAGTGATAAAAAGCCATTCTCTCTCGAAGTCGCTGTTCCCCATGGAGGTGCTCTGGGAGTGTTGAGCAGTGTCAGAGCCTGGTTTGCAGAACCTTTCCCGTGTCAGCCCAGGGTGGGTTGGAGCTGTGGGTTCTATCTTGGCCATCTGCCCCTGTCAGAGGGTGCTGGTTTGTACCTGCTGCAGGGAACCTGCACCGAATCTCAAACACTTGGCAGGGATTCTGTGCTTGGCAGGAAACACTCCCTGCCCTGGGGCTTTCCTGAACAGCTCCGGGATACAGCTCCTCAGAGGTGCCTGCTCCAACCACTTCCTTTGGGTTGGCTCTTTTTGTCAAGGTAGCAACTAAAGTTTTGTAGTTTCTCCTTTCCTCACACTGTCTTCTAGCAGCAGAGCAGCTTAACAGTACAGCAAGTCAACATTGAATAAATTATTTATGCATTTAGTTAGTAAGACTTAAATTGAAGCTTTTATTCAGGGGACTGAAACCAGAAGATTACAGCTAAAATTATCTTGCTGTTTCCTTTGCCTGGGATCACTGGGTTATCTTCCACCCCTAGGAATCTCTAATTTTAATCATCAGAACTAGGAGTTGCTGCTTGCCCTACTACTGTTGAACAAGCTCTGCAGTTTTTAGTACTGAAAGTCTGTCTAGGGCACTGTGAGCCCCCCCAACACAACCCCAGGGTATTCTGAACCTAAACAAGCACCTTAATCTTTTCCTCTCTTGTGTTCCATCCCTCATTCTCTAGCTTAATATTGTGGGTTGGGTTTTCCCCTTGATAGCACTAGGAATGCAGTATTGATGGATGGCTTTGTGGGCTGAGGACGCTGCTCTGAGGTTGGGAGAAGTGAGTTCAATAATTGCCATTTGTGCTCCTCAGGATGTCAAGGCCCCTTAGTACAGTAGAGTTGTTCCCTCTCTGTGTTTAGTCAGCCTGGGACTGCTCAGTGTAGAATTATTAATACACAGTATTTAGAATTATTAATACACAGCATTTAAAATCATTTATATACACAGTATCAGATAAAGCTCCAGTTCCTTGCTTTTAATTTCATGGCTTGCTTTTTGTACAGACCACACAAGCTGAGCCTTACACAAATACTGCTTATCTAGTTTCAGAAGGTAAACTCTTCTCCTCACCCCATTTTTTTTCATCTTGTAATTTCCACAAGTTCCTGTATATTGTAACTCTTGAACACTGTCTACTTAACCAGTCATGTTGTATTTAGTTATATGTAATTGTACAGAGATTAAGGTGTTTTAAATGTTTCACTGCTGCATCTGCAGCAGTGCTATAAAATTGTCAGTTTCCCTTACGCTGGTGAAATGAAGGAATACAATTCTTTATTAGAGAATTGAATGGTTTGGGAGGTTGCAGGAATTGAAGGGGTTGTGTTCCCAATACATTGCCTTTCCTGGTGGGGAAGCTTGCAGGGGGACTGAGGCACAAAACTGGGGTGGTTCTTCTGGGGCTTGAGCCTCAGTTTTCGATGCAATCCAAGGCACAGCCCAGCGGGATATGGGCAGGATGATCTGCTTTCTGTGATGTGAGTAGATCTGGCCAGATGCTTCTTTGCTGCATTTTCCTAGATCTGATGGTGTTGAATGAGGCTAAACAAAAACTTCAAAAATGTCTCAGATTGGAGGGGGATGGACTTTGCTTTCTATTTTGTGGTGTTCAAGCCAGCTATAATGGCAGAAGGGGTCTGGACCTAACAAGACTGGTTCCAGTTGGGCCAATATTTCACACTCAGAATTTAAAGTTCAGGAAGTTGCTCCTGGTGTTAGGGTGACAGGAATGAGTGCTTTCTGCATTTCTGCCCTGTGGTTAGGGCAAACAGACACTCACTGTGCACCCCCCCAGTGTTGCTCCTGAAGGACAGCTCAAGTCCTAAATCTGAGCTGTTTAACTGCTTAAAGCCAGTTCTTCAAGGTTTTCTTGTTTTGAGTGTAAACGTAAAGAGATTTTATACAGCACTCAATAATTTATCACATCAATAATCAGAGTCAGACCTGATGTTTTACAAATAATTTTTTTTATCTTTGATCTCAATCCTGTCAGTCCTCTTATACTATAAATTATTGAAGTAACTTTTTGATTCTTTGAAAGCCTATCTGCAAAGACAGTATTTTTCTTCTGCTTCCCAAATAGGGCAGTACCCTCCTTATGATTTGTTTTGGTTTTTGATCAATAAAATATAATTAAACTTCTAAAGTGCAGCAAAGCCAGTGACTTTCAGATAACTGAGCAGATGATAGCAGAATTTTCACTTCATGAGACCTAAAAAGTTTTCAGTTACAAGGTTTAGGTGCTTTTATATTTGTAAAAAACAATCTTGTGCTACTGACACATATGCCAATATCAGAATAATATTGCTGAACGTTCAGTTTTTTCCCTCAAGGTTTTTGGAACTTGTATCTAAGTTCTGACTTTACAGTAACTCTGTTTCAATATCAAAAAATTTAAAATATAATATGGTTTATTTGTAACAAAATATCCAAACACACTTCTTTGCATGCTCATATACTGTAGATCTTTATTAAATTCTGATTGAACCAGGGTTTGCTATTAAAGCTTCCAGACATGTGATTAAGAATTAACATCTGTTGTTCTGTAATGCTTGGCAGATTCAAAACTTGAAATTTGAGTACAAATTTGCCCCTCGTATTTCTCATGTAGGATATTGTGACTCTTTAGTAGCATCTGATGCCTCTGAGGGTGTGCTGTAACTGAGTTCTGCCACAAAGAATTGAAGTTTTCTTTCAATCAGTCATCAATTCTTGATTGTCTTGTACAGTTCTGGTGTAATAGAGATCTGGCAAGAGCACTTGAATAAAGACTGACCTTAGTTTTGTCTTTAACAATATCAAAACTTGAATTCAGCTGGAGAGATGGGTTAAAATTATAGCTTGGAGCATTGCTTTGCTCCAGCTCCTTTTTTTTTTTTTTGTTAACCTTGATGATGTTTTTATCATAGCTCTAGGAAAAGTTCAAAATTACATTGCTAAAGTAATTTTAAAGACTTGAGGCATATACTTGTTATCCAAAATGTCTAAATTTAACAAATGTATTATTTAAAAGCAAGCAACTGTTTTCAAATTCCACATATGATACTTTTGATCACAAGACTGCAAGTTAAGATTGCCACATCAACAAACTTAAAGCACTTTGAGAGGATCACCTAAAAATTAGAAAGAAGTTAAACTTTTTAAAAACAGAAGACAGGGGAAAGCATTCTGTTGATAGAAGTAAGTTGTTTTGGTTTTTTAGTCTTAATTTTCTCCTTGGTTTCTGCACATATTTAAATGCATTGTAAAGATCAAATGGTGCAGTTAAGACCAGAATTCAGAATGCTAGGGCCTAAATAAAAATATCAGTAGATGAAGCCCATTGTCCAATAGCTTGGTTAGAAAGATGAGTAACAACAAGGATATTTGTGGTTTGTGATATAATTAGCTATGTTTAGTAGAATATATATGTGTATCCATAGATTTAGAATATGTGTGTGTATCTATACATTTCTTAGAAGTATAAATCATATTTCTTTTTCACATTATTACCACTCTAGGGAATCCTGAAAAGGGAAAAGTAGCCTTTTCCTATTAACACTGGGAAAAGTAATCAGGCAGACTAGAAGAATATCTCAGGAATTTCCCATTTAGAGATAAGTGTTGTTTTCCTTTGATGGCAGACAGGATTCCAGTATGCTTTTTATAAATGAGAGTGGATGAACTTTCATACATTTCATTTTAAGAAATTTATAAATGAGAGTGGGTTGCAGGAGGAGAAGTGGCAGTCAAGAAAAAAAGACAAAACCGAGACTTTAATATAGAAGCATGTGAAAATTAATAGTTGCCAGCCCTCTGCTTAGATTCAGTTTCTATTTGGCATTTTTTGTGAGTAGCACAAAGCAAAAAAGGGCTGGGCTCTAAGGAGTGGGATCCCAACATCTCACAGGTCAGTGGATTCAGCACAGTGGTGTGGGCAACTGTGAATGAAAGGATAAGCAGGCCAGCATTTTTGAATGTGGATGAAATTGGTAATTTTCCCACCCTTGCCCCAAGTGCAATCCAAGTATTCAAGGAGTGTGCCAAATCTTCGTGTAGTGTGCAGCTTTGGAATGCTCCCTGCTTCTGACATCCCAAGCTAGCAGGGTTTAACTGATGTAATTTAGAGCAGGGAAGATGTGATGATGCTTCCACACATGATGAATCGTGTGGATGACAAGATGACTTTTTAAAAATCTTTTTGTAGTCTGGTTCCTTGATGCTAATTCATTTGGGGAGAAAATTGTATTCTATTCCCCTTATCCGTTTTCCAAAGAATTTTAGCCTTAAGTGATTGAATATTCCATTTGCCTTTCTTCTTTCCCTTCAGGTCACTTTTGAGTCGATTGATAAATCAGGAGTTAGATAGAGCCCCTCTGTGTGCCTGAGCTGAGGGGGAAGTGAACCCATTTTTTGCTTTTCTTTGCTGTTCTGCCTGGTTGGCTGCCAGTGAGCTCTCTGGCACAGACTGGGCAGGCTCAGGGTCCCTGACTGTGCTCAGCTGGCGTGCTGGACAAATCTGGACTGGGAGATGGGCCAGGGGATGATCTGAGATGAGGAGAGATGTCACAGTGCTGTGCAGTAATAAGGAATACGGAAGCACATATGCAGGAGGACAGGGATCATTGAATCACTCTAGTCTCTTGCTCAAAGCTGGATCAACATTCAATTTAGACTGGATTGTTTAGGGCATTAATTGGGCAAGTCTTAAAAACTTGAGAGGTGGGACAGTCTACAACTTGTGTGTGCAAAGGGTTCCATTATTCTTTCTTCATGATAGAATTCTTCCCTATATCCAGTCAGAAGCAGCCGTTTCAGTTTATGAATTCATTTTTCATTCTTCTTCCAGGCAGCCTTAATAAAGGGTCTGGCTCTATCTTCTCAATCAAGTCTCTTACTCCCAGAAAAAGAACCCTCAGGTTCTCCTCATGTAGGTCATGTGCTGGAACCCCCATGACCATCTTGTTGACTTTTCCTAGATTGAAGTTTTTTCAAGCTTTTCTTGTACTGGGTGGCCCACAGGTGCAGGATTGTAGGTGTGGGCTGAGTGAAGAGGAGGAGTTGCTTCCCTTGGTGGGTTGGTTGCTGCTGATTTACTGTTTTGCTGTGGGTGCAGCCCGTGGGTGCCAGGGTGCAGTGCTGGTGGAACCTGGGTTACCTGCTGGCCTCCAGGCTCTCCGTGCATCCATCCCACCAGGGCTGCTGACCCCATCCCATGGCATTCCAGTGAGCCCAGCCCAGGCACAGGGATTTGCACCTGTCCTTCAGGAGCTCCATGAAGTTCCTCTCGTTTCACTGGCCAGGTCCTTTCCTTCTGCACTGCTCAGGGTGGTGCCATCTGCAGACCTGAGGAGGGGACTTGGTGTCTCACCCCCGAGGTCTCTGAGACACCCATTAAAAAGGGTAAGTCCCAGGGCAGATTCCCAAGGGACTCTATGGCCTCTGGGTAGTTTTCTGGACTTGGAAATATTATGTTGGGGGATTTTAGAAGAAAGTTACTGGGATATTGCAGAGGCTGATGAAGAACAAGAATCTTAAGGCGTTGGGTATCTCAGAGAATGGTCCATAGATTAGGGTTGAATTTCTGAAGAGTTAAAGGGACAAGAAAAGTGGTTGACTTTATGCAGAATAAAACTCTTTGAGATGAGAAAGACCTTTATTGTGAAAAAACCCAAGATGGCAACAGTTCTTGTTATAAAAGGAGTGTGTGTGTTTTCAGGGGAGTTGGGTAGCTGTAGTTACACTCAAATTCAAAGAACTGTAACAATTACACATTCTCACCCTTACCTAGAATAGGGCAGAATTTTCCATCTCCAAGCCTCTTTTCTGGATACTAGTTAATTAAATGTCCCTTCTTACTTGCATTTTATCTTTCAGACTAGGGTTTTCTGAGTGATGGCTTTGCTTACACATGTTTGCGTAGTAAAACGGTGTGTGCTCAAATATTGCCAGTCTGACTTGGAGGAATTGCTCCTGCCTGTAGGAATTGTCCTCCCAACTTCAAGGACTTCATTTGCCTGGGTGGCAGTGGCAGCGTTGGGATTTAATGTGTGTGTCTGCATGCCATTACTCATTCAGCTTTCAGCAACCTGAGCGCAGCTCCAGCTCTATTACACAGGACAAATTGGGCACCAAGAAAGGTTTAATTTATTTTTTTCCCCATGATAAAGCAAAAATTAGTTAAAAATCATATATACATCTTGCTGAAATCCTTAAGGTAACATGTAAGATAGGGAGTCGGTGATTAAGTTAGTTTAAGAGGTAAGGACTTCAAAGAATCCCTAAAATGAGCACCAGCGGTAGCCGGAGTAGAGAACCGTGCTGGGGAGGCGCGGCTTGGGAGCGGAGCGGGGCTGGGAGCCAGGCACCGCTGGAACGGCGGATCCCGGCGGGACGGGGGGCGCGGGAGGGCAGGGAGCCGGGGAAGGGAAGGGGCAGATCCCGCTGGATCGGGATTGAAGGGAAGGGGCAGATCCCGGTGGATCGAGAGCCAGGGGAAGGGAAGGGGCAGATCCCGGTGAATCGAGAGCCAGGGGAAGGGAAGGGGCAGATCCCGGTGGATCGGGATTGAAGGGAAGGGGCAGATCCCGGTGGATCGGGATTGAAGGGAAGGGGCAGATCCCGCAGGATGGGAAGGGGAAGGGGAAAGGGAAGGGAAGGGAAGGGAAGGGAAGGGAAGGGAAGGGAAGGGAAGGGAAGGGAAGGGAAGGGAAGGGAAGGGAAGGGAAGGGAAGGGAAGGGAAGGGAAGGGAAGGGAAGGGAAGGGAAGGGGCAGGTGCCGGCTCCCCCCGGCTGCAGCCCCGCTCCGCTCATTTCTCCCCCATTGTTCGAGCCGTGGGTTTCTTGCTCTGGAATTGAGCCAGGGAGAGGTAGGAACGCCTCGCCAAGCCAACACTCGCTCTCTGTGCAGCCGAGGTCGGCGTTAGCTCAGGGAGCCTCCCCAGACGAGGATTCCCTTGCAATTGGCTCTGTAGGAAGCACTGACTGAAATAGTCACAGATTTCTGTGTTGTGCATAACCATTGATGTGTCCCAGCCAAACTGCTTTTGAAAGTCTTGTGTCCATTCAATGGGAATCTGACTCAGCAGATTTATTCTTTTGTGGTGGTTCAACACCAATGGTCCATACTAAATATAACTACCCATTTTTTTCTGCGTGAAATATTTGTATCTGTGCATGCACACAGGGAGTTTTCTACCCAGAAAACTCTCCTGCCAGGACTTTGTAGGACTGTAGTTTAAATAAGTACATATATTCATATACCTACAAATTATATCCAATACTTGGTAATTATTTTGATGAAATTAGGAGTCCTTGAGTGTTACCCATATTATTTTTTTCTGTAGTTTGGATGTTTTTTAAATTAGACTGTAAATGCATTAGACTGTAGACTGTTTGCTTTTCTTACAAACTCAGCACAAAGTGTCAAATGTCCAGGTAACCTTGAATATGTTTTGGGGGGGACAGCTGGTGTTTCTAAACAGCTCTTTTTAATATGACTTTATTTCTTTGCCTTCAATTAATTGTTGGTTTTTTCCCTAAAGAATTTCTGTTATCAGTACTATGCCACTGGTGTAGGCTAAAGGATGCAACAGAATGCTTTGCTCTCAACCCTCACCCGCTCAACACTGAAATTCATCTGCACTAATGCTTCTGAAAATAAAGGAATTGTTTTTTCTGTGTAGAACAACTGAGAACTCAGATTGTCTCATACTCTGACATGCCTCAGTTTAATGGGCCAGGCTAAACTTCAGCAAAGTTCTTAAGTGCTTACAAGTGTTAAAGAAATTCTCTGATTTTTCTTTTAAACTTGTAGAGTTGCACCCTTTTCAGGGGGTCATGAATGTGTCACCAAAGCCACATAAATACGCTGTCAAGGATTTTTCTATTCAGGAAAATGAAGTAGTGATGTAAAGTCCTTTAGAGCTTTGTTTGTGTTTCAGGTTTTTTTCTTATGGGGGGTAAGCTAATTCTGTTTTGTTTTGTTTTCTTTGCTTTAGCTAAAAAACTAGGAATTACTGATGTGCCAGCTGAGGTGGTTACTTTTATTTCCCATGCAACACAGAGCAGATTAAGGACAGTGATAGAGAAGGTGACAGTGATAACCCAGCACCGGATGGAGTCGTACAAAGTAAGTGTGCCCAGGGGTTTGTGCTCACACAGCCACGTCCTGCACATCCTGCTCCTGCTGCACAGCTGCCCTGACTGCAGCACTGCTGCCCTGGGCTCTGCCCTCCCTGCAGCACTGCTGCCCTGGGCTCTGCCCTGACTGCAGCACTGCTGCCCTGGGCTCTGCCCTGACTGCAGCACTGCTGCCCTGGGCTCTGCCCTGACTGCAGCACTGCTGCCCTGGGCTCTGCCTGGCACTGCCTGCCTGCTCATCCTCTCCTCTCTGGAGCATTTGGGTGGGGAGTTGTTTCTGTCCTGTGCTGAAGAGTCTGGCACAGAGCACATGCTAAGCTATTTCTGCTCATGGATTGTGAGTAAGACTTGTTCCTGAAGCTCCTTCTTTGTCCAGCGTATCCAGGAATTGGATCAAAATTGCTTTGGTATTTAGGAGTCAATAGTAACTTTTCTGGATGTGATAAATGTTAATATTTTACAAAATATTTTACAAAAGCTGCCAATGTCTGCCTTAGCAACTAAAGAATTCAGCTGTAAATTCTTTACTGATTCTTTTGTTTGTGATTGTATTCCTGAAGAAAACTGAAACAATTTTGATATCTCAAACTAGGGGGAAATTTAAATAAAGATCTACAAACCAGTTTGAAATCCAAATAAATCAAACACCTTTCTTGATCTATTTGAAATACCTTCTCCAGCAGGAGTAAGATGCTTGTTAGATATTGTAGTTGTTACATGTTAGTTATTGTAGTTGTTACACTGGTGTCAAGGAAGATGGGAATAACTAGTTGTGTGTTGTCTAAGCTGTGTTTAGATTTCTTTAGCATATATATACATTGAATAGCTCTGGTTTAGTTTGTTCCTTAGTTTTGTGATGTACTTTTTTGTATTCCTGGAGTGGCAGTCTAGTCAAACAGCTTTGGACTGTGTGTTATTTCCCAAACCTGGGGGCCCCATGGCCTGAGTCATGGTTGGACTAATTCTATGTGATATTTGCAAAAATAATAATCTCTGGGATCTGTGACTACAATCAATGTCATTGTGATAGAAAAATGGATTAAAAAATAAAGGCCACTCTTCCTTGTTTTTACCTACACTTAGATGTTTCATTCCAATTGATGGATATAGTCTACTATATTGGATTAAAAGTAAATATCCTTGTTTCTTTTCAGTATTCTTTATCATTTTCAGAAGTGTTAAGTCCCTCCTTCCTTCTCTCTAGGATGGTGTCTGAGAAGAAAACAGTTTGCTTAGTCCATGTTAAGCCAAAGAAGAATTTAAAACAGTGTCTTAAAAGATCCTTAGGAAAAAGATAGTGTTGTCTCTGATTGAAATGTAGCATTGTCACTGTATTCTGTATTTTTCTTAGTTAATGCTATTCTTTGATTTCATAGCAATGGTAGTCAGAAAGGAGAGCATTAAGTAGATAAATGGGATGAAAGTAATGTGGAAAACTTATTTTTCTGACTGACATTCTGAGTGTTCTCCTTCTGACTCATGCCATAAACTCTTCTGGTTGCTGTGTTCTAGGAAGACTAGCGTGCTCTTAGTTGTCATAAGCTTCTGTTTTAATTGGAGTTAGAGGCTTATTCTCAACTGAGTTTTTAGCTTTAATGCTTTTATAACGTTGCTTCTTGAGAAAGTCTGTTACTAGTTCAAGATTAGTACAAATGCAGGAATTATAGGTTATGAGCCTGCTTATAAACTACAGGTAGGATTATTCAGTAATAAAGTTAAACCTTTTAGATATTTTCCATCATTAAGTCAGTTGGTTTTACTTTTTTAACTCTTTCATGTATCTGATGCTGATAAACCAATTCTTGTTCTTTTAAAAATTGCTTAGATATTAATTAAGTTATCAGATTCTCACTGTTGTGTTATTAACCATAGGCTGGCTTCACTCCCCCGAGCCTAAAAAATAATCATTTTATTATTAGTACAACGGAAAGATTTTAATGTGTAACACTTCAGTCTGTAAATGCCTGGTCTGGGTGAGGTGGCAGCTTTTCTAAGGCCTGTCCCTGCTTTACAGGATGATGAGTGGTACGAACAAGCCACAGATGTCCGGTCCCAGCTGAAGTTCTTTGAGCAGTTGGAGCGTTTGGAAAAGCAAAGGAAAGATGAACAAGAGAGGGAAATTTTGCTGAAGGCTGCCAAGGTATCACTTTCATTGTTTTTTAACTACTTAACAATCTATAGCATTCAAACAATGATTTAATTTTGTGATATGTGTTTCCTAAGCACATTTTGTTACAATGAGAAAGGTGCTGTTGGTGTGACACCACAGCTTGAACTCGTGGTTAGGCTCTGGTCATCCCTGCCTGGGATACCTCTGGTTTCTCTACATACAGCCCCAAATTTGATGAGTTCTTGGGAACACAGTAGACAGTGGCTAACACTTGCAAAATAATTCTGTGAAATGATTTTTACAGTTGCCTTTGAAATGTAATAGGTGCCAAGGCTTTCTGTGCCACTGGAGAGTCATAGCTTACACTTCTGGTCTTTAAACAAATTGGGCAAATTCTGATTAATTTTTTTAGAGGCTTTATGCTTCTTAAGTTTTTAGACTTTGTTTATAAACTGTTTTGTTAATTTGTTAATTTAAATGTGTTCCAGTCTCTTCTCTGTAACTGCAGTGTTTGCTTGGTCCATGCCTGTCTTCAGGTAACTGCCACTTCTCAGGACTTGTTCCTTTGTAACTTTAATTCCAGAGGCTGAATGTTCATAGGTGCAATAGAACGCTCAGATGATGTTGTTTCAAGAGCACATAGGTATAGATAAGTCTCTCTGTAAATTTCATCATATATATCATATCTAACTGCAAATAAGTTCATCCCTTAGTTATCCCATTTTTAATTGGATTTGAATCTTCATTGAGTTATTTATTGTATATTCTGAAGAGGTTATACAGAACAAGTCAATGTTTAATTGTAACACAGCCTCCTGATTTTATGCCATTAATATTCACAAATTGAGAGATTAAAAAATATAAAAAAACCAAACCTTGCTTATTTAGAAATCTATTTCTCAATTAGGCTACTTTAATCTGTCCTGTTTGTACTCTTAATTTATACTTGTTCACATTATTAAATATTGACAAATTTTTATACAACATAGATACTCTTTAAAAGTTTTTATTAAAACATATTTGCTGTTTTCATTCTTAATTCTTGTTTATTAAAAATAAAGAAATACTTATTTTTATCCTGTTTTCTCCATTCAGTGATTGCATCTTGGTGAATCATTTTCTGTGTATCCTGCTGCTTGTTAGTTACATTGGTCATTTTTTTTAATGAACATTGAGAAAATGCAGTAGTTTATAGTCCTTAGTTCAGAAATGTTTCCCTAACTGCACAGAGTCTTATGCAGGCTGGACCTGCAACTCACGTTGTTCAATCCAACCTGAATTCCTTCATGAATTGATATTCTGATTTTGGATAGTTTTTTTTGTTGTTGTTTTAGTCTTGGATAATATGAAGTCCCGTGAAGTCTAAATTTAGGAAATAAATACACAATCATCAAGTTTGATTCCTATAAAATATAGAAATAGCAAATTTAAGAATTCTGCAACAACAACAACAACAAAAAGAAACCCTAATTTAGTTTAAAAAATTACCTTAATGAAATTATTGAATGCATACTTCATCTTCATAACCAGGAGACAGCTTGGAAGAAATACATGAAGGTGAAAAATAAATGAAGGCGTTAAAAATCCAAAACCAAAGCACAGAGTAGCCATCAGCAGTGCTGATTTATCAGTGTTAATATTTAGAGAGGGCAGTAGAAGACACTGTGGACCCCTTGGAAGGGGCTTATGCAATGTTGTGATTTAAAAAATAAAGTAGGAACTTTAGTTTGCTTTGTTTGGCTTCTCCCCAGTCTGCTCTGATGGATGGGTTACCTAGTGCAAGGCTTATGTAGGACATAGTTTGGTAAAATATAGTCAGATTACAATTTTTTAGTTTAAATAATAGATTTTCCATTATTTCCTTAGATTGTCTGGTGCTGCTCAAATGCAAAAGCACCTGTACATGAACAGGGATATTTGTGGAGCCAGGATTTTGGGTTTTTCTGTTTTTTCTGAACGTTCCCTGTTGTCTGAGGGAGATGTCAGCCCTGAGAAGGATGCAGTGATTGCAGTGACACAGGGATGAAATGGCCACAGTTCCAGCCTGCCCAGCTCCTGCTGAGGTGACACCCAGCAGCACCCAGTGGTCTCTGTCTGTGACCTGCAGAGGGGGAGATGTTCAGCCGGCTCTGGGGGCTCAAACACCCACCCTGCAAAGGCACTGTTCCCCCAGCCACAGCACCTTTGGCACCTTGAGAAGCTCTCTTTAAAATATAAAAAACTTGGGCTTTTAAAGTGAAATTTCTGTTTTCCTTCCTACAGATGCTTAAATCTAAAAATCATATTTATTTATAACTGCAGCTTCTTCATGTGCCTTTTAGAGCCTTTTTATCTTGGAAGTGTTTTGTCAGGTTATTGTGCAACGTGTTTTTAAGGTTACTCAGCAGAACCATTTTAGTGACAGTTTCAAAGCTTCCTGCTGGTGATACCTCATCTACTGTCTCATATGGAAGAGCATAAAAAGGTTGAACTTGCACAATGAAAATTCTTTTTTAATTATTTACACTTTGGAGCTTTGTTAACAGCCAAAGTCCAGGTTTTGATGAAGAATAAGACAGTGAAGGAAATGTTTTGAGCATTGAAGAAGATGGTGTTAAATAATCTACTTTGTAACAGATTAATCAATGGAGAAGATAATGAAAAATGAAGGAATAGGGAAATCAAAGGGGAGGCAGCATGAGTCTTTGGGAAGCCTTAAAACTGATCTGGTAATTCAGCATTGAAGTT